>JAHWFO010009392.1:619-61631 GCA_023313115.1 Rhysida immarginata | reverse complement strand
TCTACGCGTATTTATGCATATAAAAGAGTGAAATTCGGTATGTAGATTCCGCTAAGTAAGATCAACATTTCTGTAAAGTTTGGGCCAAATTGTCCCAATAGGCTCGGAGTTGTGGGCGTGGCAGTCACTTGGTCTTCAGAGCTATGGCAATATGGCATGTCATATATCATTCGTTTGGAAATGAGGAGAAACGAAGGAAGATAAAGGAAGATAATGAGGGAGGCAGGGGTCTTATTGACATAACAGATCTACACCAGAAACAGACTGAGTCACTCAGAGAATTCTTTTATTCTAAACAACACACATCACCATTACACAAAACAGTCTCCATGGCTGATACAAAATACACACCTCTGAATCTGAACAGCATGCAGAACACCCATAACATTCATAAAACATGCGCTAAACTTCAATCATGGCTCGGAAAGCAACTCCACGGTAGACATCCTTCTGACCTCAACCAGCCACACGTCGACAAAAAAGCGTCGAACTTTTGGTTGAGTGAAGGGAGTCTCTTTGGGGAAACTGAAGGAACCATGATTGCCATACAAGACCAGGTTATTAACACTAAAAGCTACAGAAAACATTATCAAAGATTCGACTGACGGGTCTTGCAGGAAATGCCATATCGCAGAAGAAACCATCCAACACGTCATATCCAGTTGCAAAATACTCACGCAGACAGATTATTTACACAGACATAACCAGGTAGCCAACATCATACATCAACATCTAGCTAAGATACACAAGCTAAGGGACATTCACACTCCTTACTATAAATATATCCCCGACACTGTCTTAGAGAACATCACACATAAACTATATTTTGACAGAGCTATAATCACTGACAAAACTATCCCTCATAACAGACCAGACATTACACTAGTAGATAAGCAAAACAAAGTGACCTACATAATTGATATCTCCATCCCCAACACACACAATTTACAAAAGACATACACTGACAAAATCACTAAATATACGGATCTTGCACATGAAATAAAACGCCTTTGGGGAGTTAACAGAGTACATATGCCAATTTGATCGTTAAAACGCCTTTGGGGAGTTAACAGAGTTTGATCGTTCGATATGCCAATTTACGTCATTCACTCAGACGCTCGCTCACAAAACTCCGGGCGAATCGGGCGAGCTCAGAACGCCAAGCGTGACGCAGTCTGAGCCAAAAAGAAACGTCAAGCATGATGCTGGGGTGCTAAAAAGAAACAGCCAGATCCAATACCACCTGTCCAGTTTAGTAAGGTAGTTAGCAATAATAAGTAAAACCAAAAAAAAAGGAACAAAACAAAAACAAAAAAAGGAATGATCCATTCGAACGGAAAGGGAGGGAAAAATAAAAAGAAATAAAACAGAAAGAGTAAGAAAGGAATCATCGGGCTCAAACAGAAGAAAAAAAAATGAAGTAGAAAGAGAACATGAGTCTGATTTATAGAGAAAGAACACCAAACTGTTGCATAAAATCAAAATTAACTGTATAAAAACACACGAATAATTCGATTACAAGAACAAAGAAAAAAGAAAAAACTTATTAATAATTTATAAATCATTTAAATAATTAATACATTGTAAATCATTTAAAATATTTTAAAGTGATCTTAGAGCCGGATGCATTTTTAACAAAACTTTTAATCCCGTGACTCCAGGCCCTCCTAACACCAAGATTGAGGCATGCAGCTTGAAGAAGTCCATGGCGCGTGCTTGTTAGTTCTTCTGCGATTATGATGGAGAAACCACGTAATTTACGTCTTTTTTCAAAATTAGGGTTTTGATGGAAAAAGAAGTTAGTTGCACGATAATTGGCCTTGTTTTAACAGACGAACGAGCGCCAAGTCTATGTATGGTGAATATATTAGCAGGTTCTAACTGTACATCTATTTTTACTTGTAAAAGAGTAGGGATATTACTTGACAGATTCTCAGTGGGCTCGTCGGTGACACAAAAGATGCGAATGTTGGCCCGCCTTGTGTACCAGTTCGTCCATTTGTGAGTTTAGAGAATTGATATGGGAGGTGAGATCACCAACTATAAGAAGCGTTCAAAAAGAAACGAGCCATAGTATGGAATGTGCAAGCCGGTAACAGAATGGTGATATCGTTGCATGAGTAACAAAGAGTGGTTCCGACAAGACCGCGGAAATTCACAGCCCGCCGCTAGAGGGTGATTGTGGAAGTCATGTGACTATACAAAGGCAGCAAAAGCGAGTGTCAATTGTCCAACGTTCAGTCTTCAACCACAACAGGAACCACTCGTGTCTTGATCATTCCAGGGAAGGGAATGAGTACATGGCACGAGTGGTGGCTGGAGATGAGTTTTGGCGTAATCACTTCGAACCAGAATCGAAACGAAAAATGTTTCCAGTGGAAGCATCCAGGGTCAACACCAAGAAAAAAATCCAGGGCAATCCACACAAATACAGGAAGGTTATGCTGACGCTCTTCTTTGACCGAGATGGCCCCCTTTTGATTGACTACCTGCAGCACGGGACAGCAGTGAATGCCCAGCGTTTCTCGAAAACCTTGACCACCCTTCGCCAAGCAATCAAATCGAAACGACTAGCAAGCTCACCCGTGGGGTCATTCTGCTCAACGACAATGCAAGACCTCATAAAGCCAACACAATCATGGAACTCTTGCAGAAATTCAAGTGAGAGGTTCTTGATCACCCTCCATACAGTGCAGACCTCTCTCTCTCTCTCTCTCTCTCTCTCTCTCTGTGATTACGCTATTTTTGGTCCACTAACAAAGGCTCTGAGGGGCAAACGATTCACCTCGGACGACGACGTCAAGCAGTACCTGCGGAGCTGGTTCATAACGCAGCCCCGGGAATTTTTTTCACCACCTTGTGTTGCAGTGGGACAAGTGTAATACTTCTCACATACAAGTACTAGTTTCTGTTCCTAGGCCTCCTGCTTGTTCTTTTTGAACGCTCCTCATAAATTAATACTTTCAGCATTAGATTTGAGTAGATTATGGATGGGCTCCAGTTTGCCCAGACGTGATTTCAGGCCTGTGATGTCAGATTCGGCCTGGATTTATAGTCTTCCAGCTTTTCAGCGAAGTTTGAATAAATCAAGTCCACTATTTGTGATAAGGTGGAAGGATCAGACAAAGTATTCTGAAAGCTATTATCAATCATCGCAGCAATTGAATCTTCGGAGATAGATTTTTTAGTTGAACCTATGCAAGTCGTGCGGCTATAAATGTATAGGAGGATTTATAAACTTTCGGCATTATGATGAGAAAGAGTTCCAGAGAGAAATCTAAGTAATCCTGAATGTGAGGCTTGGTAATTATCCAAAAATTGTAGATAGGTTGAAGTAACATAGCTTGCAGCAGCCAGATTAAAGAAATATCATGTAAAATTGGAAATTATTAACTCCGCTCAGGGAGAGATCGTTACATGCAGCTCCTTCCGGGTGCATTCTTGTTTTTTTGGCTTTTTATATAAAGGTCCAAATTAAATATCTAAACCAAAAGAACCTAAACATTATTTTATTCATCCTTACCTTTCTCCATCCATTTTGCATATATATATATATATTGGCCACAGTTTTCGGGTCACATTTAAGCAGTCTTGCAATGACTCTATTTGACGTATTCCCTATCCGACAATGTGGCCTCGTTAGGATAGAGCAAGATCAAGTGTACAGTTGGTTCTGGACATTTTTATTTTTATTTAAATGGAAATTATGCATCTAAATCTCAGCTAACCTTTGTCATAAATAATCACTCCGGGATTCCTAGGTGCGCTAAAATTCCTAGTGCCACCGTGGCATTTGGAAATACGCCACCCAGCTTTGCAATGAACTCAACTGGTCTGGTTTAAAAAGGCCCCACTTTGCAATGAACTCAAGCAGGCTGGTTTTAAAATGTCCACTCTGCAGTAGACGATCACGTAAGTTTTTCTACTCGAATTCCTATTAATCCTGATGAAAATTAATTTAAAAAAAGGAATTAAAACTCATAATTTATTCGCGAAGCGATCATTCTGGTAGTAAAATTCAAGTGAGGATTATTTCCTGTGGAAGACTGTACATTTTTATATAAACGATAAAAGAAAGAAATTGTTTTAACACATTTCACATGTCTGAAAAGTTCAATGTTTACATTATGTTTGTTATTTTTATAATATTTTATTTAAATATTTATTAAATTTAATTGTCATCACAGACATCTGGTCCCGTAATTTATCTATTGTTCCCCAGTTCATTAATTATTCTGCCATTGCTATCCATCAAACGAATATAAGGTGTGGTGTATTAGCCATTACGTTATTAATTCCTTCACTATTCCATCTATTTAATCTATACAGGCATTGCTGATGACTGGAAATATTAACTACTAGCTGATATGCCCGGCGTTGCTCGGAATGTGTGTTTGGTGGAATTTTGCAGTATCTGAATTTGAATATAAATGAAAACCCCTTAATATAGTATATATTCACTTTGGTGAAGCGAAAAGAATATTTTAAACTGCTCGCACTGAAATTGTGTGTCCAATTGGGTCCGCCTAGGAAAATTCGAATATTTTTCACATTTTTAACATTTTAGAATATCAAAGAAAGGCTATGAGTATTCAATTATTCTGTCTATATTAAAAATACTTCATATTCAAAGATGCTTTGAGAGAGTTGAAAAACTCTTTTTACGGCGTCATGAGTATCCCTCATCAATATGTACCCGTTTCAACAGAGTTGTATTCACTCAGAGAGCATGGAATCTTATCCTTAATGTGGTTGTTTATATTGACAGTATCAGTTTTAGAAGCAAAGATTACCCTTTCACACAATCTGTTGAGATCTTTATAATTTTCTATTAGGTTTAGATAAACATTATCTATAATTTCTCTAAAGTAAGTTACTACATTACTAAAACCATATGAAGAATTTATTTCCTCCAATTACTAGCTTATTAGTAACAGTACCTTCATTTTTTCAACTTAAACTTGAGCAGTTGCACGCCCTAGAATAATCTCTCTCATATGTTTTCGAATAATTTCTTATATCTTCAAAGATTTTGATAAAAAGATATAATAAGAGTTTTATTTATTTATTTATTTTTATAACATTACCCCCCTTAACCTTTTACCGTTAACCCATTAAAAAAATTTTTTGACTGTTGCTTATTATTACTAATCATGTCAGGATTAAAATTATCATGAAAAATAATTTTAATTAGCAAAACCAACCGGAAACCACTAATCCGCAAAGATATATAACAGAGACAATTGTAAAAGGAGACTGGGCATTTAACGACTGGCCCATTGAAATTTTGTAATTCCGGTTATGTGGCGCTATCTGATAGTCCGAGCAAGTTCTACAGGGAACGTTCATTACTAACGTCAGACGAGACACTGCGGTAAATATATAAATGACGTAATAACGTTTTCATTACTGCTACCCCCCCACCCCCTTCATCCGTTCTTACTGCTACCCTCCCATGCTTTTTTGCTTGATATTATTATTATTATTATTATTATTATTATTATTATTATTATTATTGTATTATTTTTATGTATCTGTTCTTACTGAATTTTTATTACGCTATTCAAGGCTTTTGTAATTCCTAAATTATTGTATTGTAACTGGGTGTGGTTCGGCGGTAACAAGCAAATGCTTGCTTTTTTGCAGCGTAAATTCTTAAATTTTAAAAATTTCATTTTGAGCAGATGCAAAAAAAATAATGATTTATTGTATGACATTATTAATGTATTTAATATTGATGTAATTATTACGCGCTCCCTGTTTAACATATTAATTAATATCTATTAGGAGAGGTTGAAGGTTCCTGTTATCCTTGATGGTTTCGACTTTCATGATGTAAGATCAACCCGTAAAGGTTACGTTTTTTAGTCAGCCTTTTAAATGGAGGACTAATTTGCGTGAACTAGACCCAACGTACAAGATCATAAAAACTTTTGCAGAAACTAACCTTGGCGTTTTGAAGGGTAAGCGCTTTTATCTGTTTGACTAAAGCTTATGCTGTTTTGCTTTTTAGTTTTTAGAGTTTTTTTTTGTTTTTTTTTCTTTTATTTTTGTTATTATTATCATTATTATCAGTAATTGATCATTTTCGTGTAATTTTTATTAGTCTGTCTGTAACCTGTGTCTTTTGTGATCCGGTTGATAATTTCACAGTTAACTTTATTAATTAGGTCTTTGTTAATTCAGTTTTTAGCTTTATTTAATCAATTTTTCTTATTTGTTATTTTTATATGTATTTTCATTAACCCCGCTTTGGGCCTATTGCCTGTTGGGGGACAACATGGGGGTTTGATCTCTCAGCTGAACATAGCTGTCTGTTCTCTCCCTGCTGTTGTTACATTATTATTATTATTATTATTATTATTATTATTATTATTATCATTATTATTATTATTATTATTCTGTGTTTCACGGGATTTTAAACATCCCGGATAAAAGAAAAGGTAAGTAACGGAGTAAATACTCAAGTTACTTCCCTACTATGGAATCAATTACTTATGTTGAGGAATTCACGGGTAATAGAACAAGTATTTAAAATCACTGATTTTTGAAGACTCATGATTAATTTTGAGTCAAGACCCAAAATGTCAATGCTGGTTGAAAGTTTCTTAGGGATTAATCCTGTAGCAGAGAGAATTATAGGAACGATTTTGACAGAGGACTGATGCCACATCTGTCTAATTTCTTCTGAGAGTGGTAGGTATTTTTGAATTTTCTCATTATACTTTTTCTCCATATTATGAGAGTTAGGAATGGCTATTTCAATAAGGTAAGTAGTTTTGTTTGTTTTGTTAATCAGAGTGATATCAGGTCTATTGTGTGGTGTTGTTCTGTCTGTGATAATATCTCTATTCCAGTACAGTTTGGCATCATCATTTTCCAGGATAATTTCCGGTTTATATTTGTACCAGGGGAGGGTACAACTTGTTAAGTGATGCAAGTTAGCAATGGCTTGATGGATTTGGCGTCCAACGTTGTCATGACGTGTGACATACTTGGTAGGAGCTAAAGAGCTACATCCACCTATTATATGATCTATGGTTTCCAGCTGAGAGTGACATAGTCTACAGTTGCCATCTACTAGGTTGGTATCTCTGATAATGTGCTTAATGTAGTTTCGGGTTTTTATAACTTGGTCCTGTATGGCAATAATGAAACCCTCAGTCTCAGTAAAAAGATGTCCTGCCTGTAACCAGAGGTTCGATGTTTTCTGATCTGTATAATTTTGAGTAAGTTGGTAAATGTGTTTGCCGTGAAGGGTTTTGTTTTTCCAGGTCTCTAGTTTGGCTGCATCGGTAGTGACATTATTGTCAAGGCTAAAGCTCATCTTTAATTTAAGTGCTGTAAGATTGCCGACAATTAAGGTAAGAGCACTATATATGGGCACATCTTGTTTTGAGTGAAAATAGGACCGGAGGAGATTGATCTGTTTATAGTGTAATTTTTTAATATCTATAAAACCCCTCCGCCCAAGTTCTCTCGGAAGTCTGAGTCGCTCAACTGCTGAGTGTGGATGGTGTGCATTAAATTTTGATGCTACCGTTCTAACCATACTATTAAGATGGTCAAGATCTGTATTAGTCCATTTCAGTATTCCAAAGGAATAAGTCAGAATGGGTACTGCATACTGGTTTACTGCTTGACATGTGTTTTTTCCAGTTAGGTGGCACTTAAAGATTTGTGTCAGCCTTTGTTTAAATTTTTGAGTGAGTTGTTGCTTTTGTATTGTGTGATTCATAGCAGGATTTTGCTGAAATCCAAGATATTTATAATATTCATCATCCTGGAGTGCAGGGATTTTAGTTTCTCTATCTGTTGTATATGGGTATTTTAGTTGCTTAAGCTGTGTCCCCTTCTGAATGGTGGCTAGCCTGCATTTATCGATCCCGAAATTCATTCTGATGTCATTGGTGAACTGTTCGGTAATATGCAGGAGGGACTTCAGATGTTCGGCTGAGCTAGCAAAAAGCTTCAGAACGTCCATGTACAACAAATGAGTTACTGTGTGTTTTGCTTATTGTGGAGTTGCATCCTATATCCATGCTTTGATTGGTTAAGCAAATGAGAAAGAGGGTTCATCGCCAGGCAGAACCAAAGGGCACTTAATGTGTCTCCTTGAAAGATGCCTCTATTGACTTGTATTTCCTGAGTAATGAGTATGGTTGAGGTGGTTTGCAAGTGCAGGACAGTGCGCCAAGACCTCATGGTATGATGTAAGAAGTGGAGCAAGATAGGATCTATTTTGTAAATGCTCATAATTGGGCAGAGCCATGTATGAGGAATGCTATCAAAGGCTTTTTGGTAGTCAATATATGCACAGTACAGGTTTCTCTTTTGTTTTTTTGCATGTGAGGTAATAGCAAGGTCTATTATTAACTAATCTTTACATCCTTGGCTGCGTTTTCTGCACCCTTTCTGTTCTTCACTAATAATATTGGTTTTGATTAAATGTATGTCAATCTTCTGTTTATACATGGTAGGTAGGCAGGTGATGGGACGATAGTTTGCTGGGTTATCGGTGTCCCTGTTCTTAGGTAACAGAAAGGTAACTCCTTTGGTAAAAAAAACTTGGTAATATATTAGGTTCTACCACACATTTATTAAACAGTTCAGCCATTTTTGAATATGTGCTAGGTAAATACTTAAGCCAGTAGTTGTGAATTTGGTCAATACCGGGACATTTCCAGTTATGTGTTTTTTTAACTGCTGATTGAATATCAGTGCATGTAATGACTATTGGTTCCATGATGTTGCATTGGCTATATAGGAGTTCTTCTTCTTGAATCCAAGGAGTGAGAGGGTTATGATTTTCAGGCACTGTCCATATACTGGACCAAAATGCTTCAATGTTTGAAATCGCTGGCGGATTTTCGACAGTAATGGAGTCACCTGAGAGTGATCTATAAAACATCTTTGGGTTGTTGCGAAAGAGATTGTTTTGTATTCTTCGCTGTTGGCTTTTTTTGTAACGCCTTAGTCTATTTGTCGTTGCTTGCAGCTGTTGTTTAAGTGTATCGAGCAGGATCCTCGGTTCAGATTCGTTGTATTGACGTAAAAGAGTCTGGATTTCTTCTTCTGCTTTGCGAGATTTTAGGTTAATCCTGATTTTTTTAGAAAGTTTGCCAATGTGGCTACGGATTTTCCTGATCTTGCATTCCAGTCTTCGTTGCCAAGGGGGAGGATTGTGCTTGTGCTGTATAGTCAGGGAGCCGTTCTCCAAGGGTAATTGACCATTGAAGCTTAACGTGGTGTAGGCTGCACGATATATCAATAAGTGTAGATCCTCAAGGGTAGTAATCCCTGTAATTTTATGTTGATTATTGAGTTAATTTCGCTAATCAAATATTTCGACAGATGAGAGAATGTTAGCCTTGGTAGTTTTCGACGTCTAGTGGGGTCGGAGTTTAAGAATAAAATCAAGTTTTGGTCAAAGTTGATGTGAATTTGCTCTCTTGAAACCTTTAGTTCAGACTAGGTGGTTTCGGTGATTCTCTCATTAAATGGGGGCTGAGTGAACGTGAGTGAGTCAGGCAGTACCTGTGGTTGATTGGTTCCATTCTCTCTGGGTAGGATATCAGAAGTTTCGATCTCTATAGGTAGAGTGTCAGGGTCTGGGATTGTTTCTACTGCATTTCCAGTTGCAGCTAGTGGATGTATCTCAACATTGTCAGCCTCCAGGGCTGTGGCTTTGAGCTGTTGCAAAATGGCTGGCGGAATTCTATTGTGTGCAATGATTACTCGTTTTTGGTCAGCGATGCGCTGTTCTTATAAATGTGCTAATTCGGGATACATTTGTATGAATGCCTTATAGAGCTCTTGTCTATACCCAACTTTGAAAGTTTCTCCTTTGGTGACGTTGTAATAGCAACGCATGAGGTTCATATTGAGGTCATCAGTCCATTTCATGCGTTGCCTGTGTTTGCCCGCTTTGGTGGTTGTTGGATGCATATCCAGCAAAGCACTGTCTGCAGGTGTTGTAGGATTTTGTGCATTAGAATAAGTTCCTAATTGATTGGGTGTTGCATTGCTGGCTGTCATATTTTCGGGTAACCCGGTACATGTCCGCCTGCTAAACATTGCACCACTAGCGGTTCGCATGCTGCTTCGTCCAGCGCTAGCTCCAGACGTGCCCTGACGATCCTCAGGTAGCGGCGTTTTTCCGAGGCTTGATTGAGAAAGAGGCTCCATATAATATGGGTGTTATTACATTTTATACCTATTGCCAGGTAGAAGGAAGCAGCCGTCCCTAACCTGGAAAACAGACGCTGGTTGTAGCCGCCCATTATGGGTCAGACGCTGCAGATATTGGTTATTCTTAGCTTCGTTTTGTTCTCGCTACTGACCTTGACGGCTTGGGTGGCCCTACCAGGAGTGAAACTCCCGCCCACATCGCTCAGTATTGCAAAGAACTACTCCTACTAAGCCCTCTCGCCACGACAAGGCGATAACCAATTGAGAGGGTTATTATTATTATTATTATTATTATTATTATTATTATTATTATTAATAAATAAGAGACTATAAATAAAGGAACAACGTCCAACAGATTAAAAAGGGAGGATGACCTTGACTTGAGACAAAATGGAGCACTTATAAAAAGAAACCAGATGATCACAACAGACCAATTAAGAACAGAGAAAAAATTAAACTTTTTATTGTTGATCAATATAGTAATTTCGTAAGCGATCGTTTAGGTGGCGACAGGAAGAAGTACATTGAGTTGAAACGCACGAATATACGGATGAACGTATTTCAAATGGTAAGCCATTCCAAAGAGATATCGCATTATAGGGAAAACTTTTGGATCTATATGCTGACATCATGATGGGTACTACAAATAGGAACCGACGAGTTACTCGAATATTATTTTGAGAAGTGAACCATGTCTTGACAAACGCTGGTGGATGAGAATCTTCTCGTAAAGCTATAGACAGTTCGATGGTCAATGATGTCTTACTGATAGAACCAAGAATCGGTAAATGATGGTTCGAACACATCATCGTTACAGAGTCTAGCCTATTCATTTTAAAGGTGGTCCTAATTAGACGGTTATATGCTACTGTTAACCTCTTAATATTCACTATCGTAGATGAAGACCAAAATACGACCCCGTACTCTATTTTCGGAACAATAACCGCATTAGTAAATTGACAAATTTGAGTAATATTCAATAATGATCTTTTGACCAAATAAGTCTTACGATGTAGAGTAATAATAATAATAATACCATGTTGGTCATTGTGGTCATTAAAATTAAGATTCGGATCAAAAACAATGACACGTATTTTAATTGTACTTGTAGAATTTCCTACATTCGGGCCAGCCATTATATTGGTTTTGGTAGTATTGAGACACAAGCCTCTACTACCATACCAATATGATAAATATATCAAGTCTTGTAAACATATATTTGATCATATTTATTAATCCAAATTGTTTAAATTCTGTTTTATCATATTTATTAATCCAAATTGTTAAAATTTTGCTGTAAGAAAAAAACTTCGATTCATTTTTCAAGGTCTGATTTTATTCCATCAAAAATGTAAAAAAATAAACATCAACATAATATACAATATTTACAGGGCAGTCCCAATAGAATTTTTAATTATTTGCCAGATTTTTGTAATTAATTTTATATACAAAGTTATTTATAATTATTTTCGCAGTTTATGAATATAACGTTTAAAATAATAAATGTTTACAAAATATAATCAAATAAAAACATATCAAACTTTTGTAAGGGTCTACAAAATATAATGTATAATGAACACAATTTGTATGTTTCCCTTATTGTTAATACATCTTTTTCCAGTAAATCCTCTGTTTCTGATGCCAGTAAGTATGTTCCACATGTGAAGAACACACGAAATATTATCAGAAAAAAACATAGATGACAAAATTTGCATTATTAAATTAGTTTTAAAAATAACACTGGCTAAAAAAATAAAGAGTGAATGAAATGATCCGGCAGCAAAAATGCCTCCTATTAAAATGGCTTAATGGCTATTTAAGGAAAAAATATTCTTTCATGAAAATATAATAATAAATTTTATGATTTAAGAACTAGCGTATAATACAAAATACTGGGTTTTCTGTATAAAATGTCTTTAAAAATTAATAAGGCAATCTTTTAAAAAAAGATTCCATGTCAAGAAAAGAGGGCACTGTTTTTCAGAGAAAATTCTGAATTTCATAAGACCCTGCTAGAATAACGGGTAATTTTTACGAAATAATAGTATGCTATTTTAGTGGAAATTTCATGGATAATATGTACAAGTTTTAGAGGTAGCCAAACAGAAAAGAATAAAGCACAAGATGCAGTTTTCAAAAATTAGGAAAGTTCATTAAAGAAAATTTCAACTTCAGTTCTTAAATCACCTTTTAAATGTTACGACACATCAATACAAAATGCTTTCTCGTTGCCGTTGTTATTTTTGAACGGAACATTTACAGCTTAACTTAAGAATTAAAAATAATAGCAACGCAAAGCTCACCTTCGTGCATCACGTGAAGTATTTTAAATTTTTACCTTCACCTTGACGGGTTTACAAAATTTTGTAACACAAAATCTTCCTGACACTTTAAATTTAAAAGATAGCTCAGATTAATACATCTCTGAATATTGGAGATCAAAGAAAGAGCGGCGAGAGCAGAGCAAACGAGCAAACTTCAGGTAGTAACTGCCATAGTTAGGTCCAGTCATATCAAAGCACGTTGTGCAAACGTTACTTTGCCAACAAGAAGTAAACAAACAACCACAGGTATTTAGTAAATAGATCGCCAGGCTTCAGCTTTAGCATTGTTGCTAGTGAAGTCACTTGCCGGCATCTTACCTCACTACACTTTTCAAGCCATATCACAAACATACCGTGTGAGCAAGAAATAACGTGAGGTGTTCAGAGTTCTCTAGCGGGAATTCTATTAGGGCGAATGCAGTACATTTGGTGTATATACTTAGTGGAACATCCAGTTTCGATTTCTGCAAAAAAAAAAAAAAAAGTACCAAAAGTCGCCATAGGGGGCGCTTATTTCAAGAAAACAATGAATACATTTGCATAAGCGCGTTCCGTGTTGAGCAATAAAAGGCAATAAAAGGCAAGGCCGAGGATTTCCCATCATTCACGAACGAATGGCCTGACGATGACGCTTACTCTGCCTGATCGGGTGTTATTAGTCAAGTTGTTTCACCAGAAGAGCGACAATGCAAGTGCTGCCCTTCGTGAATTCCGGCGATTGAAAACGTTACGATGAGCAAAACTAACTTACGGAAAATGATTGAACGATTTGAATCTACTGGAACCCTAGCAGTGCAACCAAGACGGGGATGCAAACGAATCAGGCAGCAACACGTTGAAGAAGTTGCAACTGCTGTTATGGAACAGGAGATGACTACTGTGGAGGGTACCAGCAGTGCACACGCAATAGCACGCCAAACAGATATCCCATATGCGACGGTGAGGAAAATATTGCATAAGATATTGACATTTTTTCCCTATAAACTCACACCTGTTCAATAATTGCTTCCTGGAGATGAACGTACCCGAACTGACTTTTCGTTGAGATTTTTAGCACGTATGGAAGTGGATGATCCATGGCCATGGCAAATTTTATGGAGTGATGAGGCACATTTTTATATCAATACCCACAACTGCCGTATTTGGGGTGCATCAAATCCACAAGTGTGTCTGCCAACTCCTATGCATTCACCGAAACTAACAGTATTGTGCGGCTTTACTGCTTCATCATCGGCCCGTATTTTTTTGAAAAAATCCGTCCCCGTGGATCGGTGACTTGTTCCGTCAATTCTGCCAGGTACGCCGATATGCTTGAGAATTTTGTGATACCACGATTGCAGGAAAAGGGTTGTCTGGATTCTACCATCTTTATGCAGGATGGTGCGCCACCGCACATCGGACGTCAGGTGCAGCAGATCTTGCGAGAACGTTTTTCAGACAACAGAATAATTAGTCGTGCATTTCCCATGGTATAGCCACCCAGGTCGCCTGATCTCAACCCTTGTGATTTTTGGTTATGGGGATATCTGAAAAGCTTTGTGTATCAAGCACATGTTCCTGAGCTCCCAACCTTAAGGGATCAAATAACATTACATATCAGACTACTTAATGCAGATATGCTGCGAGCTGCCGTAGAAAATGTCGTGTACTGCATGCAGCACACTGGTGGTCATATTGAAACACATTTGTAATTAAAAATAAAACATTGTTTATTGTTGATACTAAAGTTGGTTTGTACGGTATTTGTTCATTTGACAATTTGGTATTCATTGTTTTCTTGAAATAAGCGCCCCCTATGGCGACTTTTGGTACTATTTGTTGTTTTTTTTTTGTTTTTTTTTTGCAGAAATCGAAACTGCATGTTCCACTAAGTATATACACCAAAATGTACTGCATTATTTATACACCTCACGTTATTTCTTGCTCACCCGGTTCTTGAACATAGAGATTTAATACCTACTAAAGGCATAAAATAATGGAAAAATTGTTCATAGATCAGTTTATAATAGATTGACCATCTCTAAAAATTTATAGTTATTTTTACACCACTTCTAGTTAAATGTCATTATTTGTGAATATTTATTTTGATTACACCCATATGCCAAAAGTCATGGGTCTTTTTGTAGGGGTCAAAAGTTAATGGTGTTTTTGTTAGCCTGTTGCTTGCATTATTAAAAAAGTCTCTTCTTAAAGTCTTTTTAAATATATTTTTTAAATATTATTTGAAACGATTCAGGTTAAATATTCATAGTCTAAAAAATATAGACTGCTTTTCTGTGAGAAAGAAAACAAGATTATCAATTATTCTGTAGGTGAAAAAAAAAACAAAAACGAATAACTGATGGGTATAAGAAATACATAATTAATTTAATTGAAAATTGGCTGAGGTTTCTAATACGTTTGAATTGCAGTGAAGCACACTTTTGAGTTAATCTTTCTCACCCATTTTCTCAAAATCTGTCAAGGTGAAGGGTGTGATTAAAAATTGTTTTTACACTAATGTGTGTTCTTCTGCAGGGTAGCATTGGATATTTTACTCTATCTTTAACACTTTTCGAGTTAGGCAATGGAAAACCTTAAATTTCGGAGTCGTTGTCAAGTTTAAGTGCGGCAAAGTATCCCCCCCCCCCCGATTACCTATAAACTACACTCATCAGATATCGCCTACTTGGCAGCTTTGAAACTGTGACATTCTATGTCAGTGTAGAGCGCTGCATATGTCCGACGGGAACAATGAGCAGCGAACGCAAGTGGAATGGGTGTGCGCGGGCACTGGTATTTACAGTTTTGCCGTTGTAGTTTCTTTTTTGTTGTTTTGTGTTGGTGGAGTCGGTGAAATATTTGTCGTGGGTGCTTTGACGTGTGTTTGTAAGAGCTTTAAATGCATATCAATGAATTGTTGGGAGTAGGTGTGAGTAAGTTGTAGCGCGGCCGCTCTGTTGCGCGCAACCCGCTGGAATTACTGAGGCGGTCACGTGTCCTTTGTTTTTTTTGTTGTTGTCCTCTTGGTTGTTGTGGTGTTTGTTGGAGGCTTACATTGTTATTGCTTGAGATTTTGTGCTTAGCCTCCGGAAAACAATCGCTGTTTTTGTTTATAATAAATCTATTGTTATTTTAAGAGGATTCTTTTTTTTTGTCTCCCAGTTTTTGTGTCGTTGGAGTTGCGTTCGTGCTGAGCAGATGCATCTGTTATTGATGTTAAAAGCATTGTAAAATGGCCTCAAATAAATAATTAGAGCCGTTCCCTCAACGCAATTGGTGTGTTTGGCACGTATCGTTTTAATTGATGTGTGATTTTAAAAGTTTACACTTTTTTAAAATAGGTTAGAATGATTTGGAACATAAAAGAATACTGTACAGGGAAGCAGACGAATCAAGTGTAGTGGCGACCGAAGCTGCGAGTACGAACTTACGGCGTTTTGCCCTAGCCCGATAATGAGCTTCCCGATTGTGATGATTGAAGTTGACAAAGCAGTCTTAACTTGCTGGTAACAAAAAACATTTTTTTGCAATGACATGGTGAGTGACAACTCTATTTTGTTTTCATTGCACCAAGGAAAGCGTCTGCCTTGTTGGGCGCCCCCCCCCACCCGGGGGGGGCAGGTTTGGGGGGGTGGAAACAAATGTTGTGCAACTTTCTAGTAAAAGTGCAACGATTTTATTGTGCGAAAATAATCTGAGCGTCGCTTTATGTTTTGTTATCTAGCAGAGTCCGAAGTTTGTGTGTACAGAGCGGTGTAGTACTTTAGATTGCAAAGTTTTGATTCACATTTTTCGTGAATTCCTCACGAACTGCGGACTGTAAAGCTTAAATTGCTAAGTAGATTTTTGATAGTTGTAATTTGTTTTGAGCTCAGTAAAAGTGTTTATGTAGCATGTAGGCATCGTTTCCAAGCATTATCTATAGCATATACCTGGTTTTGACTGAGGGTCCCATCCAGCTGAAAGCATTGCGGTATTTCTACAAGGGAACATGAATATGATTATGAAGGGAGAGATTATGGAAGCTATGTTTCAAGTTCCACACGAATACTGATACACTACACTGTTCGATTGTCGATTGTCTTGACTGAACGTAGTTGTATCCTACCCTGAAGATGTGGTTTCCACGAAACGTGTATTTGTCAAATAAATTAATTACCAAACTTGCTATTTAGTCTGTCTTTGTTTCTATCATTATCTATAGCATACACCTGGTTTTGACCGAGGATCCCATCCAGCTGTAAGTATTGTGGTGTTTCTATTAGGGGTGGGCGATCCAGGATATTTTAGGAACGATCTCGATCTTCGATCTTAGCCACAAGATTGATCGATCTCGGGCTTGAACCGATCTCAAAAATTTTTATCATTTTGGGACAATAGCAGCAACCAGAGTACAAATAAAATTAGTTTATCCTTATAGCCAATCATATAGCAATACAGCATGCCAGAAAGTCAACTATCGAACCGATCTTAAGATTGCTTGGCATCGCTAAGCTCGATCCCATCGATCCAGGATCGCCCACCCCTAGTTTCTACAAGGATAGGTAAGTGTAAAAACACCTTGGCCCACTTGAGTCCACATAGTAGCTCACAAAAAAAAGTACACTGCCACTCACCAAGGAAGGGTTAACGTGCCCTTCCCTCATATTGGTATAAAAGGGGCCCACATTGCGCCTTCAAGTGCATACGACTGGAATACTTTATACGGGAGATGGCAGTGCGCTCTTGTAGTGGATTTGGCATCCTTGTAACGACCAGACTTGGTTAATGGGTGCTTGGAGTGTGACTCCCTATTTATTGCTTTGAGGAATTCGATGGTCCTGCACTAAACCCTTTTTCTTATCGAGTATATGGTTTTGTTGTAATGTAATTTCAATTTAGCTAGTAGGCATAAACTTTAGAGGGGCCCCTCCATTTAGTTTTAAGCACTTTACTTTTTTGTTTACACTGATCGTACTGCTAATTTTGTATCAGCTGTTGAATAAAATGTATGAATCTGAGTGATTGCCTCTGCATCAGTCCTTCCACCACAATTGATCCAGGTCCCGAACCCATGACAGATCACCCCCTTCATTTGTTACACTCGGGGTGTTTTTTAAACTATCAAGTGTAGGAGGTGGCACGTCACAACCGGTGCCCGAACAGGGACCTGGAATCCGGTATTTCCAGATTTTCAAGGGAGGCCCTGATGCAGTGACCATTAGCTGTGTGTGTGCGTGCAACCGTGTATTTGTGGGGTGTGTGTGTTTTGGATAGGAAGTGTATTTGGGAATCATAGAGGTTGCGTTTTAGCAGAATGGTTTGGTTAGCACATGCGAGGGTGGTAAGCGAGATAATGGGTGTGTGGAAGAATGCTGACCAGGTGGGTTGCCCATTGAGGTGTAGTTGTGGTGAAGCCATAAGGAAGCTTGAGGGCTTGTTTGGAGGTTTGGAAAAAGTGGTGGGTGAATTGAGGAGTTGGGTCAGTCACAATTTGGAGTACGGAGGCCTGATACGTTTCAGGTGTTGTCAATAGAGATGGTAGAGAAGGATTGTAAGGTGGCATTGTCTAGTAGAGATATGTAGCAAGCCCCCAAGGTGGTCAGTGGTCAGTTGAAGGACGTGTGCAGGGAACCAATGGTGACGGCCACCGAACCAGAAATCGTAATGTTAAGACTGCCGGATTGGAACCGCATCGACGGTGGGCGGAGTCCCGGAAGGTCGATTGGCCCCTTTGAGGTGCTGTCTGATGATGACAGCAGATTGGCAAAAGTAAAGGGTGTGTGGCATGGGGATATTAGATGGGTGCATGAAGGACAGGTATGGGCTCATAGGAAAGGGCAACAACCCTCGAAGAGGTTTGGAACGTGCTATGGCATTCGAACAGGGGGATAATCACCTGGCCAGTGACATTCAACCAATGAAGCTAGAAACCTGGAAAGAGCGTTCGAGGTTAGCGTTGAGAAGAATGAGTTGGAAGAGGAAATTGGGGGCAATCTGTTAACGGAGCAGGTGGGTCATGGATTGGGGGGGGGAGGGGGGTCCGAGAAGTTAAATGTTGTGCTGGAGCCAAGTGCAATGACGATGGCAGGGATTCAGGTATTGTAAAGAATGGTAAACAGGAATAGTAGAGATGAGTTAGATGTCGCAGATGTGGAAGTGGGAAGGAGTTTACCTAAAAAGGTTCTTTAGTGCATAGGTGGAAGAGGTGATGAGAGCGGATGTTGCTAGTGATGCCTGACAAGAGGAGCAAATGCAGCAATTGTCACCACTTGCGAGTGCCCTAGATTGTGGTCAAGGAGAGGGGTGTGTGTCAAATAAGGATTCGGGTGTTAAATCGGATCGAAGAGGGAAAGACAGCCCGAAATGTGGCGTGACGGGCACGGTGGTCGACTCGTGCGAGGACCTGTTGCACGAGAGGGATATGAACGTGAAAGTGTAGTGGAGAATCCAGTGGTTCCATGCAACCCTAGTAAGGAAATTGTGGGGGGCCTGTGTGGAGGATGGGAATGAAGGTCTTCCATCAAGTCAGAGAACGGTTGCGATAGCAGTCTGAGACCTGAAGTAGGGGGCAGTACAGGCAGTCAGCCCAGAGGCCCAAGGTAGGGGTTTCCAAAATTCACAAAATAAAAGGAAACAAGAGACGCCCTCGTGGCAAAGATAAACGTGGAAACTTTTTGGTTCCAGGGGTGACTAGAATCAATGGGAAAGTAATTTAGTTTATTGGTTGGTTTTCGAAAATTTTAGTGTAATTTCTCTGATTGGCCTAATACCGTGGTCTTTTCGCTATATATATTCAGTTTTTCCGCTTTCAAGTCAGTTCACTCGGTTCCCCTTAGTGTACTCCTTGGTCCCTGCTGAATGATGATAGCCTTGCTGTCGAAAAGCGCTTCCAGGTTCCGGTTGTATTTTTCCTTAATTTTTGTTGTGGTGAAAGAGTTTTTTGTTTCTTTTATTTACTATTATCCACATACATATTTTTTTTTGTCATATAAGTACACATTCTGTTTACTTTTGTGCCTTTATTTCGGGAAATGTTTCATGTTACAAAGTTTGTTGGTTTTCTGTCTCTTCTTGAGGTATTTTTTTGTGTTAGTGGATGTTGTTTTAGAAAAGAGAGATTGAACATGTCGTATGTACATGAGTCTTGAGTAATTTGGTTGTGTGAATTATTTGAGATGAATCATGTTTTTGTTGTGGTTGTAGAGGGTAATTTGGTTTAGTGTAATCTTTTGTGTAGGTTAAATAGTTTTCTTTGTTCGAACATAGTTTTGTTGTGGAATGTTCGAGGTTTCCGTCGGACGTATGTGACATTCTATGTCTGTGTAGAGCGTTGCATATGTCCGATGGGAACAGTGAGCAGCGAACGTAAGTGGAATGGGGGTTGTGCGCGGGTTGTGGTATTTACAGTTTTGCCATCGTAGTTTTTTATGTTGTGTTGGTGGAGTTGGTGAAGTACTTGTCGTGGGTGCTTTGACGTGTGTTTCTGAGAGTGGTAAATACGTATAAATGAATTGTTGCAAGTGGGTATGTTTAGGTTGTAGCGTGGCCGCTCTGTTGCGAGCGCTCGCTGGAATCGCTGAGGTGGTGGCGTGTCTTTTTTTTTGTCCTCATGGTTGTTGCGATGTTTGTTGGAGGCTTACATTGTTATTGCTTGAGATTTTATGCTTAGCCTCTGGCAAACAAATGCTGCTTTTATTTATAATAAATCTATTGCTATTATAAGAGAATTCTGTTTTTTTTTGTCTTCGAGTTTTATGTGTTGTTGGAGTTGCGTTCATGCTGAGCGGGCGCCTCTGTTATTGATGTTGAGAGCATTGTAAAATGGTCTCATATAAATAATTAGAGCCGTCCCCTCAACACAGTTGGTGTTTTTGGCACCTATCGTTTTAATTGATGTGTGGTTTTAAAAGTTTACCCTTTTTTAAAATAAGTTAGAATGATTTGGAACATAAAAGAATGCTGTGCAGGGAAGCAGACAAGTCATGTGTCGTGGCCATCAAAGCCGTGAGTTCGAAGTGACGGCGTTCAGTCCTAGCCCGATGATGTCTTTCCCGATTGTGATGATTGAAGTTGACGAGGCAGTCTTAAGTTGCTGGTAACAAAACCCATTTTTTGCAATGACATTTTTTGCAGTGAGTGACAATTCTATTTTGTTTTCATTGCACCAAGGAAAGCATCTGCCCTGTTGCCCCCCCCCCCCAAGTAGCAGAGAACATTCGCGCAAGTAAACAAATGTTGTACTGTGTTCTCATTTGTTTTCCATATGCAACTTTCTAGTAAAAGTGCAACGATTTTAATGTGCTACAATAATCTGAGCGTCGTTTTATGTTTTGCTATCCGAAGTTTGTGTCCAGAACAGTGTAGTACTTACGTTGCAAAGTTTTGATTTACATTTCTCGTGAATTCCACACGAATTGCGGATTGTAAAGCTTAAATTGCTAAGTAGATTTTTTTGATAGATATAATTTGTTTTAAGCCCAGTAAAAGTGTTTATGAAGCACATTGGCATCGTTGTGCAAGCATTATCTATATGAAGAGGTTGCATCATGAGCTTACTTGCTTTCTAACAATAGAAACAGAGACAGACTAAATAGCAAGTTAGGTAATTAATTAATTTAACACCTACGCGTTTCGTGGAAACCACCTCTTCAGGGTAGGATACAACTACGTTCAGTCAAGACAATCGAAAATCGAACAGTGTAGTGAAAAGAAAGACGCGAGTGGTACAGGAGCCAAGCTCACTTTGCACGCTCGCCCAAAGAGTAAACCAGAGGAGGTACACTGAACTGGGAGAGAAGCCTGATGAACCTCTTTAGTCCTCCAGAGAAAAGTCCCAAGAAGGGACGAAAGTCAAATTGTAGATTGACGAATAGAGTTCCCAAAAATCAGCAGGATCTAAAGATAGTTGGGGAAGACGGCCTTGTTAACGTCATCAAAGCAGACATCCAGGATATGGCAGGGTCTTCGAAACCTGAGGGGACCCTTAAAAACGAGTGGTTGGTCCAGAATACCAGAAACCAGAGTATTTTCGTGATTCTCCATCTTGGGTAGCATGTTCTTCATAAGAGTCTGGACAAAGGTGCCTATATGGGTCATCCCCAATTCGTCATAGATAGAGTGGTTGTTGGCAACTCTTCTGTCAAGTTGCACAATGGATCAGAGAGCAACATTTTGGAAGGTCTGGAATTCCTTCAAATAGAAGGTCTGGAATTCCTAGATTTGTAAATAGAAGCCCAAGCAGGCATTTCATGAAGTAAAATAGTACGAATCACAACCTTGTATATCAAGAGTTTGTTATCCACACCAAGAGCGCTGTTTTGCCCAGAAGTGCAATCAGACTGAACCTCCCTTTCTTTGCTTTGTTGAGCGCGTATTGGACTTGGTCGTTCCAGTTTAGTTTGAAGTCGATCATGACACCAAGATTTTATAGCTTTTTACCCACTCAAGTTTCTTGTCAAATAAGAAGAGAGGCTTTGGAGGGTTTTTGCATTTGCGAGTGTTAAACATGACTTTGCCCCTTTTGACATTCAGATTTAATAGCCACTTAGAGAACCAGCTCTCGCACTGATGTAAAGCTTATTGGAGTCGAGTGATGACATGTGCTCGGTTTCGTGCCCAGGTCTTGATGGACCCGTTGTCAGCAAACATGTAAAGATTACACTTTGCAAACTTAGGGAAGTCATGGATAAAGACGTTGAATAAGGCTGGCCCCAGGACAGAGCCTTGGGGTACACCAGCATTAACATCGCAGGGTTCAGACAAGGAGTCCCCAACCTTAACACGAAAAGTCCTCTTTGACAGGACGGAGCGAACCAGAGCAATTAGAACGTCAGGGAACCTATAGGTAATCATTTTGTAAATGAGCCCATCATGCCAGACTTGGTCAAAGACTTTTTGGACATCGAGGAAAACGAGACGACCAAACATAGAGAGGTTGAGAGGACCGTTTAAACTAGTAACGAGCCTCCATAGCTGGAGGTGACAAGAGTGGCCTGGACGGAAGCCAAATTGCTCACTACGAATGAGGTTGTTTACCTCGCAGTACTCGTTGAACCTCTTGAGTAGAGTGCGCTCAAAGACCTACGAAAGCAAAGGCAACTAGCTAATGGGCCTATAACTTGTAGGAAGAGCAGGATCCAGTCCAGGTTTAGGAATGGTGATGATGACTAAGTCCTTCCAGGCACTAGGGAAATGGCCGCTAAGACAGCCTTGTTGATGATGCAGATAACACTGGGAGGCACATTCTAGAGAGCACTGTTGGTAATGGTGTCGATGCCAGCTGCCATTTTGCTTTTCAGGTGCTCTCCAATACCTCAGAGGTGCCAATGACATCAGGAGAGCCAAGAGCGTGCTGTGTGTGGCCATACCTATCAGAAACGTCCTTGACCTCACGAGTGATATTGACCAGATCATCCTCTTTGGGCATAGAGAATTGGCTCATCAGTGAATCGGCGATAATTTCTGCTTTGTCCTGATAATTGCTAACGAAATCGCCACCCTCTGTAAGCAGAGGAGGGAGAACAATAGTCCTGTTGCTTTTAAGGGCCCTGACCATACTCCAGAGAGAGTTATCCTGGACGGATAGACTTTTAACTTTGTCGTTACATCTTTGGTTCCTTAATTCCTTAATCTGATCACTTACCTTGCGAGATAGCCTGTTGTTCTTCGTCTTGAAGTGGAGAAACCTGGTACGCTGCCAAAATCTTCTGAAGTGGTTTTTTTCGTGGATGAGTTGCCTGATGGAGGGAGGAAGTTCCAGATGGTCTGGCCGCTTGCAACCCACCGGAGTAGCGCTAGCATTTGTAGCCATCTTGAGGGAGTGAGTGACTTTCTTGATATTTTCGTCAATGTCACTGCTGGTGACGGGATCCTGATAGGGAATGTTACTGTCGTTCATAAGTTCTCTAAAAAATTTCCAGTCCTGCTTATAATGAAGATTTATTTTTAGGTCAATATTTATTCCCTCAAAATTTAGTGCAACTGGTAGGTGATCAGATGATAAGGCATTTATTGTGAAAATATTGTAGGGTTTGAAAAACCCCTTGAGAACAGCAATGTCGAGCACGTCACTAGCGGGTGAGTGATCACAGTTGTATGTATCTTCAAGAGGGCCAATAACGGAAGTGTGGATCTGATCTGCCATGTACCTATAAAGTACCAAGGCTCTTTGATAAGTGCTTCTGGAATTCCTGTGTGGGTGTTTCGCATTCAAATGACCCGCCATAACGACTGGGGTGGGCCCAGACACTAGTTCATCTAAGTCGCGCGGGTCTAACTTGTGCCTGGGTGGGTTGTATAGGGAAGTAAACCTGACCTTTCCAATATCAGCATCTTTGATGACAATGCAAACTGCTAGCATATTGACAAGATTAGGTGTGTCAATTTTAGTGTGATTAATACCTCTTTTTCAACAATAGCTACCACACTGGAGCCTGGATCTGAAGCTTTTTTAGGAGGCCTATCTTTCCAGTAAACATAGTATCCTGGTAGATTGAAAGCCTTATTCTGTTTGAGATGGGTTTCGCACACGAAAGCAACATCAATGTGAGGAAATCGTGGAACTGATGACACTTGCGAGGGATGCCCCTCGCATTCCATATAGTGCAAAGTAGCTTACCTTGATTTATAACGTTCAGTCAAGAACAGAGGCCTGTTTTTATGGTCATACCCCTCCAATCAGAAAACTTTCTCATTGGAGGGGTTTACAATAGCAGGAAATCCAATCATCATACGATAATCATGTACAAGGAAATCCAATGGCATGGCAAGATTATTTGAACAATACACCAATAATAAAAGTATAAAACTGACAGCTTATAAAGATAACATAAAAGAAAATAAATATAAAATTTATAAACCATTAAATACTGGAGGACTTAAGAGGTTCATCAGGCTTCTCACCCAGTTTAGTGTACCTCCTCTGGTTTACTCTTTGGCCGAGCGTGCAAAGTAAGCTTGGCTCCTGGACCACTCGCGTCTTTCTTTTCACTTCATTGTTCGATTGTCGATTGTCAAATACAAATTAAACATTGATGGTATAAATGAAATTAATTATAATAAATTACAAGATTGAGTGTATTATATAATGGAAGGGGTGGATGATTCCTCCATTATATAATACCACCATCGTAGAACGGCTCTTACAAGTGAGCTCCGATACATCGATGTTATTCATGAATCGATTTTTTGGCTGTTTTTGTCACATCATGAATTGCGTCAAAGAAGATGATATTGCGCATGATTTTTAAATATTTAATATATGTACATCATTTTGTTACAAAACAATTATCATTGTGAATATTTTGCAGATCCATGAATAGCTTTTTTAACAACCTGTCATTCTCAAAAAGCATATATAGAATTGACAACATATTAGATCAATGTTACACAGAACAATAAAAATATGTCTCGAAGTACTTACTTTCAGCTGTGATTTCGCAGGTGTCCAAACACTGTTTATCCGAGAGAAAGCTTTTTCCACAGATCCATTTATGCCAGGAAAGCTGAAATATTAAGGTGAAAAGGTGATTAAATATCGTCACGCAAGTGCAGCAGTTTTCATGGCACGTGCACTGCTTAAGCTAATGACGAATAAGTAATTACTCAACGAGAAATGTTCCGCACGATGACGCTGAACGGCTAAAGTAATTTTGCTGACTTTTGCGAGCAAGCAAATCGTTGCTGTAGAAAAGACGGACAACAAAAATTTGTACGGACAAGGGGGTTGAAAATACAAACTGTCCGTACTAAATACGGACGTCTGGTAAGCTTATATAAAAGAGTTACTAAGAAGTTACCTAAAAAGAAGTAGGCTGACCGGAAAGAGGGCAGAGAAGCTGATTTTCCTTAATTCGTTCAGTGTATTATAAACAAGCCTTTTTTGATTTAATGAATAAAATAAAGACATCGCTTAACAAAAACACTGTTGGTTGTGAAATATTAACAGAATTTTTTATGACAGAATTTGTATTTAATGGTTTATAAATTTTATATTTATTTTCTTCTATGTTATGTTTATAAGCTGTCAGTATTAGAATTTTATTATTGGTGTATCGTTCAAATAGTCTTGCCAAGCCATTGGATTACCTTGTACTTGATTATTGTATGATGATTGGATTTCCTGCTATTGTAAACCCCTACAATGAGAAAGTTTTCTGATTGGAGGGGTATGGCCATAAAAAGAAAAATTTCAACCTATCTCCATTGATAACAAAGTGCATGGACACAAGTGATGAACATGACTGTTCGCAAACGGTGGCAACAAAAGAAGCCATTCCGACGGAAGTGATGGAGAAGTGGAAGACGGTGCCTGGCCAGTTGTTCATAACAAAAAACCCAGAAGGGGTACGAGGACAGAAAATTCCCAGATTAAGATAAGTGAAAAGAAAGCTATTTATATTCCCCCTATTATCGTTAGACATCACGGAAAACCGATTAAGGAAGTGCTAAATGAGATTAAAAATCACGCAACGTTAGATAAAATTACTGCACATACCGGACGCTCAGACACTATCAGGATAAAAAAAAATGCCATGATGAGGAAACACACAAAGCCCTCGTATCAGGAATCAAAATTAATGGTGTGCTTAAAATCCAGCATCATCAGCTCAAGTCTGAGAAGCTGTTAAAATACGTTGTCCGTAATGTGGATACAACCTATGACATGGAAGATTTTTGCGCAGACCTTAGAAACGCTAACTACTTCCCCGATAAGGCAGTTAGACCCAAAAAAGCAAATGGTGCAGTTGAGATGCCAATGGTCCTAGTCCTCCTACAAAACACTGAGCACAATAACTGTTTCCTACACTTAAAGCGTATTTCACTTTCTGTAACAGTTGAATTGTTTAGGGGCAACAAGAAGCCCTTACAATGTTACAATTGCTTACGTTTTGGGCACGTGTCCCAGGGCAGCACCTAATCATCGCGTTGCAACAAGTGTGCAGGCGACCACCAGTCAAGGGACTGCGCCAATATAAAAGGTAATGACCTTCCTAAATGTATTTGATGTGAAGGCCAGCACACATCGAGTTATACTAAGTGTCCCAAATACCCACAAGTTAAAAGGAATAGAACTTCCATAGTAGCTGAAACAAAAACTTTTGCTGCGGTTGCTTCTGCTTCTATTGGTAGGGGAGTCGCTGACCACGACGAATTAGTTAAAATTCAAAATATCTGCGTAACCTAATGAATATGTTAAAACATAGTGGCAAAGTGTTGCCACAGACCACTCAAACAGAGACACGACAATAATCATGGATAGACATCCCTACAAAGTTATAAATCAAGGTAAGCTACGTTGCACTATATGGAATGCGAGGGGCATTCCTCGCAAGTGTCATAAGTTCTACGATTTCCTCACAAACTGGAACATCGATGTTGCCTTCTTGTGCGAAACCCATCTCAAGCAGAATAAGGCTTTCAATCTACCAGGGTACTATGTTTACCGAAAAGATAGGCCCCCTAAAAAAGTTTCAGATCCAGCCACTATTGGGGTAGCATTTATTGTCAAAAAAGGTAGTAATCACACTAAGATTGTCACACCTAACCTTGTCAATATGGAAGCAGTTTCCATTGTCATCAAAGATGCTGATGCTGGAGAGGTCAAGTTTACTTCCCTATACAACCCACCCAGGCACAAGTTAGACCTTCAAGATTTAGATGAACTACTGTCTGGGCCCACTCCAGTCGTTATGGCGGGTGATTTGAATGCGAAACACCCACACGGGAACTCCAGATGCACTAGTCAAAGTGGCTTGGTACTTTATTGGTACATGGTAGATCAGATCGACATTTCCGTTATTGGCCCTCGTAAAGATACATACTACCGTGACCACTCAACCGCTAGTGACATACTCGACATTGCTGTTCTCAAGGGGTTTTTCAAACCCTACAATATTTTCACAGTAAATGCCTTATCATCTGATCACCTACCAGTTACACTAAATTTTGAGGGGATAAATATCGACCTGAGTATAAATCTTCGTTATAAGCAGGACTGGAAATTTTTTATAGAAATTATGAACGACAGTAATTCCCTATTAGGATCCCGTCACCAGCTTTGACATTGACGAAAATATCAAGAAAGTCACTCACTCCATCAAGATGGCTACAAATGCAAGTGCTACTCCAGTGGATTGCAAGTAGCCAGACCATCTGGAACTTCATCTCTCCATCAGGCAACTCATCCACGAAAAAAACACCTTCAGAAGACTTTGGCAGCGTACCAGGTTTCTTAACTTCAAGACGAAGTACAACAGGCTATCCCGCAAGATAAGTGAGCAGGTTAAAGATTTAAGGAATCAAAGATGGAACGACAAAGTTATAAGTGTTTCCGTCCAGGATAATTCTCTCTGGAGTATGGTCAGGGCCCTTAAAAGCAACAGGACTATTGTTCTCCCCCCTTTGCTTACAGAGGGTGGCGATTTCGTTAGCAATGACCAGGACAAAGCACAAATTATCGCCAATTCACTGAAGAGCCAATTCTCTCCGCCCAAAGAGGATGATCTGGTCAATATTACTCGTGAGGTCAAAGACGAGTGTGATAGGTATGGCCATACACAGGGCTCTTGGCTCTCCCGATGTCATTGGCACCTCTGAGATATTGGACATCATTAAGCGCCTGAAAAGCAAAAAGGCAGCCGGCATCGACACCATTACCAACAGTGCTATCAAGAATTTGCCTCCCAGTGTTATCTGCATCATCACTAAGGTCATGAATGACTGCTGGCTTAGCGGCCTTTTTTCTTAGTGCGTGGAAGGACTCAGTCATCATCACCATTTCTAAACCTGGACTAAATCCTGCTCTTCCTACAAGTTAGCTTGTTGCCCATGCTTTCCAAGGTCTTTGAGCGCAATATACTCAAGAGGTTCAAAGACTACTGCGAGGCAAACAACCTCATTCGTAGTGAGCAATTTGACTTCCGTCCAGGCCACTCTTGTCAGCTTCAGTTATGGAGGCTCGTTGCTAACTTAACAGTCCTCTCAACCTCTCTGTGTTTGGTGGTTTCGTTTTCCTCGATGTGCAAAAGGCCTTTGACCAAGTCTGGCATGATGGACTCATTTACAAAATGATTACATGCGGGTTACCTGACGATCTGCTTCGCTCCTTCCTGTCAAAGAGGATTTATCGTTAAGGTTGGGGACTGCTTGTCTGAACCCTGCAATGTTAATGCTGGTGTACCCCAAGGCTTTGTCTTCGGGCCAGCCTTATTCAATTCTTTATCCATGACTTTCCCAAGTTTACAAAGTGTAGTGTTTACATATTGCCGACGACGGGTCCATCATGACCTGGGCATCAAAGCCAGCACATGTCATCACTCGACTTCAAAAAGCTATACTTTATCAGGCGATTAAAACTGAATGTCAAAAAGTGCAAGGTCATGTTTATCAATCGCAAATGAAAAAACCCTCCAAAGCCCCTCCTCTTATTTGGCAAAAAACTTGAGTGGGTAAAAAGCTACAAATATCTTGGTGTCATGAGCGACTCCAAACTAAATTTGAACGACCAAGTCCAGTACGCGCTCAACAAAGCAAAGAAAGCGAGGTTCAGTTTGATTGCACTTCTGGGGCAAAAAAGCGCTCTTAGTGTGGATAACAAACTCTTTATATACAAGTATGTGATTCGTACTATTTTACTTCATGGAATGCCTGCTTGGGCTTCTATTTGCAAATCTAGGTGGAAGGATCTCCAGACCTTCCAAAATGTTGCTCTCTGGTCCATTGCCCAACTTGACAGAAGAGTTGCCAAAACCACTCTATCTATGAGGATTTCGGGATGACCCACATAGGCACCTTTGTCCAGACTCTTATGAAGAACATGCTACCCAAGATGGAGAATCATAAAAACACCCTAGTTTTTGGTAACCTGGACCACCCACTCGTTGTTAAGGGTTCCCTCAGGTTTCGAAGACCCCGCCATATCCTGAATGTTTGCTTTGATGACATTAACAAGGCCGTCTTCCCCAACTATCTTTAGATCCTGCTGATTTTTGGGAACTCTATTCGTCAATGTACAATCTGACTCTGGTCCCTTCTGGGGACTTATTCTCTGAAGGACTAAAGAGGTTCATCAGGCTTCTCTCCCAGTTCAGTGTACCTCCTCTGGTTTACTTTTTGGGTGAGCATGCAAAATGAGCTTGGGTCCTGGACCACTTACGTCTTTCTTTTCACTACACTGTTCGATTGTCGATTGTCTTGACGGAACGTAGTTGTATCCTACCCTGAAGATGTGGTTTTCACGAAACGCGTAGGTGTTAAATAAATTAATTACCAAACTTGCTATTTAGTCCGTATTTGTTTCTATTGTTAGAAAGCAAGTAAGCCCATGATGCGGAACGGAATATTCTTCCCAGCCCCAAGTTTGGAGACTTATAGCGGATGTTATCATTTCTCTTAATCTTTCGATGTATTGCGGCGTAATCTTCTTAGATGTTCATAAAGCATTTGATCAGGTCTGGCATGAAGGCCTTATTTACAATATTGTATAAAATGATAACCGATGGTTTCCCACATGATTTAATTAGCCATTCATTCGTTTCTGTCCAACAGGTCTTTTCAGGCCAGAGTTGGAGATGAATTATCTGATACCTGTGAGATAAATGGCGGTGTCCCACAAGGATCATTGCTGGGGCCAGTTGTGTTCAATTACTATATACGTGACTTATCTGAAATCTCTTACTGCAAGCTATATTTTTATGCGGATGATGCTGCTATACTGACATGGGCACGCCAGCCTAGTGTTGTTGTATCACTTCTGCAGAAAGCTCTTAAAGAATGTGAAATCTGATTTAGCAAGTGGCGATTAAAACTGAATGTCGACAAATGGAAAGCAATGTTTATCACTAAGAAGAAAAAGAGAAATCCTGACTTCTTAAAATTATATGGCAAATGCTTGGAATGGGTTGATAATTATAGATACCTTGGCGTTGTTATTGATTCAAAACTATAATGGAATATGCATGTGACTTATGCGATGAACAAGGCTAAAAATCAAAGTTTAGCTTAATTGCTCTGTTGGCTGGTAACAGTGCCCTCAGTGTTGATAACAAACTACTGTTATACAAAATAATTGTTCGTGTCATCTTGCTATATAGCATGCCCGTCTGCGCTACGATTTGCAAGACAAGATGGAAGGAACTCCAAACTTTCCAGAACATTATCCTAAGGACTATTGCACAATTAGATAGGAGAATTCTTCGCAATTACTCCATTCATAATGATTTCGATATGACCCATGTCGGGAAATATGTTCAAGAGCTCATGAAAACTGTTCTGCCTATTATGGTAAATCATGATAATGATCTAGTCTCTGGCATTCTAAGACTTTCTCTATATAGAAAAAGGCATCGTAATCCAAGACATATCCTTGATGTCAATTTTGATGACACTGGATTTCAGAAATTCTTTCGTTTTTTCTGTGGTTTACTATGTAATATACTCCTAGTTCAGACAATCTTCAATCAAATTTTCCTCCACAAATAGGAGGCAATTTTCTTTCTTATTTTGGATGACTTTTGTGGGTACATCAGGCTTCTATTCTAATTCAGTGTATTTCCCTTGGAATATGATTATGAAGGGTGAGATTATGGAAGCTATGTTTCAAGTTCCACACGAATACTGATACACTACACTGTTCGATTGTCGATTGTCTTGACTGAACGTAGTTGTATCCTACCCTGAAGATGTGGTTTCCACGAAACGCGTATTTGTCAAATAAATTAATTACCAAACTTGCTATATAGTCTGTCTTTGTTTCTATCATTATCTATAGCATACACCTGGTTTTGACCGAGGATCCCATCCAGCTCTAAGTATTGTGGTGTTTCTATTAGGGGTGGGCGATCCTGGATATTTTAGGAACGATCTCGATCTTCGATCTTGGCCACAAGATCGATCGATCTCGGGCTCGAACCGATCTCAAAAATTTTTATCATTTTGGGACAATAGCAGCAACCAGAGTACAAATAAAATTAGTTTATCTTATAGCCAATCATATAGCAATACAGCATGCCAGAAAGTCAACTATCGAACCGATCTTAAGATTGCTTGGCATCGCTAAGCTCGATCCCATCGATCCAGGATCGCCCACCCCTAGTTTCTACAAGGACAGGTAAGTGTAAAAACACCTTGCTACACTTGAGTCCGCATAGTAGTTCACAAGGAAAGTACACTGCCGCTCACCAAGGAGGGGTTAACGTGCCCTCCCCTCATATTTGTCTAAAAGGGGTCCACATTGCTCTTTCAAGCATATACGACTGGAATATTTTATACAGGAGATGGCTGTACGCTCTTGTAGTGGATTGGGCATCCTTGTAACGGCCAGACCTGGTTAGTGGGTACGTGGAGTGTGACTCCCTATTTATTGCTTTGAGGAATTCGATGCTTCTGCACTGAACCCTTTTTCATATCGAGTATATGTTTTGTTGTAATGTAAATACAATTTAGCTAGTAGGCATACACTTTAGAGGGGCCACTTTGTTTATGTTTAAGAACCTTTCTTTTTCGTTTACACTGACTGCACCTGCTTATTTTGTATCAGCTGTTGAATAAAATGTATGAATCTGAGTCATTGCCTCTGCGTCAGTAATTCCACCACGATTAATCCAGATCCGGAACCCCTGACAGATCAACCCCCTCGTTTGTCACACACGGGGTGTTTTTTAAACTATCGAGGGTAGGGGGTAGCACGTCACAAAATATCTGCCATGTTACCAAACTTTTTGGACACCCTGTATAAACATGACCAGCTGATTTTTGATGTAAACACAACGGGCTGATTGTTTACACAAGCAAATAAACAAGCAACAAACCAAGTCAATTTTATATATATAGATATAAAGATTCCTTTCCTGTCATGGAGAAAGGAAAGGAATCAGAGTTAGTGGAGGAAGCCAAACGGTATCGACTGGATATCATAGGTATTACCTCTACGAAACTTCCGGGTTCTGGAACTGTGGACTTAGAAGGAGGGTGGAAGCTTTTCTACTCTGGTGTCGACCCTAACATGACTGCCCAGGCGGGAGTGGGGATACTCACAAGTCCCCGGCTGGCGGATTATGTTGCAGATTAGACCCCTTTAGGTGGAAGACTGTGTCTCCTGAGGCTTCAGATAGGGAAACGGTCTCTCTCTATTCGTTGCATATTCTCCGAATGCAGTCACAGAGTACCCACTTTTTTTAGATGAAGTTGATGCTGCTCTTTAGAGGAGAGGGAGTGCAGATTCTGTCATCCTGATGGGCGACTTCAATGCACACGTAGGGGCTGATGAGCACACGTGGAGAGGCGTGATTGGGAGAAATGGTGACCCCGATTTAAATGCGAATGGGAGGTGCTTGTTGAATCTCTGTTGCAACAATGGACTTTCCATCACATACACCTTCTTCCAGCACAGGGATGTCCATAAGCATACCTGGTACAGGGATGTAATGGACCAGAAGTCACTGATTGATTTTGTAATTGTTTTAGCCGACTTATTCCGATCAGTGTTGGATACTCGTGTGAAAAGTGGGGCAGAACTATCAACTGATCACCATCTTGTTGTCTGCACTTTGCGGTTCTCGAAATCCATGACAACCAAGCGAAATACTAGGTTCAGACAAACTTGGCGCATCAAATGGGAGGCATTGGAGGATAGAGCTGTGAGAAAGACCTTTGCAGATAACATATCTTCAGGTTTCAAAGAACTACTCAGTGATCGTGGTACTGTTGAAGAGAAGTGTCAGTTGTTTAAAACTGCTGTGATTACTTCGGCTGCATTGTGCTGTGGTCTTAAGCGGCTGAGTGTGGCGCAGGGCGGTGAGAAAAGGACTGCGTGGTGGAACGGTGAAGTCCAAGAAGCTGTCAAGGCAAAGAAGGAAGCCTATTTGCTATGGCTTGCAAATAAGTCAACTTCGAGTCGAGTGCGGTACACTGAGGCGCGAAAAGCAGCAGCAAGGACAGTATTAACAGCTAAAGCCAAGGCCTGGGAGAAGTTCGGGGAGAAATTTGAGGCAGACTATGGTTCGGCAAACAAAGTGTTCTGGCAGACCGTGCGCCGCCTCCATGGAAAGAAGTCTCTTTCATCACAAACTATTAAGATTTCAGAGGAGAGGCTTCTGAAAACGGAGGAGAGCGTATTGCATAGGTAGAAGGAATACTTTGCATCTCTTCTTAATCCGGTGACAACAACAACTGAGGCATACGAGGTGCATCATGGAGCGGAGAATAGTCACGTTAGTATCACTGAAACACAAGTCAGATGGGCAATTAAGTCCCTGAAGACTGGCAAAGCTGCATATGATGATGAAATCCGGTCCGAGATGTTAAAGGCCTTAAATCAGGATAGTATCCTGTGGCTGACTCGAGTGTGTCAGGTTGCTTGGATATCTGGAGAGGCCCCTGAGCAATGGCAGACAGGAATTGTGATCCCTATCTTCAAAAAGGGAGATCAGAGAGATTGCAACAACTATCGAGGCATCTCTTTGCTCAGCATTCCTGGGAAAGTGTATGCTAAATGTCTGGAGAAGAGAAGTCGGGAAATGGCCGACTCCAAACTGTCGGGGGAGCAGTGTGGTTTCCGACCCGGCCGAAGCACGACGGATCACATCTTTGCTCTAAGGCAAATCTTTGAGAAATCTTGGGAGTATGCAAAAGAGGTCTACGCTTGCTTTGTGGATCTCGAAAAAGCATATGAGTTCCTCGGGAGAAGCTCTGGCAAGTGTTGCAAGAATATGGAGTGGATGGGCAATTACTGGTTGCTATCATGTCTCTGTAGGAAAGCTCTGAGATGTGTGTCCGGATAAATGGCATTAAGTCAAGACCGTTCACCGTGGATGTTGGACTTCGCCAAGGGTGCATACTGTCGCTCCTCTTGTTCATTATCCTTATGGACTGGATAGACACGGGCAGCCGAGGCGATGAACGTGTTTGTGTGGGCGACTGCCTGGTAGAGAGGTTGCTCTTTGCTGACGACCTTGTCCTACTTGGGTCTTCTCGAACGAACCTTCAGCATGCACTAGACTGGTTTGCAGACAAATATGAAGAAGCTGGGATGAAGATCAGTGTGGCTAAAATCGAGGTTCTGGTCCTTTCAAGACAGCCTGCTCAGTGCGCTCTCCATGTCAGGGGAGCCTCATTGAGACAGGTGGAGAAATTCAAGTATCTCGGGATTGCATTCACGAGTGATGGACGGCAGGAGAAAGAATTGGATGCTCGGACCGATGCAGCAAGTTGTGTCAGACGTGAACTGTGGCGATCCGTGGTAGCGAAACGCGAGCTGGGTAACAAAGCCAAGCTCTCCGTCTTCAAATCTATCTTTGTCCCCATTCTCACCTATGGTCACGAGTCTTGGGTAATGACCGAAAGAGTGCGATCGCGGGTACAAGCGGCTGAAACGAGATTTTTGAGAGATGTGGCAGGTGTTACCCTACTAGATAGAGTGTACAGCAGCACAATAAGGGAATCTTTAGGTTTTGAGCCGCTACTTCTTCGCATTGAGAGATCTCTGTTGCGCTGGTATGGCCATGTGATACGGATGTCGCAAACTAGTCTTCCTAGGCAGTTGTTATTTTCCAAGCCAGTGGGTAAGAAACCAAGGGGTCGGCCTAGAACCAGGTGGCTAGACTACATGGAGAATCTGGGTTCGAGTCGCTTGGATATTACCAGGGAGGACATGCGCCTAACGGATAAGCGGGTTTGAAAAGTAAGTAATAAGTAGATATAAAGATTATTAATTTCTAAGTTTATAAGTGACTTATTTCGAGTTTTAGATTCTTTCTATCAGCGAGGCATTATTCCATAGCTGTGTTTTAAATTTCGACTTTATAACTTCCAATTTGCATATTAAAACTGGACAAATATTCTTATATGATGCTTCTGTAACGCTCAAAATTTAAATGCATAGTTGATACGAATTTTGACGTTACAAGATTCTAGGAAAACTTTATTTCTGAAAAATATACATGATATTTGTGTTGTTCAGTTCAGGAATTCCCTTGTCTTTCAGAGTGTTCTGGGTGGTGAAAGAGATTTTTTTTTGCATTAAACTGACAAGAAAAACATTGAAAATAATATGAAACAACAAAAACGGGATAGTTATAAAAATAATTTATAATTATAGAAATTGTCGATTGGTAAAACTAAAAAGACAATAAGTTGAATGAACCAACAATACTCACGTTTAGAAAGACTTTTAGCATTATTGGAAAAGAAATGGAGAGATCTACGTGAAGTGTTAAGAGACGGGATGCAGCCTCGACTAAGGTCGGTAGAGGAATAGCTGAGGGAGTATGGCAGGCTCTTTTTGCCGGTTATGGAGCCCGACCAGGCATTCTTTTTGACGATGTGAGGCGTTCATTACTCGAGAAAGGATGAGAGAGCCTCTAAAGCCCTTGATCTCAGATTTTTGTGCGATCGCACTAAAAAAAAAAAGAAAAGTGCAATTAAGCACTATATTAATTTACTAATTGTTCAGAAGGAATGAATCAAGTCATTGTAAGTGAAAGAGAACCCAATTTCGAAACATATTGATGAAAAGTGACAGGGTAAAGTCTTCTCAAAAAGGAAAGAACTTCGCCATCACTGGAACCTGTTGGAGTGAAAGCTCATGGAATGTTCGTAGAATCATGGATCTGGTAAGGTAATATTTATATTTTGGCCATGAAACTGTGGGACGAACTCGAGCTACCTTTTCCTTGCATATTCGTTACAGACAAAGATAGAACCAGGACCACAAACAACAGCGCTTGAATATGGTGGACCAGGAATCCAGAAAAGGAAGAGCAAGTCATCGAGACGTACGCCGATAATATTGGAAAAACATAACAGCCCGATGTCGTATGGTGGATCCAGAGACGCAAGAAGGCTTATCAGTGGTTAGACTTGGGCCAGGTAAAAATAGTATTATACCCGGCGGCGCTCGCCCGTACTAACAGAATTATTATTGCCTTTTCAAGCAACCCTCCGACTTACCTGTTTTCTCCCGTCAGCATAATAGAAAAGAGAAACGTTCGGTGTTAGAGTCCTAGAAAAGAATAAAAAAAAGAAATTAAGAATTTATGGTCAATTGGATAAAAATAAAGAATAATATTAATGTAAACAATTTACATGTGTTGATAAGCTTACCGATTGAATGAAGCAACATCAATGAGGAGTTTGATGGACGAAGGAATGCAAAAATAATTTATAAAATTGATAAAAACCATAATTTATAAGTGACCCTTGATTTATGTCATAGAAGAAAAATGAAAGAAAGAAATCGTTGATTTCCCATAAATAAGAAACAGAACTTTACTTGGAATTAGAAACAGTTTACTTAATATGGATATATAGATTTTTTTTTATCTGAGATAAGTACAACCCTAGCGTCAATGAACTTCGTACACCTACAGAATTTTGGAGAAGTACAACAAAACTAATTGTAAACAAATGAAAATTACTTTATTGAGTGCACTGAGCTCTAGTACAACTGTGATTTAGCATTTTAATATAAAAAAACGAGAAAATTAAATAAGCGACTTTTTGTAATGTTCCGTTTTCAACACGCTGCAATGAACTTCGTACACCATACCGTTTATTGCACATTACCACGGAGTGGCGTCACCTTTCTGACGAATGACGCTCCGAAGTCGTTGAGGCATGCTGGACACTAACTTCTGCGTTGTTTCTACTGGAATTTTGTCCCACTTTTCGGAAATACACGCCCGCAACTGCTACAGTGTTCGAGGCTTTCGCTGTCTGACATTTCGCTTTAAAATGCGCCATACATTTTCAATGGGTGACAGACCTGGGCTGCAGGCAGGCCAGTCAAGCACCCTGAACGCTGCTGTTGTAGCCAAGCCTTGGTGTTCCAAGCAGCATTAGGCTTCGCGTTGTCCTGCTGAAAGATGCTTGGTCTTCTATTGAACAACTTTTGGCGGATGGACGCAAATGCTGTTGAAGAATGTTTATATAAGCAGCAGAGTTAATAGTGCCCTCGCAAAAGTTCAGCGATGCAGGCTTCTGAACTTTCCTCTGGTAACAGTCGGGATGATTACTTTCGTGCTTGGTCCTTAGCACCTTGCGGCCGTTGTTGCCATACATCACTGCAAGGGTGGACTCGTCGGACCACAGAACACTATTCAAGGACACTGAGCAAGGGTCCACTTTAGATGGGTTCCGGCCCATGCTACCCGACGACGCTTAGCTACAGTGCTCATAAATGGCTTACTCATAATTGTATAAGTAATAGTTTTATTTTCTGATGTAACGTAGGACAGTGCTTTATGAAAATATTCTCGAGCCCAAACAGTCATTTCACTTATGGCAGCATGCTTGTTTTTCACAATGTAACGTCGAAATACTCGTAGGTCCCTAACATTCAATAATCGCTGGTGCAGTCCCTGATTCTGTTTTCCCGATTTCTCTGAAACGCTTGATGATCCCATTAACAGTAGACAGTGGAACTGAAAATTTAGGGGCAATAGCTCCGCTGGGATTTGTTATTCTGGAACTGCTGTATAATATTTTGCCGTATACACGTTTCTACTGGCTTGCCACGTCCCATGGTTCAAAACAACACAAATACTGTGCCCTGTCGCGTGGAAGATGCTTTTAAAGCCTGATGCAAAGCATTCTGGGCGTTTCTACAGCCTTCAGGAAAGTTCTATATGCTGGTGACCCCTTGTGTAGGAAGTTCTTTGAAACCTGTTGACTACGCAATTTTACATAAATTTGAATAAATTATTTCACACCATTAAATCGATACTAAATCGATGTTGATATTGTTACATATACCCAGTAAATCTATTTTCATTTGCTGCATTCCTCTGTATGCACTTTTCACTGTACTTTTAGCCAAATTATTTGGTGTCCGAAGTTTATTGACGCTAGGGTTGTACATTTGATTCAAATCTCCAATTTAATTTTTTTAAATTTTCTACGAACAGGAAGAGCAAGTAGTTTTTTTGAACTTTACATATTTAAGTCCATTCACGTTTTGGAACTGATAAGCGAAATAGAGGAACTATAAGAGACTAAGATTACAATACGAGGAATTCAATTTATGTGACTACTCAGATTTGTGAAAGTTCATACCAACTACTGTAATTGCCTTATTAACGTATGTTGCTTATCACTAAAGACCGGTGATATAATCAGAATTATTGATGGTCATGTAATTATTTGGGGATTAGCAGATAGTAAAGCTAGGAGAGGTAAATTTAGAATGGTGAAAGATGGTTATAGTTTTAGTTAAATGATCACTCCCATAAAAGCGTACCGCATTTCCCCGTACTGTACGCTCAAGATCGGAGCATTACGCTATATATACGTAATTCTTCCTCATTTTTCTCTATTCCATCTACTCAGATGAAATTTCCGATTTAATATCTCGTCTTCAAGGGCAACTGACACCAAAAATCACCTGTCAATTTTATTATTTTATATCATAAAGAACCATAAACTAACTCTAATTCGACTTGTAAAATTTTTATAACTTAAGTAGTTTTTTAAATATAATTTTTAAAACGTCAGTTTTCAAAACTCATTTCGTTTTGAGCTTCGCCTCAATAGACAAGTTTCACACAATCTTCGACGCATGCGCAGAAGAAATAGCGCCGGGTTGTGAGAACATGAAAAAACGCCCAAGGAGATAGAAATCACGTTCTTCTCACATGAAGAACATGTACTCTAAGAAAGTTATAATGAATGAAACTTTTCTATGGAGAATCAATTTGAAAATCTCCTAATCTTAGACGATATCATCTTATATAAAGTTGCCCAACAACATAAGGCAACGAAATCAAATAAAATTATCAAGTTATCTCTCATGCAAGATGTTAAAATACGCATCTTGAAGAAAAGAAGTTTGTTCTAAAATTAGAGTTAGGCGTTCTCAATAAGGTGGTTACTCTCTTGTGTGCATCTTGTTCAGCTACGAAGAAATTCAAGATGCATATTGGGAATGCCCTGATGGGCAAGTTAAATGCTATTTAAAATGTACAACCTCTAAAGCCCAAAAAAATGCTTTAATGTTTAAGCGAGTTGTCAGTACGATGAAATAAAACCTAGCCAAATGCATATTATTTGTGTGAATATTCCTAGAATTTATTTTTTTGTTGTTGTTTATAAAAGGTAATATATCTGAGTGCTTATGGAAGTGCCATTGCTTTATTTGCAGGTTAAGTACAAATTGTCATCATGTTGATGCAGTCTAAGAATCAAACTATAAATAAAATCTTGTAAACATTCCAAGGAGGAGCTTTAGTAGTGAAGGAGAATACATTCATGCATTTATTAAAAAAATTAATCCCCCTCCCCCAGAATAGGGTAAGCCAAGTAGTAGATCCTGAAGTCATCTTTTTTTTACCCCTTTATCTACACTTTTTATCTCTCCCCAAGTTTTTTAATCAAAAATTAATTTTCTCGAACGTAATATGTAGAAAATGTAAAAAAGTTCGGACTTCCTTTCCTTTCTCGTCATTTCCGAACATATGACATATGACAAGCCATATGTTGGCATAGTTCTAAAGACCACGTGACTACCACCCTCGCAAATCCGACCCCAATAGAACACCTTAACTTCATAGTAATGCAGATCTTGCCTAGGGTAATTTGGATACTGAATTTCACGCCTTTACGTACCTAAATAGACATAGATATGATATCCTCTCTTAATCCCACCCCCGTAATTCCGACCCCAGTGTACCAATCAAAACCAAAATACATAGTGCAGATGGACATGCCATAAGTAGCTCCATTTTTCCGCCAATTAATAAGCTTATAAATTATGAGCACTTGAGCAATCGTGCGTCGACAAAGCGATTTCACGTGCGCGCACTGATGTCATAAATGCTTAAAACATGAACAGAAAGTAACAATATATTCCTTCTTGACAAATCGATTGTTATTTGACATGCCAGTATCTTTGAATTCTTTACATTCACTGTTTTAGCACGTGAATTCGACTTGAAGGGATCCACGAAAAATTCTGAAAAGTTAATACGGCCGAGATAAAACTTTGATGGTCATATTTATGAAAACAGAATTTTAAAAAAGTTAATCCGTTTTCAAGTTATCGTGCAAACGGCGGACGGCCGGCCGGACGGACGGCCGGATAAACGTACAGACCTAGGGCATTCTTATAAGTAGCTTTTATGCTAAAGCTCCTAATAAAGGAGAAAATGGGAGTTCATCACATGAAATTATTTGAATGTGTGAGCTTTGCAACAATATGAATTGATTTTGAAACGAATTACCGCGCAAATTGCGCGCGGATAAAATCTTGTTGCATTATAAAGCAACACAATTGACTGAAATCCCTGACCAGAGCCACACTGGTCTTTTTAAAATATATTACTGACTTATCAGTCTCCTAGGGATCCAATCAAATAACGATTAGACTGCTTTAGGTTTCAAAATTTTTCTTGTGGTAATGCAAATGCTGGCGAAAATCACGGTCTTTTAATATAAGCAGAGTAAACAACGCTTGCCTCTGTCACTTTAAACTTTGGCTCACCATCTTTCTTAATTTAAGTTATCCACTGTTTCCTAAGTTCATCTGATTTGGGACAAGGTCCCAAGTGATTCTAGGAGTGATTTTTGCCATCATTAAGGCATCATGAATCACTAGAAGACACATTATGATGCATGGCAACCGCGACAGTGAACAGCGAGAAAAGACCTGGTGACCAGGGATCTCCTTCGGACGTTTGTTTTTTTCTCATCAGATGGCGATGCTAATCGCTGAAACTTGTCTATTCACCGCTAGGCGTGATGTCACACTAGAGAATCATCTTGGCTAGGCGTGATATCACTCATCATCATTTTTCTTTTTCTATCATGTTCCATCCTTAATTTTGGAAAATCCAAATATAAAAATAGATCCACTTATATTGAAATGTTCCTCGTTGCACTAGCGTTATTAAGGTTCAAATCTGCAACAAACTTGAATTTTAATTTATTTTTCATTATTTGAATAATATATGTGTCGGTTTCAAATGTTCAAGTAAAATTTACAAGACTTAAAAAGTGACCAATTTATACATGAACTGTGGACTTGACCTCTCATCTTGTTTCTCATATTTTTACTTTTGTTTATATTTTATATCTTTTCCAATGTGTGACAATTATATATAAGGGGCACATATATATCGTTAAATCAATTCAGATTAACATATTTATTCAATTGTCAATTGGTTTGTTAACATGCCTTATTATTGATTGATTAACAATTAGACTCGTCAGTTTATATATTAATAAACCATTAAAGAATGACATAACCAAGTACCGAAAGGTTAAACTAAACCATTCGCGGAACAATATTTTTAAACCGCCCTATGTTAAAATTGTAACATAAATGTTTCTAATGGAGCATAAAGATAACATTAAACCACGTACCTTTGAACCAATTGCGACTATCATTAATTTGACGTTATATTCATTCATGACACATCATTCCAAATCGTTTGAGTTATTACATGACATATTTCAGCATTGAAAGTTTCAATGAACCATAATGGTTCCATTAAACTAAGTTCCTTGAAACCAATTTCTTCTATCATTAATTTTACGTTATATTCATTCATGACATCTCATTTCAAGTCGTTTGATATGTTACATGCCATATTTTAGCATTGAAAGTTCCAATAAACCATAATGGTTCCATTAAACTAGATGTCTTTGAACCAATTTCGACTATTAATAATTTTACGTTAAATTCATTCATGATACATCATCCCAATTTGTTTGATATATTATATGCCAAATCTTATCATTGAAAATTTTTGAGGGTGTTATAAGGGTAGCATTAGAGCACGTGCCATTGTTTCGCTTGCAAGCATATTCAAAATGTTTCATTTCCTGAAGCATATTTATTAGTTGGCGAAAATAGTAATTTATATCTGCTTCTATCTCGTCATTACGATTTGTTTGATATATTACTTAATATATCTTCCCATTGAAAATTTTTAGGCGGGAAAATAGAGGTACCATTTGTGCAGGTGCCAGTGAACAGATTTAGATAATATTTGTGATTGGTGGACTGACGAAAACAGATTTTGAAAATATTTCATAGCCTCGGAGGAGTTAGAGTTACGGACGGACAGACAGACAGACACGTTTCCCCTTTCGGTACTTAAGTATGTGTTTATAACATTCTCTTATGTATTTACTTGGTTGTAATGATTTCGCTCTCCACCCGTATATGTTTCTCATATCCGTGTGAATTTCTCTTACGATCGGGATGAACTGGTGCCCATAAATATATCTAATTATAAATATTGGTTAATGTTCACTTCTGCACATCGCGCGATGACTGATCATTCGACCAAGGAAAGTGAATTTATTTTTTAAAGACTGAGGGGCTGCGTCCACCAGACCGCCCCTCCTCTAACGAACTGATATATACAACCTCAATGAGACTACTATATCTAGTGCTCTCCCCAGAAAATTTTTTCAGATGGGTGGTAAGCTAAAATAACCGGGCGGACAAAAAGTAAAAACAAAAAACAAATAAAATATTATGCAGTGTTGTATAGTTTTTCGCGTATTCAGCTGGGCGGTCATCAAATCAGCCGGGCGAGACCATTAAAAAGGGCCTGGGGAGACCCCTGACACTTTTCCTTACCACATATGCAAACACATGCCTACATCGTTTAAGGGGGAAAAAAGATACGCGAAACGAATTTCCTGTAGTTAAAAAATATAAAACAAAAAATTCTATATAGCCTATCTTATTCCAATTCCTGAATAAACTGTTTGCATATTTCTGTTCATAATTTGTCTATTTTTTATCAGCTTTTAACTTAAAATCAATAAAGAGCAGGTCGTTTTTCGATTTCACTAATAAACAGCTCTATGTAAACTGACATTTTTATGAGAGATTTTAAAAAAGAGTGTTTACAGTAAAATTAGTCTGAAAAAATTCCCAGTACGGCAGTACTTGTAGGAAGTTAACAAGTGATAATTTTTTATAATTTTTTATAAATTTAGTTCAGTGCAACGGAGTCATCACCAGTGCGCCCTCCCCCCTTCTATATCATATTGATTCAACAATTGAGTTGCCTTGACAATGTGTCTGGTTGAATCTTTATAGTTGCCGTTGGCATTGCACGCGCTTCCACAGAATTCCATGCTACTTCGTTTTGGGAAACTATTTAGTTGACAAGAAAGGGTCATAGAGACTGCAAGGCTGAAACATTTTTCTCGAGAACTTTTTTCGTGTTGAACTCAGATTGGCCTTGCTTGAATGAATGACGCTTTAACGGTAATGACTACAAGACGGGAGACTCCTTTTGCTCATCTGACGTCAGCAATCCTCCCTATAGTTCAAGACGTTTTACAGTATATAGCGAATATTTGTTCATTTTTTTAAATAAATAATAAAAGTTTTCGAAATTAAATTATATATTTTGCAATTATGCAGTTTTATTTAATTATTCACCTAATCTTATAGAATCGAAAATTTTGATATCAGTTGCCCTTTAAGTCTTCCCATATTTCTGATCCTTTGGATATTCATGCAGATATAGTAATAGCAGTTAGGAATGCGATAGCTGCCCCCTTTTTTACACATATTTAACTATGCTGTCAACTCAGGTTCGTACCAATCGGCCTTGAAAATAGCTAGAATAAGCCCAATATATAAAAAAGGCGATCCCATTCAATACGATAATTACAGGCCCATTTCTACACTTCCGGTATTTGCTAATATATTCGAAAAATTGTTCTACTCACGTCTTTCTCAATTTGTTTTTTCTAAGCACTTACATAATTCTCAACCATATGGAATTGTTTCTAATCGTAACACCGAAACAGCCTGTTTCGAATTAACCGAGTCAGTATCAGCCGGAATGGCTGCGAATATATTTGTTGCAGCCGCATTTATTGACTATAAAAAAGCATTTGACAATATCCCTATTCCGCTTCTCTTATAAAAATTATCCACCTTTTACAGTATGCCACACGAATACAAATGTAAATTTATTCATTTGAATTCGTTTTGAACCTGACTTTATGATCAGCTCTTAATCAATTTTATTCTTTTATTAATTATCTTATATTCAATTTAATTATGCGTTTTTCCCATGTTTACATTTTAAATGCATTTAGTCTTAAGATATAATAGGCCTATCTCTCATTGTTCCGACCTGCCAAGCTTCAAATATCATAAAAATTCAATTTCTAGAAACTTAGAAATATAGCAAGAATGTTCATATATTATCACAATTTGTATCTGACTAACACACAAAACTTAATAATCTGATCTTTGAATTATTAAAATATTCCAATTAAGATTATCATTATCGATTACATTCTTTCTTAGAATAATTGATACTAGTTATTGATATGAAAGGCATTACTAGTTATAGTGACTGATCATAAAGGAATTCTGGTATTTCAGAAGCTAATAAAATAAATATTAAAGGAAGCTACGGAAAATTATTGCAGGCACAACATAAAAAAATAAATTTAAGAAAAATAAGAAGAGTGAATCTTTTACCTGGGTGGGACTATTAATGTAATATTGCCTCAGGGAAGGGAGTCTGACCTTGGGTTATATTCACTTTTAATATTACTAAGAGGATTCTTATTGAGATTTTGCTATAAAGGTGAGTTACAACGGCTGATTTGTTTTAATTATCAATGATTGTCCTTGTTATGGGAGAGTGGTTATAATCAAAATCATTAATAGTGGAACCTTAATAATACAACATATTGTTGCATAGCAAACGACATATCACACATGGCCAGCCTCTATCATGGTTAACTAATCTGTTAGCCGATAGGAAATATTACTTATCTTACTGGTTTATCTTCGGACTTATTAATAAGAAATTTAGTTGTCCCACAGGGCTCAGTGCTTTCTCCCCTTCTGTTTAGCCTATTCATTAATGATTTTCCAATAGCACATCCCGCTGTAAAATCAATTTTCTACGCAGATGATACTACATTAATATTCTCTAGTTCTGATGTCTCAATGCTTTTACTTAATATCAACTTAGTTATACGTGACCTGTTGCAATGGAATAATGCAAACTCTTTATTTGTCAACACTGATAAGTCCAATATAATGTTTTTTTTTATCAGCGTAATAAAAGAAATATTCCAGTTTCCCCGCTGATTTATTATGGTACTCACCTAATTGATACTGTCAGTTCATTTAAATATTTAGGTTTATTATTGACTCATGACCTTACCTGGAATTTACACATTGATGCCTTATTAACCAAACTTGATAAAAAACAAGGAATCATTTCCAGAATTCAATTTCTTCCTAACAACATAGTTTTGCTTTTATATTTTGCCTGGATACACTCCTCGCTGTACTATGGAAATATTGTTTTGGGTTCCACATCTTCTTATAATTTAAAAAGAATTCTTAAATTACAAAAATGGTTCTTAGAGCCCTAACCAAACCATCGAAGTCAGAATCAGTTTCCCACTTATTCCGTCGACTGAATATCTTAACCATAGATCAAATCTATTTTCTTCAATCTTGCTGTTTTATTTTCAGAGTCACACACTTATTTCTGAAGGTTTATACTCCAGTAACCATCAAATCATCCTGCGAGAGGCACAATTATAACACCCGTAATAGCGACCATGTGTGTCTACCGACTGTCGAACGTGAATATATTTATCCATAAAAGGATCGAAGAACTGGTCTCTTTTACCTAAAGGAGTCCAGACTTTATCCTCTTATACTGAGTTCAGGAAAGTATTAAAGAATTATACTATCAATGATATCTAATTTTACTTACTTCATTTAGTTTGATATAATATACTTGCACTCGACACTTACTTATCAGATTACATCGTAACGTCCTGATGCTTGTTGTTTATGGCTGTTTGTTCAATTCACTAATGTCTCATGATGAAATATGTTTGTTTTATTTAGGCTGTTTCTACGAATTAGCTCACTATTACTTACCCAATTTGACACTGTCTATAATGGTATAGTCTGATCATATCCATTTATATTGCCAGATATTACAGCTATGTTATTTATTGTATGTTATTTATGTTATTGTTTTTAACCTTTTAACCTGTTTTATTATTATTACAACGGCCTTCTGGGACCTAACTCGTTGGTCTTTGACCATACTGGTCCCACTTAGGCGTCGCATAAATCTTTAATAAATGAATAAAATAAATAAAATAAATAAATAAACATACGTAACAATACCCATCCTGCGGTGTTGTGAGGGATTGGTTCAGGTCCGCTACCAATATTCTACAAACCTGTTTGTCTCCGTGGTACCTTGTAAGATGACTACTTTTAAATCTAGGCATTTTCCATATAACGCTATCGTCGTTTGGAATGACTACCATATGAAATAAGATCTGTGATTTTTTCATTGCACAATTCCTAATTGTGCTTCCTCTTCTTGCCATTTTAAGCAGCTTATACTGAAACACTATATGGCAGCTCATAAGTAAATTTTTGTTTCCTCTTCTCTTGTTTTTGTAACTAGACTGCAAGTTATCTGTGTATTAGACTTTTACATGTTTCGATGAAAAGGTGGAATTTTATTTTCCCTGAGCTTGGAATTTTTACTCCTGGAGAATGCTACATAATAATAATAATAATAATAATAATAATAATAATAATAATTATAAAAATTTATAGATTCTTATAAATAAAAAATACTGTATCATTTCCATTTATCGTCTCCCCTTGCCATGTTTGGTTTTTTATATAACTTCTCTACTTCGGGATCCCCAATTGCGGAAATTAATTCTCTCTGCCTTTGACGAGTTGGGCTTAGAACTTTGGCAATACTCAAGATGTATGACACGCGGTAAATATTACCAATAGAGAGTCGTGACATGCTCCAGCCTCTGTGATGGAGGAGAGCAGCATCCTCATAATTCTGTCAATCCGAGGCATTCATGTGAGAGACAGAACAAGTGTGGAGACCAAGCCCAACAGGTGTGCAAGAAGGGGACAGTAATTAGCAATGAAGATTTACGCCACGGCAAAGTGTATAGTTTAGCGGAGGAAGATAAATTGAAGGAATCTAACAGAGGGGGGCTCATGTGTTCAAAAGCAACGCACGTCGTGGAGCCAGACTCACACATCGCGGCAGAGGTAAAAGCCTTCTCGAAAAAGTGTCAATGTCAACATTGGCGGCAGCAGTTGGAAGGGGTTCTTTCGACAATGAAAGATAACATCGGTATTTCTGTCTGTTAGTGTTCATAACGCACCGTTCTATGTGAACGCTTTGCTAACAACAGCCAACAAGGAAAGATGCTCCGCTGACTATTGCCACCTCAGGACTAAAAATGAAAGCTCTCATCAGAAGAATGTGTTCCTCGAGATGATGGTCGACGAAGCTCAGTGTTGAAACATTTGCGGAGCTGAATATCGTTAAAGCGAATAACCGCCATCGTTTTGGGATATTGCCATTCTCGCTTAGCTGTTACTGTGAGGGTGAGAGAGGAACAGGGGGAATTTTCTCGCAACCTTCAGTTGCTTTACCGCTTTTGTTCCTAAATATCATTGTGCAAATTTAGTCAGAGTGACAGAAGTGTGTTGTCCATTTATGCTTTATCATAAAGGAGTTTCGTCGTTCCCCTCGTAATGACAGGCATAATTTTGTCTAATTTCTGGTCATTTATCTTACTGCTAGAGAAATACTGATATTATTTTCGCTTCTCTTCAGATAAAGAGTGAAAGGAGTAGCTGCAGCATCAAAACATGCGGAAATTTTTATCGCTGGATTTTGCATGGTGTTTGCTGTTCTACAACATGTTATAAGTGTGTGTGCTTCATACGAATTGGTTCGACGGAGAAAATAAGCTGTGCCAAGAAGTGCAGTGTTGTCAAAGAGTCTTCCTATGTTCTTCCTATTGTATCTTTGATCTTGTGGTCATCAGTTTTTGAGTGCGACGAAAACCCTCAAATAAGGGTAGTGTAGGTTTTTTTTTGCTTATGGGTTGTCAAGTGGTGCTCCCAACAGTGAGGCATAGATTTGTTTATCTGCAGTGTTCTCAGCATCGGAGTTGCACAAAGAGTAGCTTTAGAAGCAAAGTGCATATAACCCATTAGTAGTTTTGTTCAGTGCTTGGTTTTCTGATTTGTGCTCCAATGAATTTCTTGTGTATGTGTCTTCGTTTATCCATTATTCAACGCAAACGGCGTTCCCTTATAGTAAGCATTATGTAACACCGGCTGAAGCATCTATAGTTTAGTTTACTTCAGAGAAATTTGGCCGCGTTCTAAAGCAGAAAGAGCTTTTGAATTTATTTTTTTTGATAGTCTCAACATTAGCTTCCAAACAGCAGCGCCCATCAATTCCCACTGTCTTGGGATGAAGAGGACGAGTTACAGTGAACCGTCGAAGTACTGCTACGTAATGGTTTGTTACTCCTTCCACTTCTTACTTTGCTTAGTCTGTACTTTTTGTTAAGAAGAATGGCTTGTTTAGGATGTGCAACGATTGTCACAAACATAATCGCATGTCATAAAAATACGAGTGGGGGCCCCCGCCCCGAGAGTAGAATCTTTAGTTGACAGATTATACGAAGTTGAGTTCTTCACTAAATTAGATATCCTACAAGTGTATGACCAGATTCGTTTAGAAGAGCGCGACTCCTATCTTTCTGCCTTCAAAACCAGATTCAGTAAGGGGGCAACCACACGTTTTCCAAAGCCATGAATGAGGTTTTCGGGATCCTCGTACATAAAGGAGATGTACAGGGTGGGAAAACAAAGCATCGTACGAAAAAATGTCCAAAATCAAAAGTGAATTACTTCACGGAGGCAATTCATTAGTCAAAAAATTAGCCCCCCTCCCCATTGTATGAGGGGGGGGGGTAAGTTCGAAATCTTATACAGAAACCCCTATTTTAATGATATATTCAGATTGTACACAGTTATACAGAAATGTTTTATTCTTGGTGTTTTTTCAAATGATGCAACCAATAGAGATAGAGGCTCTGAAATGGGGAAACTTTAAATGTTTTGAACCCAATTTTACTGATGAAGATAAAGAGATAGAGGGTAGGTTTTGCAGACATTTCTATTCTACTTTTTGATGGTCTTTAGGAATCCGAAGTCAGAATTTCAACAATTTTAAATTTTTTGGTGGACAAGGAAAGTCTTGGGGGGGGAAGCAGTCTGTACATGCGTAATAAATAGACCACCCTCTATATTTCTTCGATGATGTCTTATTATTAGCAAAGTCGTTAAAACAACTTAATACTATAATAGAAAAATACTTCAAAGACTAAAGGACAGTTGGTTGTATTTAAGAAGCAGCAAGTTCCAGTTTGGTGTGTCTTCGGTGCAATATCTGGGATTCTCCTTTTCTCGACAAGGCAAAGCCTGCGAGGAATGCATCACTAGAGCCATCAGAGAATGGCCCATACAACGGGAACGAAGCAATTACGGGCATTTTTAGGTACGGCCTACTTTTACAGGGCCTTCGTACAAAATTATTCTTTGCTCGTGGCGCTGCTTTTACAGCTCTTGTGAAAAGACGAAGCATTCATATGGGGCAGCTAACAACAGATCTCCTTTCAGAAACTAAAGGAGGCATTTATAACACTACCAATTTCGAAAGTTTTTAATCTTTGCCAACCCTTACACGTGATGTGTGATGCGTCGTCGATTGACATACGAACGGTGGTCACACAACACAGATGGAAGATGTTTCTGATAGCATATGAATCACGCCATTTAAGAGAGCATGAGCTGCATTTGTCCTCATACACTAAGAACTTGTAGAATTATAGTAAAATAATTTTCTATGCTAACTTTATTAAACATTTATATTTGTTTAGTTTATTTTGCAATCAATAGATGGCATCAGTTCTTTTCATAATGAAAATTACATCTATTGTACAAAAAATGTATTGGAAAGATTGTTGCATGCATAATTGAGGTTTCTTTCCTTGTACGTTCGAATTTTCTTCCAGTAAAATTGTTGTTTAAATTATATTAAATCGTTGAAACTCATTAGGTTTTGCTTAATTTCGCTCTTTGAAAATTAAGCTAACATAGTTTTCCGATAAAATACTGCCAAGGTCTGTAGAAGTAAGCCTTTTGAAAAACTTTCATAATTTTTCCATCTTGGTTATGGGCCATCAAATTCTATTAACAACATCTAACTGCCGTAGGCCTAAATGCTTCGACGCCGGACTTACAGGTGTGATATGTTCGGCGATCTTTTAACAATGAATTGTGTATTTTATTCTCGAGACTGATTCTGCTTGGTTCCTTCGTTTATACGAATTGCTAAACGATTAAAAAAGACAAGGAACTTTCATAGATGTCGGCCGGGTCGAGTAACTGATTCGCATTCGAAAAAATGTCGTCGCAAAACTACGCACATTGGAAATTTTGTTTGAGCATGCTATTGAACGACCGCGATTTATAAGGATTCATCGATGGAACTGAATAGAAGTCGACTTCCGACACTAAAGAAAGTGAAAAGACTTGAATATAAAATTCAAAAGGCACGGGCTTTATCAACAATCGTTTTTGGTGTGAAGGACGAATTACACGAACACTTGAAAGATGAATCTGACGCTAAATCTGCATGAGTTGCCATGAAGCTCACTTCACTGGCTCGAGTCGCAGTATTTGACCAATATTTCATCAATCTCAAGATAAAGGAGGGTGAGTTGATGGCCATTTACCTTAGCAGAGTGAACAACGCCGTCAAGAATTTCCTTGATGTTGGGAGGAAAGTTGAAGACGATGAATACGCCTTCCAAATGATTGGCGAACTTCTACCGGAGTATGATAAAAACCTTCGACAACTGTACCAGCTTCACCTCTGTATAGGTTCGTTAAATGTTATTAGAATTTGGTCGTCTGCGGCATCATGATGAGGAAGATGTCGTATAAAAAGGAAATCATCCAAGAAGTCAGGAAAGCAATCAGCAAAAACCCTGTTTCAAAGGTCACAAGCCAGGAATTTTTCCCAAGGAATACCCTGAGGATAATGGGTCTTCTTTGAAGGAATGTCAAAGAATCGAAACGTTAAATTTGATGAGAGCAGGCTTCGAATGGAAGTGGTTTGCAATGCAAAGAAGCAGTACGCAGAAAATAATTGGAATCCGAATTAAAATTACAGAGATGAATCAGAAGCTTCTTCGAATGTTGATGGCGATTTCGAGGAAGATATCCAGAAAAAAGGTGCGACTGAGATTGTCAAGGAGAGGGAGTCACCAACCCCATCCATATCAGTCTTTACTCCAAAGGTGAAGATCAGCGATTCTTCATATTCTAAGTCTGATCATAGTTCAAATAAATAAAACAATTCATGAATGGGAAAGAATTGTTGTTGATCATAAGTCTGATGCATCTGCAGGACGCCATGACATTTATGACGTTTGCGGATCCAGCGAGATGCTGCGCTCAAAACGAGTAGTTCAAAACTACTGCCAATCCAACAACAAATTTTGTGATCCATAACAGTGTGACTTCATTAAAAAGAACTTTACTGGGACTGTTCCGTTTGCCTGAGGTAGAAGAGCGATTGGTCCCAAAAATTCATCAGATAATGAACGACCAGAACCCAATTTTGTAGAAGTTAAAGTACCGGCTTCTTACAAGGATGCTCTTGAATCTCCAAAATCTTCTTCCTGGCAGTCGGCCACGAGTGAAGAAATTAAAGCTTTGAAACAGTGGGGAGTCTTTGAAGAAATGGCGCAACCAGAAGATGTGAAATGTAGTTGATCTCGCTGGTTGTTTGCCTTGAAAAACTTCTTTGATCAGCCAAAGCAAATTACAAGATATCGAGCACGTCTGGTGACACAAAGTTTAGCCAACGACCATGAATATATTTATACGAGACGTATAGCCCTTTAGTCAATTTCACCTTGTTTTAGTATTCTTCATCTCACTAGTAGTCCTGAAGGGGTGGTGCCACATGCATCTCGATGTCAAGTGTGCATATTTGTACAGTGACTTGGATGTTGACATCTCTCTCTAGCTGGCCTCTGGATATGTTCTATAACAACCCTCTACTATGTGGAAATTGAAGAAAGTACTTTATGGTCTCCATCACTCTGATCGTCAATGGTATAGAGCAATTGGATTTGACTTTTATAAAGTTAGGATTCGAGAAACTACAAGCAACAAATTGTGTATACTTGTATGAAAGTCAAGCAGTTGTGATGGTATATGTCGATGATTGCACTATATTCGCAGAATCTCAGTCTGATTTAGAGGCCATAGTTGGATTTAGATCTGTAGTCTATAGAATTGTTAGTGCCTATGAAATCAAGAATCGTTAGAGGAATTTCCTGTCTGTTGATTTACAGAAGATAAAGAAGGTATGTACTGGATGCAACAACATAAATTCACTGAGAAACTCTTAAATAGTTCCCGTCAGCAAAGGGGATTCCAGTCTACACCCCATTGAAGGTTGGAATGGAGTTTAGTTGGCGAGATTGTCCAACAGATTATGCTAGCACCAGTAAATTGAACCAGGTATCCTATCGTTTATTAGTAGATATCCTGATATATTTGGCTCAATGGACAAGACCGGACATTCTACATTCAATTATACTATTGTCCCAATTCAACAGTAGTCCAGGAATCAAGCATTGGAACTGTTTACAGTAGGTCCTGGATTATGTTGCCGCTACAAAGAATTTATGTATAAGGATAATGCCGAACAACGAGAAAGTCAAACGGTTCTATACGGACTCGAAGACCAGCGGATTTGGATGATCGCAAATTAATTAGTGGTGTCATTGGTTTCGTTTTTGGAGTTCCATTAACCTGGCGGTCATCGAAAGAGAAAAATGTCGCGTGTTGACAATGGAAGCCGAGTTCCTAGCTATGTTTTACACAGTCAAGAAATTCCTGTGGCTGGGTCGAATTCTAGAAGAACGTGAAAAGCTGTTTCCACCTCTGGGGGAGCTGTGGACTGTTTTGCGACAACGAATTACCTATCCAATTTGCCCGTAATGGTACTTTAAACCAAAGCTATCCAGGTTTCCAATCGAAGCACATTCATCTCCGCAATCGTTTTGTACAAGAGGAACTGGAAAAATTAAAATTCATCCTAGATCGAGTTGATAGTAAGAAAATTATTGCGGACTTCTTGAATTTTTTCGTAATAAGTTATTATTGTAAATAGTTTAAATATAGCACAGAAAGGGGCGGAATTGTAGAATTATAGTAAAATAATTTTCTATGCTAACTTTTTTAAACATTTGTATTTGTTTATTTTATAATGCAATCAATAGATTGTATCAGTTCTTTTAATAATGAGAATTACATCTATTCTTCAAAACAATTTGTTAGATAGATTTTTGCATGCATAATTGAAACAAGTCTTCCTCCTTGTACGTTCGAATTTTTCTCGTCCAGTAAAGTTGTTTTACTCATATTAAATCATTGCAACTCATTATGTTTTATATAATTTTATTCTTTGAAAATCAAGCTAACAGTTTTCTGATAAAATACTGCCAATGTCTGTAGAAGTCCGTCTTTTGAAAAACGTTTCTTAATTTTCCAACAGAACTGTTAGCGGTAGCTCATGCAGCAAACTTGTGAAGGCTTTACTTGCGCCAGATGCTGACAACAACCATTTACACTGACAACGTTGGTTGCTAAGTTGTTGACACAGACCAAAATTTCGCAGCTACAAGTCACGGTTTAGCAGCACTATCTAGACTTCAACATGATTTTGAAATATATTAAGGCCGCAGATAACTTCTTGGTGGATGCTCTTTTGAGGACGTTGCAGAAGAATTTATCACCAGTTAACCTGATTGCTGAGAAATCTCGGTTGACAGAGGAGGGCGCGAGTATGCCATGATTGAGAGTTGTTACGTGCTCCATCTTCATCCTCCATGATGGAGGTGATCAACATTATCGTAGCTCTTTCAATCCGAGGCAGTCATGTGAAAGATGGAACAAGTGTGAAGTTCGAGCCCATTGGATGTGTAAGAAGGCGACAGTAATAAGCAATACAGATTTACACCACAGGAATGCCTATGGTTCAACAGAGGAGGAAAAATTAAAGGAATCCATTGACGGGGAGTTAAGCTGGATTAACAGACAGTAGTTTGTGTTTTCGAAAGAATGCCCATTGCACAGCTGGAGTAGCAGATCACGGCGGAGGAAAAAGCCTTCTCGAAAACATGTCAATGTCAGATGTGGCAGTGGCAGTTGGAAGGGGGTCTTTAGAGGACGAAGCATAACATCAGTAATTCTGTGTATGTGAATACGCATAAAGCACCATTCTACATAACTGCTTCGCTAACGGCGGCTGAAAATGAAAGATGCCACACCGATGATTGCCATCTCGGTATTGCAAATGAGTGCTTTCCGTCAGAAGGTTGTGTTCCTCGAGACGGTGACGGTCGGCGAAACTCAGTGCTTGAAACTCCCATTGCCTTCCATCTTTATTGTCGATCACGGATAGAAGTGTTGCCGCCCTAGCAAGAGAAAAAAGTTGGAGGATAACGACAGCATAGAATTAATATAGAAACAGCGAAATAAGAAACAAATTATATATAATTGTCAGTATTACTATTAAATACTGATAATTATATTGACAAAGATTGTCATCATTATTATTAAATACTTTGTTACCAGACTGTCTCGCAAAACGATTTTGTAAATTCTATGACATTTTCCTATAGTTCACGTAATTTTTCGTCACCACAGCAGCAAAATTAATCTGTCTTTATAAAATACTAGCAGAACCCGTGTGAAAATATTTTCACATCAAAAGTCGTATTATTTTTTTATTTTCGGACTGGATATTATTTTTCTCCAGAGCCCTCCAGTACTATGTTTTGCTTTTATCGTTCAGTGATCTCTAATCATAATGGTAATTAATTTTGTAAAATCCTTTCTTAATGAGTCTCTAGTTATAAAGTAAAACCATAATCATAGAAGAGACGTAGTGAAACCTCCTTATTCTTTTACATTGACATAGAAGAAAACAATTATTCATTATTGAAGATTTAATGCTTATCTGAAACCAATTGCAGTATACATTTCTTTATTAAAGTTAAAAGTAAACTAAAAAGTTTAGTTTACAATTTTTGATGAGATATTTGTAGAAAAAATTGCAACCAAACATTAAAGTGTGCAGTCACTCGAAATTGTCTCTACGGGAGTTTGGTGAAACTGTAGCGATGCTGCAGATTTAGAATTGCAGGAATTGTATTGCAGTTTGGGTCGTTTATTTAATTTGATATAAAAGATATTGTAGAACAAATATTATTTATTTTTTCTTGGTTATATAGTTAAATAAATTGTTAATGAAAGTAAGTATATTTAAAAAATAAATTGAATAAAAAAAATCAAATAGATGCATAATTACAGTACTTTCATATCATGATTATGGTACACAAAATGCTTCTTTAAATTTATAATTAACTTATTAAAAAGAAGTGAACACAGCGTGGTAAGATTCTGTAGAAAAAACTGACGCTTTGGATAGAGTGAAAGTGATAATAGGGGCTTAGAAGACGTTTTATATACCGGGGCCTTTAGAGGGGGGGGGGAGGAAAAGCCAAAGACACTTACGCCCGTATTCACCATGTTTTAAAACGAGTTTAAACTCAAGTTTAAGCATAACTCGTATTCACCACGCAGTTAAATACCGCTGAGTTTAAGTTGCTTCCTACAGCCGCTTAACTTGATCTTTAACATGCGCAGTTTATCTCCAGCCACTCCGGTCAAAGAAAAACAACATGGAGGACAATATGCGGTTTCATCTTACTTAGGAAGAAGTTTTGTTTCTAAACCAATTCATTCGTCGCAAACGATGAATCTAATAAGAAAAAAAGATAATCTACCTTGTACAACTTGACCAGGTTGATTTTCGAAAGCACTATCGGTTATCACACGAAACTTTTGTGAAGGAGACCAGCAAGCGCGCTGTTGTTTAGTCGCCATGGCCTTGCTTGGAATGAAATATGACTGTGACGTCAGGTCATATACGGATCGTAGGTCATCAACAGCTGCTTAGCTCGCTCTTTTGCAAGTGAGGCTTCAAATTTTAACTTCGTTTGAACCTGATTGGTATTCTTCAACATTTCAAGGTGGCAACTTGGGTAAGCTATAGCATAAGCCAAACGTCGTTATGTCGTCTTCTGTCATTGGTTCAAAGTTTCACATGACCTATGACTTGTATATGACCTGACGTCATGGTCATATTTCATTTCAAGCATGGCCATGGTGATAAACAACAATGTGGTAAGAATGTCGCAACAAAAATGTGGTAAAAATAAATTAACTTTCAACGTGCACAGAAAAGCAAATTTATATTTAAACAATGTGGCGGTAATTTTTCTCAGTTTGAGTAAGACGTTTTGGTCTCGTGTGTGAAAAATTTCGCAAATATCATCGACTAATGAATTTGTTTGTGACTAATAAATTTGTTTGCGATGAACTAATTTGTTTAGAAACAAAACGTCTTCAAAGTACGAAGACTACATATCGTAATCCATGTTGTTTTTCTTTGGCTGGAGTTGCTGGAGATACACTGTGCATGCACTTCAGTCTAAGATCGACTTAAGCGGCTTAGAGGGCAACTTAAACTCAGCGACGTTTAAGTTGACTTAACCGCGTGGTGAACATGACACGTTTGAATCAGAGTTTAAAACGTACTGAATACGGGCGTAAGAGATTTATCATTCGCCAATGAAATGTTGGTGTATACCAATCAGGTTAAAACGAAGTTTAACTTTTTAAGCCTGCTTGCAAAAGAGCATGCTAAGCTGCTGTTGGTGAATATGGCTGTTAAAGAAGCTGCAGAAAGCCCCTTGACAAATTAGAGAAAGGTAATGAAAGAATAGTGCCTTTGCGAAGGTTAATGTCATTATAGAGAATTGAATTTCATGAAAAAAGAACTCAAATGCTTTCTTTCATTTTTGGAAGTAGATAAGGACTTGATCGGGTCGCATTTTAATGAGGTGGGCGTGGCCAAATTCAGCCAATCAGCGTGCAGCATTCGCGTCACGTGACCACCCACCCCCTTCCTTAAGTCACAGGCGGCCATTTTTGGGTCACGTGATGGGTTTTTCCCATGACGTCACAGCTAATAGGATTATTTTTAAAATTTATTTTTCATTTTAATTTTTAATCTTAATTTTTTACCTGATATTTTTCTAATTTTTGGGTGTTGTCATTTCAGATGTGGTCTTTATTTTTGGTGTTCGCTCTTGTTTTGGGTGTTGTCCGTTTTTGGGCGTTGGTCCTTTTTGGGTGTTGGTCCTTGTTTCGGGGTGTGGTTCATTTTTTGGGTGGTGGTCCTTGTTTTGGGTGTGTTCACTCATCTGACTGCGGCCGTCTCCTTGTTTAATCACGTGATTGTGACCATGTTCTGATTCCTTAAGGCTGATGATGATGATGATGATGATAATAATAAATTAATTTCACATTCTTAGTTATGCACGGTGTTTGGGGCTTCACTGCAAAAGGGGCTTTTTGCGAGTTTTATCTCACAATTTTAATTACTCAGGGTGTGATATATATACTTACTAAAGTGATGCGTGTTATACATACTGCCACCTCAAGTTGTTTTTACCTAATTACTAATTATCATTTTGTTTTCTACCACAACCAAATTTTTCCCGTATTACTTTACACTCTCTTCTAATTAACAACTTCTGTTTCAAGTGACTCAGTTTGTTTTTTAAGTTTCAATTATTTTTAAAAATTGTATTCCCTTGTCTCGTTTGAATGGTTGTTTATTTGCTCCTACAGCCTGTTGCAGTGTTTGACAGGTGTCTGAATTCGCATGTACATGCTTATAAATACAACTAGGTTACACAACCTAATGAAAGGGTCATATTCATTAAGTTTTTGGCTTATTTTAAAGCTGGGCTGTTTGAAATTTGTTTTATTTTTATTTTTGCCTCTCTCACTGATTGCCTTTGCTCCCATGAAGGTTTGTTTTTTCTTCTCAGGGTTGAACCTGGTTGAAATGTTAAATAAAAATACAAATAATCACATTTCTCCATGTTGCTGAGGCATACTTGACTCTCTCTCTATACAAATTTGCACAACTTTGGCTCACAGAGGTTGATAAACGCGTTGTTTGATTCCCTAACCTCGTGATATTCAGTCACCCACCCCCTCTCTCTCTCTTTCTCCCTCCTCCTACATAACCAATACAAATTTGCAAAATGTTGTTTTAAGTTGTATTCTAAAAAGTGTTTTCGTTCTCTCTCACTCTCTCTCTCTCTTTTACAGTATACAACTTTTCTCATTCACTTATGTATTAGGATACGAGAGTGATATGCTTCATACTCTTTATAGTGCAAAAAGTCTGTATTTAATTTAAGGCAATGGTCACATGTGTCATCACTCATCACAAGTCGTTAAGTTCTCAAAGTCGCGCTCTTGTTAGTTTCTTTTTCAGTTTGAATTTTATAATTTTTACTTAATTAAGGCTGTACATGGACTGTGCTTTCGTTTTGCGTCACTCAACAGTTTACGAGTTGATGACGTTCGCGTATGAGAGCATCATAATTCCGGGGGTAGAATTCATCACTCATGTCCAAGTTGCTTCTCAGGCATGCTTTCTCAATGGCATGTCCTCGGTGGCTTGTTTTCTGTCTACTTACACTGATTTATACTTTTTAAAAGTTTGTCATGAGGATGTATGTTCGTTTCACTGCCCTTTTACGATGTGTTGCAAGGTGATAGATATAGTGCCGGTGTGTGCTCAAGCGTGGGTGGTGGTTGCTGCTAGGCCACGGAACAGACGCTGGGGCGTTGTTGTTCAACGCGTTCGTTCATAGTTGCATTGTTCACGTGCTTGTGTTTGCTAAAAACACTGTGTCTTCAGCCAAAGATATATGTCATATGTTTTTCTGTACTTTGTTAGGGTTACCCTGCTCTTTTGATCGTTTTGTTTTTGTTTTTTATCTTAATTAAATTCTCTCCCACTAACATATTTGCACACAGTTGATGTCGAGGTGTTCGCACAAGGCCTAATAGTGGTGTACAGCGATGTCAGTTGCTACTTTCAACGTGCAGGCTAATTCAAGCTAAAAATCTACATATCTGACAATTCAGGGTATTTGAAATACGTTTGTTTGTGCTGTATTGACGTTTTCACATTACTTTTAGCGTTTTTCATCTAATTAAAATCTGTCGTATTAACAAAAAATAAAACAAAAACGTACGTACTTGTTATCACACAGTTCGGCGGGCTAGGCTTAGCGTGTTCGCGAGGAGTACAGCTCCGTTTGACACTACGGTCAGGGTACAAGCTATTCCGGGCTAAAATTCCTTGCATTTTCTAGCACAGGTATGTTATATAAGTTTAGCTTATGATGCATTGGTGTTCCCCCATTCGTTTCGTGCTTTTCCGGCTAAATTAAAACTTTCCTATATACAAAAAATATGTAATTGTTATCCCACAGGCTGTATGAAGCCTAGGGTATCTGAGCTGTGAACAGCGATGACAACAGCTGTATTCAAGGCTTATGCTAATCTAAGCTAAAAATCCTTGTCTCGTCCGTAGGGTTGCAGCATTTTGCTAATGTAAAATGCAGTTTTTCAATTTTAGTACAATAGCATTATTATATAACAAAATAAAAACCAAATCACCTTAACTGTGGATAAGTAACATCAATAGTAACACAAAGAGCCAAAACCGCTTTTCCACAACAAAATATTTATTACGCCTGGATACGTATTTCGGACGTTACGCGTCCATTTTTCAACAAGAATGAATGTTACAGTGTGCCTTAGGGATATTTATATATAATAGGGACCAATCAGGTTCCTTTACAAGTGGATAAACATTTTCGCAAAGCCAATCAGGTAAATTACAGCCAAGAATACAGAATAAATTTGAAACAAAAATAAGCCAATCAATTGCGAGCAGGACATAAGTACACCAAAGAATAGATAAAAAAAAATAAAAGGAGGGTGAAGTAGCCAATAAACGAGCGCGGGAGAGGGGGGGTTCAAAGATTATCACTACATAAGTCAGAGAGAAGGACCAATCCAGTAAAAGCAAGAAAGAAGGTCGAAACAAAGAGCCTCAGGCCCAGGTCCACTCAGAGAACCCAAAAGCATCAGTGCACGTACTTAAGCAGGTTATCCCAGCCGTTAAGGTCCATAGGGCCCTTGTCACCATTAAGGAGTTTGCTTCCCTGATCTTTGTAAATCTCTAAAGTTTCAAGGAAATTGAGCTTCCTCCAATCGCAGGTACGGTGGAGAACTTTGAAGTTGTCAGGTTTAGCGTCATGTCCAGTCTGTATAATATGCTGTGCGAAGGCAGAAGTTTCAGGATTGTAGCGGATGTACCTGAAATGATCTTTGATCCTTGTAGTAACCATCCTCCGTGTCTGCCCGATGTAAAAGGAGTCACATGTCCCGCAGTTTAATTTGTACACGCCAGAACTTTGGTCAGGTTGTATCTTATCCTTGGCCGACCCCAGGAGTCTCCTGAGCGTGTACGAACTTCTATAGGAGATCCTGTGTCCAAATCTTCTTGCGATTTTGTCAAGTCCTTTGCTGAATATTCTGTTATAAGGAATTGCCCAATACTTTGGTTTGTCACTCACTGGTTCAAGGGTGGTTGCTTGAAGTATTGCCTTTTTCCTTGTATGTTTCCTGATAAGGTTATCAA
>JAHWFO010009388.1:0-17816 GCA_023313115.1 Rhysida immarginata | reverse complement strand
GAGGCAGTGGAGCGAAGAGAACAGGGCACACCGAAGACCAGGCTCAGGAAGACCCAGCACGACGACACCGCGAGATGACAGACACCTCTATCGAATGTGTGTAGCAGATCGTACAGCCACTTCCACAGTGTTAGCACAACAGTGGGGTGCTACAGTAGGCAGGACAATGTCTGCTAGCACTGTACGACACCGTTTGATTTCCAGAGGATTGATGGCACGAGTACCATTGTTGCGGATTCCTTTGACTCAAAACCACCGGCGCCTCAGGTTGCAATGGGCCCATCAACACCAACAGTGGCAAGCTGAATGGCAACAAGTTGTGTTTTCGGATGAGTCAAGGTTTAACTTGCAGCACCATGACGGCAGGATACGAGTCAGAAGACATCGTGGCGAGCGCGACCTTCCAGAATGCATCCTGCAGCGTCATTCAGGACAAACGCCAGGGGTGATGGTGTGGGGTGCAATCAGTTACCATGGCCGTTCCCGTCTGATCAGAATCCATGGCAATCTGAACAGTGACCGGTACATCAGGGAAGTTGTGCAACCCGAGGTCATCCCCTTCCTGCAGAACCTTCCAGGCGCTGTATTCCAACAGGACAATGCCCGACCGCATTGGCCAGAAATGTCCTCGCCTTTTTCCAAGCACATCAGACGCCCTTGTTCCCCTGGCCTGCTCGTTCACCAGACATGTGCCCAATCGAACATGTGTGGGACAGGGTTGCTCATCGATTGGCTCGTCAGACTCCTGCAGCAGCAACTGTGGATGAACTGTATACCCGTGTAGACAGAGCATGGCAGGACATTCCCCAGGCCCTTATTCAGAGCTTGTTTGACTCAATGCCACGACGTTTAGAGCCTGTAATTGCATCCCACGGTGGTTTCACCCGATACTAATGTGACAATAAAACGCATTGTATTGACCTGAAAATCTAATGGTTTCTTTTCTGACCCATGATATGCAAATGCTCCAAATTTAATGCAGATTGGGCTATTCCATCAGGGTGTTGCGATTTTTATAAATAGTAGTGTACATTAATATCAAAAAAATGACCCACAATGGCCGTTTCGATGGTTAATCGTGGGGAATTCAGGTTGTGGTAAAACGAGTATGTTATTTCATTTAATCACGAAATATTTATTTTTTGATAGACTGTATCTGTTCACGAGAGTTATAAGCGAATCATTATATGAATGTTTACAAAAACTTTACAACAATTAAAGAATTAATGTTGAATCCAGAAGATATTATTCAAGTACAGTCATATCCCGTTATAACGAAGTTCAAGGGACCATCGGTTTACTTCATTACAATGAAAACTTTGTTAAATCGAGATTGCAAATTTTTTGAGAAGAAATGAAAAATAGCTTATTTTAAACCAAGAATATATATATTTTTAATGTTTTATCCGTAATTACGGCAAATATCGATCAACATTAGTGTTTGGATTGTGAAATAATCTGTAGTATAACAGATTAAAAAATCATCCTTACCAGAAATCATGATTAAAAACGGAGGTTGTAGTTTTCGCTGTTAAGTCTTTGCTGCTATAAATAGTAATCTGTGTGCATAATTTCAGTAAATAAATTGAACATGACAAAGTTTTTATTTTTTAATGATTCTTGTTTTCAGATATTTAAACTAGTTTAACACCGGGTTTAACATAATTACAATAAAAGCGTTACATTGAGCATGGCCTCCTCTAACTACGGATTAGTAACTACGGAGGCCATGCACTGATAGTCTTGTTTGCATCGTTCGTAACATTACGTGAATAAAATCGTGTTTCCCCATATCGTGCTGCGTTAATTTTGGTGCCTTTTTCAAGAAAGTCCAGTAACATCGGGCTTTTGCGATCAAAAAACATGGTCAACATCACCTTCCCCGTGCTGTTTGCGATTGCTTTTGATTTTTTGCGATTTGACTTTGATTTGTTTGCGATTGCTTGTTTGGACGAAGCGATCCCTCACAGAGCTTCGAAGCGTAACTATTGTTCTGTCTCACGTGATGCAACACTTGCAACCTATTGTTCAATTTGCAAGTTGGGTTTCGCAATTGTTAAAAACAAAGTCTTACGATCCTACACGTCGTCTATTTTTCCCACATAAATTTTCATTTTCATTTTTACGACCCTAATAATATTAAAATTTGAAGAACAGACTTACAATGACAGGCTGTGGATAATGTGACTGCTTCCAGTGCTTCTAATACAAGTCTAAATACACGAAGTTCACTACGGGCTGCTTTTGATGAAGAGATAACATTTCAGAATCTCCACACATTTTATATATATCTTTGCATTGAAAAATATCCCTAGACAAGAGTGTCCATTAAAATTTTGGAGAGAAAATTTTTCCAGATTCCCCAGGTTTGCTCTACGGGCTAGGAAATACTTGTGTGCACAAGGCACTTCGGTACCTTCAAATCAAGATTAAAGTAGAGCAGTGTCTGCTTATGCATGAAGTTAAATAAGAATATTTCTAAATAAATCAAAATAGTTTCTTTAATTTGTGTTTATGGTCAGTGCAATATTTATTGGAAATCATAAATTAAATTACCTTCCTAGAAGATAAGCAAATTATTTGTACTCCGGTTGTTGCTATTTGAGATAAATGATAAAATTTGAAATCGGTTCGAGACCAAGATCGAAGATCGAGATCGTTCCTGAAATATCCAGGATCGCCCACCACTAACCTCTGCTGAATTTTCACAATACGGGCTATTCAAAATATGAACTCTAGACAGCACGACAATCGACAAATGAATCTAACAGCACGACAATCGACAATCGAACAGTGAAGTGTACATTTCTTTGGGTGGGACGAAAGCAGTACTTACATGAAGCTCACCCTACGAGAATAAATTCTACATGAAATACACTGAAATAGGCAAGAAGCCTGACTAACCCAAAGAAGTCTTCCACATTATGAAAAAAAAAAAAGATTGACGATTGTCAGAAGATTGGGAGAGGGGGTGGGTGGTATCACATCTTCCAATAATCCGGGAAGGAAACGTTGCAAATGTCTTCGAAGTTGGCATCAAGAATATGCCTCGGTTTTCTACACTTTGTATGCCACTTCATTAGCATCGAGTTGTTTAGTATTCCAGCCACCAGGTCATTGTCATGGCTCTTCATTGTCTGCACCATGTTCATCAGGAGATCTTGCACATACAAGGTGAGTCACGTTCAGATCGGAGTGTATGAATTGGTTTTTCACAGTCCTTCTGCCAAGCTGGGTGATGGTCCTCAGTGTAACATTCTGGAACGATTGGAGTTCACTCCATCTACTTTTACATATGGTTGCCCACGCAAGCATCCCATAGAGAAGGATGGTCCGAATCATCGTCTTGTACAATAGCAGCTTATTGTCGATGCTGAAGGCACTGTTTCGACACAGGAGAAATATGGGGCTGTTCTTAGCCTTCTTTTTTCAGAACGCAAGTCACGTGACAGTTCCATGAGAGTCTTGAGTCGATTATACCGTCAAGGTACCTGTAATTGTCGACCCATTCGAGTTCCTTATTGAATAAGACAAGAGAATCCCGGGGTCGCTTAAGCTTTTTGTTGAAGTACACAGCTTTGCATTTTCCGAAGTTAAGGTTCAGCTTCCAGCAATTAAACCAGTCTTCAAATTTCTTCAAGGCATTCTGCAGACGAGTTATAACGAGAGATGGCTGGTGCGCCCAAGCCATGATGGCAGTATCATCAGCATAGAAATATAAATTACATTTTTCTGGTCTTGGGAAATCATGTACAAAAGAATTAAATAAAACGGGCCCAAGGACAGTGGCCTTTACCTTGCGGGAAGTGGAGAAGTTTTCACCAACTTTAACTTGATAGAACCTGTCGCTAAGAAAGGATTTCACCATTAAATTCAAATCAGGAGAAAACTTGTCTCTAATCATCTTGTAGATTAGTCCTTCGTGCCACACCTGAAAGCCTTATTGACATTAAGAAAGACCACGCCACAGTACCTTGAAAGGTTCAGTGGGGTGCTCAGATCTTCAACAAGCCTCTTTATCTGCTTCTGACACGAATGAGCGTCACGAAAGCCGCACTGTTCTTTCCGAAGTAGATCACTGGTGAGACAGTGATCCTTGAACCTGGTGAGGATAGTTTTCTCCAAAACTTTGGACATCGACTGGAGTAGACTGATAGGTTGGTAGCTCGCAGGAATTGCTTGATTTTGCCCCTGCTTGGGGATACTTAACACAATAGATTGCTTCCAAGGTGTCGGGAAGTAGGATAACTTCCAGCAGTCGCCTATGTTATTTGAGGTTCTTTCCGAAGTAGATGACTGGTGAGACAGTGGTCCTTGAACCTGGTGAGGATAGTTTTCTCCAAAACTTTGAACATCGACTGGAGTAGACTGATAGGTTGGTAGCTCGCAGGAATTGCTTGATTTTGCCTCTGCTTAGGGATACTTAACACAATAGATTGCTTCCAAGGTGCCGGGAAGTAAGAAAACTTCCAGCAGTCGCCTGTGATATTTGAGATGTCATTAATAATGTTGTTTAGCGGATTCCTTAGGGCGTTATTATTTACCTTGTCTCTTCCTGGAGCCTTCCTCAGTTTGAGATTTCTGATGATGGCTGCTATCTCGCCAGTCTCGATGTAAATTTTCGATGTAAATTATGGGACTTTATGGCTGCTATCTCGCACACGCTGGGACATGAGTTGACTCTCGGGATTATTTTTATCAGGAGTGCACTCTAGGCAATCTGCAATTACTTGTGCTTTATCCTGATTAGTTTGAACGTAATTACCTTGAGGGGTGCGAAGTGGAGGAAGCGTATCATTTTTCTTCTGCAGAACTCTAGCCATGCTCCAAACGGAATTGACTTTTCAGCTTGTCATTCTACCTAGCATCGCTTAACTCTGTTATTTCTTCCTGGACTCTTCGTACTAACCTGTTATATTTGGTTTTTAGCCAAGGTACACGATAACGTTGTCAAAGCCTACGGGTCCTGTTTGTTTCTGCGATCAAGTGTTGGATTCCTGGGGTACACAATTCGATGAGATTTTTTTCCCAATGGATAGGCACTAGCTTCAGTGGCACTATTTATTCGTCTGTTGATGTCTTCACCACGTTGATCGATGTTTTTCCGTACAGTTTGCTCTATCGAGTTGGACGTCATGGTCCTTGAGGATTTCTTTGAAGAACTTCCAATCTTGCTGATGCTTGATTTCTTCTCTGAAATTGATATTGACATTGTCAAAGTTTAACGCCACAGACTTGTGGTCAGAAGAAAGGTCATCAGTCATGAAGATGCTGTATGGCTTGAAGAAACCTTTCATCAGTGAGATATACCACATGTCACTTATAGGGGAATGGTCACAATAGTAAGTGTCCTCCACTGGCCCTGCAGCAATGATGTCATCCTTACTTTGTGCATACCAGTATAGAATCATGCCATTGCAGTTCCGGGTTCTGGAGTTCCAGCTTGGATGTTTGGCATTAAGGTCACCAGCCAGTATAACTGGAATGTCACCATTGAAGAGTTCATCGAGATCGCTAACGTCGAGAGTATGTTTAGGTGAATTGTAGAGCGCCACAAACTTCACTTCACCAAGGGAGACATCATTGATGATGATGGACGCCCATTCCAAACCTGCGTAAGATTTGGAGACCAATTCTTGATGTTTAATTCCATTCTTGATGATCGCAGCACCACCAGAGGCAAATCTTGTAGAGTTTGCAGTCATACAATCATTGCGGTACACACAATAACCAGGTAGCTTTAAATCTCGGCTTTGCTTGAGGTGTGGAGATTCACAGAGGTAAGCAACGTCGATTTCCTGCTTCAACAGAAAGTTGTGAAACTCTATACGCTTTCGGGGAACTCCCCCGAGCGTTCCATATCACGCACCGAAGTTCACCTTTGTTTGATCTTACTATAATGTCGTGTAGCCATGATGAAATTATTTGGTTTTAAGGAGCCCACTCAACTGTGGGTAACGTTTGCCTAGATTTATAAACAAATGACATATTTGTCCAGTTTGATTTTACATAACTTGTAGGTCGTTAATGTCTAGATCTTTATCTTCCGGCTTACACTCTGCAGCTGTAAAGGATTTGTCCGCGGTCACCTTGGAACTGTGCATCCTTTTAACCTGGGGATATTTTGGACATTTTGTATAGCTTGAAGTGTGCTGTCCTCCACATCTTATGCACTTTGGGGGGTCTTGTCCTTTAATCATGGGGCAGTCTCTTGACTGGTGGGCCTCTGCGCATTTGTTGCAACAAGGGTCTTCTGTGCAGACCATGGATACGTGTCCGAAGCGCAGGCAGTTGTAACACTGTAGTGGCTTCATGTTCCCTTGGAAGTAGTGATGTCCGTTGGGTGCGTATTAAGACTAATTAGGACTTAAGAGGACTAGGCTGTCACTTAATAAAAGCTTTTATAAACTGCTTTCAGAAAAAGTTTGCATATACACAATTTCCTGTCTAGGATCCGATTTTCGGATCTCGGATCCAAGATCCGGATCTCAGATCTCGCATCCAAGATCCGGATCTCAGATCTCGCATCCAAGATCCGGATCTCAGATCTCGCATCCAAGATCCGGATCTCAGATCTCGCATCCAAGATCCGGATCAGAGATCTCGCATCCAAGATCTGGATCAGAGATCTCGGATCCAAGTTCCGGATCTCGGATTTCTGACCAACATCCGGTTCTCGGATCTCGCACCTAGGTTCGAAAAAAAGATCCGGATATCCGGATCTTGACATCACTACTTGGAAGACTTCTACTAGAACAGCTAGTGGACCGATACGAGTGACTGGCTATGTTCGCTATTGGGGGGGCAGAACCAAAACCATACGCATATCTATTGATCTTTTGGCTTTCCTAAGTCGGATTACCTTTTCCGGTAAGTAGTTTGCTCTTCTTAGGTCTTCTTGAAGGTCTTCTAGATTGTACGTAACATCAACATTTCGAATAACGAACTTCAACACCTTCTCGGACTTCAGTTGATGGCGCTGAATTTTGAAATATCGTCAGCTTTGATACCAGCGACGAGTTTCTTATAGAAGACTTCGTCTAGACATTTCACTTTTACTGTTTGTCCTCTGCCTGTATGCATTACGATTTTTTCTAGAGGTACATGCTTCTTAATCTCGTCCAAAATTTCTTTAAGAGGCTTATCATGAGTGCATATGATAATTGGTGGGACATATGAACTTTTACTTACCTTTTGTCTGATATTTTTGGCCGAGTCCTTTTGTCTATTTCTGCTCCGTTTTTCTCAGTCGGCGTTAAAAACTTCTTCATTGAGGTTGGCTATCTTTTTCAAATTATCTAACCTCTTCTCTTTCCTGGACTTCTTATTTTTCACGCCAATCCAAGGGTTGTCATCAGTAGTAGGGTCATCTTCTGTTTTTCTTTTGCGACTGGGGTCGTTCTTGCTGCCACATAGTACTGGTGGTAAGGAGGCGTCCATATACTCCTCCTCATACTCCAACTCAGGAGTTGGTTCAATATTGGGACTGGCATCCACCGACTTGGTTGCAAGAGCATTCTTAAGCAGTGAATCGAAGTCTTTAAGTAAAACTAACCTTTGTTCTTGAAATTTTTTTATCCATTTATGTTATCAATTGTTGGCATAAATCATTCTTTAGTGCTGCCTGCTTTTCACTGATGATGGCATCAAATGCAGTAAAACGCTTGTCTCTGGCGGTGACGTCATTTTATACGAACTCGTGGGAGAACTCTCCTTCCTTTGGCATACTGAAGCCGCTGTTGGTAACCTGGTTATATGTTTAAAAGAAATAGTCGTCCTTAAAAGGACATACCTAGCTCTAAAGAATAAAGTCAGGTTTGGGAGAAAATTAATTCTACGCCATTGACCAACTTGTGAATGATTAGAATGATAATATACGAGGGTTGGGGCATAAGTCATGGCAACTATTTTTTTTCTCATAGCTAAGAGATGGTATCACAAAATATCATATGTCTCGATGAAACCGTTCATTCATAATATATTTCCATAACACCAGATGGCCCTGTGATTTCCTTTTGTTGCATAGAGAACAAAGTTAAATCAGTTCTTAGTCAAGCGCCGTGCAGGATGGATGTAACCCGAGTTGAACAACGCTCAATATAGCCGGTCTCCGCTGGCTTTGGTAAGAATTGGAGCACCCACTATACTCTCTGGACTTTTCTCCATGTGATTTTGATCTTATGCGGACGGTAAGGAACCATTACGTGGTAGACAGCTTCGGACACGAATGGACATTGCAAATACCCATATTGTGCAACAGGAAATGACCAGATTTCCACGTGGTAAGAGAAATGGTGAAGCAGATGATATGGGCGCCTGTCACATCGTTGGCAGCGTACTGTGAACGTTCAGGGGACTACTATGAGGCCCTTTAGAACGGGTATGTGTGCTGTAATGATTCTGGAACATGAAAGTTGTAATGTTATATCAACTACCTTAATAAACATGAAGAGCAAAATATTTCCGTGTTGCTAAATGTCCGTACATTTCCTCCATTCCTTGCCCTTTCATCTATATATTTCGCATTTTCCACCCACGGTTGAATTCTCACAAAAAAAAAATAGTTGTCATGAATTATGCCCCAACCCTCATATGAGAAATATCCTTAGTCAGCTTTGCGAAGAAATTAATCCCAACGCCAGGGACCAGCACATAAGACGTAACAGAAGGTGAAAATCGCCCTGATAAGGGCGCACCATGAAATGAGAGCAATGAGATGATACTTGGAATGAGAGTAGAAGAGCTAGTCCATCCTGATCGTCCTGATCCTCTGATCGATCTTCCATACCGTTCTAACAGCACTTGAGCTACATGAGTTAAATAGAATCGTGAAAACCACTGCTTCGCAGTTCAAGCAATTCTATTGGTTCTTAGTTGGTAGTCAATATCTAGTTGATAGTTGATTGGATGGGAATGGCATCCAATGATATCGACTTTTAAATATCTAATATGATACAATAAAACACCAATAGTATTAATCGGTTATTCGATAAATAACTTAAGGTCTCCAGTAAAATCTATTTCCCTGACTATTCCCAGGAAAAGTCTCATTTCGCTGCCAAATGCATGAAAATAGCCCTTCTTCCCTGACTTTCCCTGACCACGTTTCATTTCGCTGACTTTCCAGAATGTGGGAACCCTGTATTCATTTTCCTTCCGTTTAATGCAATGCTATCCTATTCTATTCAGTTTAAGGCTCTCTTGCCATGGATGGGTGATTAGCCTATTGACAATCCATGAATTTCCTCCATGATTTTGTGATCCGCTCCCGGACAATAATTGACGATTTATGACAATTTGTTCGCTATCGCAATTTAATGAATTTGGTTTCAACCTGGTTACTCCGACTCGGCGACCTGCGCGAAGAACCTTATCATGTAGTTTTGCATCAGTCTCCTAGTCGTTCAATCAATGGTCGTCATATCGATTTTATTGCCATGTTCCCAAGAGATTTTGTAATTAATACTTTTTTTTATTTCCAATATTACCACTCTTTTGTATTCATTTTTCATTTTATTTAAACATTATTGTCCTAATCGAAAAAAATAAAGGTGGTTTATCTGGACTTAGCGTATCGCCTATTATCATTCTAAATGATACCTTCCCCCGATTGTGAATTTGGTAAATTTTAGCAACAGCTGTGGATTCAACCACTGGAACCCATTCAGGTTCATTACCTCGGTTGCACCTCGGTGTGTGTGTGTGTGTGCGTGCGTGCATGCTTGTGTGTGCGTGGGTGTCTTTCTGCCTGTGTGAGCGCTCATATGTTGATTAGTTTTTACCGTTTTCTACTTTATTATAATTGCTTGCATAATTAAAATATATATTTTAGATGATAGAAGATCAGATGGCTGTGGAGCATTTTCGAAAGACTGAATCAGATACGCTTTTTAAGTATGTATTTTTGAATTATAGTTATTAACAAAAAATTAGTTAGGAGAAAAATGAGATGGATGGAAGGTGGACGCAACATTGAGGTTCTGAAATAAACATTCACGCATTTTTTTCAAATTTCGTTTTCTTCCTAATTGGATTTGGGGCTTATATGTATTATATGAGGTGTATTCAATAAGTATCAGGCCGAACGCAACGGGGACTAAACAAATGAATTTATTTCAAAAATATCGACTATGGTGGTTCAAGCAATTGTCCCACTGATACCAGTTGTATAAAACCCTTCGAAATACCCTTCTCATAGAAGGTTCTGGATTGTTGTTTGAACCAATTCTGAACCGTCTCTTTCTCTTCCTCATCCGTATGAAACTTCCGTCCACTACTGCGGATTGACTTTGAGTTTTTGTGTGGTGGTGATCCTAGGGATTTCCATTGCAGACTTTGGCACTTGGATTCAGGTTCATAATGGTGACAGCAGGTCTCGTCCCCCCATGACAATTCTTGACAGGAAGTCCTGATCATGTTAGTGCTCCAAAAAGTCCTATGGCTTGGCCATGCAGAAAGCTTCTTGAGCTGGTTCCAAATGATGGGGCACCCATTTCGACCATACTTTGCGGTGCTGTAATGTTTCCGTGATAAAGGTGTTGACAGTTCCGACACTCACATAAAACTGTGCAGCCATATTGGACTGTGCATTCCCTTGTGTAACTTCTCAACATATATCCTCTAGCGGCAAATGCAGGTATACAAAATTTTCACTGTATATTTAATGTGTCCTCCATAAAATTCGCTAAGATCCTGAACACTAGTTGTCTGTACAAGCCTGCAGCGTGAAAATTATTGAATATGCCATATATGTCTGTTCATCATTTTCATTACACTCCATTTTCCCTAGAGTTGCTCAATGGCCATAAATTGAAAGAGATCATCTCATTTATCTCCTGAATTGAAGAGACAAGAGCGTCTTCTTGTGCTTACTTGCTTCCACGGCTGGGTTTACCATAAGGCCAGCCTGGGCCATGGCCCAGGGCACAGCACTCAGGTGGCATATATACCGAATAAATTTTAGGTCTAGGGGCGAATATATAGGGTGCTTTTGAATAACGTGTACAAACTTGGGGGGGGGGTGATAGAGAGATCGAATCTAAGCAACATTTCCCACTTTTATTTTTTTTCTGGGGCATTGTTTTTCAGATAAAAAATGTTGGACGTCGCGCAGACGTAATATGCCACTCAACCCGTGCTTCTGGGACACATCAAAATCACGGGTCAATCATGTAATGTAAAAAAACGAAACACATTATATACAGTATAATAATGTGAAACATGCAAATGTTTTACAATAAGTGTTCAAATTGACTCCCTCTGGCATGAGTGCATGCTTCACAAAGTTGCCGCATGGACTGGCTACCAGCTCTTCATCGGATCCCACTGGTGTCTCGTATACCACTGTCTTTAAGTGTCCCCACAGAGAGAAATCCACACACTTTAGATCTGCAGGTAGGATTTCAACATTTTTTTATCTCAAAAACAATGCCCCAGAGAAAAAATGGAAGAGGGAAATGTTGCTCAGATTTGATCCCTCTATCACCCCTCACAAGTTTGTACACGTTATTCGAGAACACCCTGTATATGCTTTGTCCTGGCGTGCAGAAATGTGTAAATCCAGCCTTGCTTCCTACAGTTTTAAACATGTGGCAACCATTTGGATATTAAAATAATTTTAATATTTTCTTCATATATCTTTGCTTTATGGGTAATTCTACCAGAATGGGACCATATTTGAGATACTGAAAGGTGTATAATTACGTATGGCCAGTGAATTTCTTTGATAATGACATTATTAGTTTATGTAGTGATATACTTCTAGTAGCTTTTTCATTAAGTGGCAGCGCTGAAGTGTATACGGTTTAGATAAGAGAGCTCAAATTAGGTTATAGGGTGTACCAAAATTGTCATCCCTGTTATCAAAATTAAATTAATCTAATAGATAAATAACCACTTGTTGCATGCTTGAATTTATTTAGAAACACAGTAAATGTGTTAAATTTTCAGTATATACTTTTATGCTGAAATGTTTATTAAATTTTTTTTTTTCAAATTTGGTAAAATATAAAATTTACTGTGAAATTTTAAATGCTTTAATTGCTAGCAATCCTTATCTAAGCTTTATATAATACTTAGAACTCTACTGTATTAATGTAATACACATTTAGAAAACTTCTATATTATTATTTATCAATTAATACATATATTATTAATACTTTCTTTCATAATAGTGTAACGTAACAGGGTTGACATACCTATAACACAGGTGACTATAAGTAACAGAGTTGACTAGCATTTAGAGAAAACCTTTTATTAATTAATAACATTGATCTTATAAAAATACTTCTGTGTTTTACGCATATCTGTACTTTATTACTGTTTTTTCAGCGTTATGTAGTTTTTTTTAAGTTTATTTAAATCTCTATAACACTTGGCATGGTCTCTCTAAACCCGTTTTCTTCCACGTGCCTTTTGAAAGCTAATAATGGAACTGGTAATCCCAAATTCCTTTCCCAAAACAGGGGTTTCAAAAGGCAGGGGCGTAACTGTAGGATGTCTAGACTGGCAAATGGCAGGGGCCCACAAAGAAAGGGCGCCCCAGATAAAAGTTTCTAGCTAGGGACCTCCGCGCTTCTAGTGTCAAGAAGCATAGCAACTTGCCATCTTTCTCCCTTTTCCTCTGTCTTCATTTTGCTTCCTTCCAACTTTTCTCTGCTCTCTTTCGGTATCTGATACATTTTTAACGACACCATCATCTATCTTCTTTTTTTCTTTGCCGTCTTCCTTGTTCTGCTCTCAAATATTTTTCTCTTCGTTTGGATCAGTATCTCTTCTCATTCTATATGTTTTTGTTTCTCAACATTGTTCAATTTTGGAGCCATTACTACCTAAAATCGGCCTCGGTGGCTCAGTGGTTGCATAATTGCCTGTGATGCCCGAGGACGCGGGTTCGACCCCCGGCCGAGGACAACGAGGATTTTTTCAGGGGGAAATCCTGAGGTCACGCACTTCCTTCGGAAGGGAAGTTAACTCGTTGGTCCCGTGTAGTCGTTTGCCGGCTGCACGTTAAATAACCATTGCGAGTAAAAATTTGCGGCCCCTATAAAGCTGTCCTGAAATGACCATAGCAGTTGAAAAGGACATTAATAACAAACAAACCAAACCAATCAACAAATTAAAATAATGTAATACCTCGTTTAAGGATCCACCTAAAAAATTGCCACTATTGCGTGTGGTTATATTGTCAAAATTACGTGCACAAATTTTGGAGCACGTTTTTTGTACTTTATACCTCTACAATATACAGGCTAAATTCATGTAGCACAATCACCTTAATGTTCCGATTTTTTGGTCAGCTAACTTGCAGATTATAGGCTATTAAAATGAACTCCAAATTTAATGCACGTAATTTTGACAATATACGAGAGATATTTTTAAAGTAAGACCAGTTTTGTAATAAAAACAAAACTGCTATGGGTCGTTCCACGTCAATTCAGGCAGAAATTTTATATTCTGGCACTGACCTCTCGGATTTTAATGAAATTTGGTATATACAATTGCCCTAGGGAGTTGGTAATGAATGCCAAATATTATAATTTATTTTTCATTTTTATAGAAGTTACAGACATTTAAAATTTGCAAAATTGGAGTGAGGGCCTTATCTATGAAGTAATGTAATTTGATTGTATTTTACTTCGAAAGATGTGATTGGTGACATATAAAAGCTCTTTAACTTTAGATATTATATGAAATTTTTAAAATGTTATTACGCATGTGCAAATATTTGAATTTAATAAAAATATTTTATTTATGCAAATATCTCAAAAGGTGGGTTTATTTTTTTTCGTTAAAAATTATTAATATCTTACACATACTTTCATAAAAACAATACAAAAAATTCAAAACTATGTTTTGCTCCGTTTTGAAGATATTAATTTTTAAAGTTCGAGTTCCAAGCTACAATACATCCATTTGTATGCTACAGTTCTTCAGATAGACAAGGCATCCCAAGAAATATAAATTTTGTGGTAATATCCGATTGTCTTAAACATTCTACAGCTGTCTTTTATTCCTTTCATTAAGTTTTTAAAAGAAAATTCAATAACTACGAAAAGAAGATAGAGAAGATACGAAAAGTAATGCCTCTATGGCTGTTACTTTTATAATTATTAACCGATTTTCAAAATTCTTTTTGTATCTGATACTTACATTTGTCCTCTATGTAATGCACTATCCACTTTTCGACATTATCTCCATCCCTCTCCATGCACTGCATCAACGTATGACCACTCGGGTGAACCCGTCGGAGAGGAAGTCTGGGGTTGTCCTTGACACCAGGATTGAATGGCAGCTTTGGACCATCTTCTGCAGCACGATAACGCTCGCCCGCAAACAATCGCCACACACAAGAGGTGTTGCAGCGCCTACAGTTCAAAGATGAAAAACTGCAGTTCAAAGATGAAAGATCTTGCACCTTGCGACTTTCACCACATTCCAAAGAAGAAAAAGCACCTTAAGGGACATTCAATCCCTGATGGCGATATAAAAGTTCATTCAATCCCTGCATGACAATGCAGTTGCACGTTGAGAAACACTCTGCTCAATATGGCTGGTGAGATTTGCTGAACTTCAGTTGTGATTTCCGCCTTCAGCTCAGGCAAAGTGTGCGGATTGTTTGCATACACTTTATCTTTCAAGGAAGTAATTGAGAGGCGTGTGGTCTGGCGAGCGTGCAGGCCAGATGCCACGCGAGATGATTCTATCAGGAAAGACATTCAGAAAGTGCATTGATGTGTGTGCTATTCTCTTTTTCCATGCACTACTGCACACTAAGTTTTCAATCGCCCTGTATAATGAAGCCTGTATCAACTTCAGCTGCCTCTGCAATTCATCTCGTCCTTCAGGGTAACTCAGAAGTGACTGACTCTGAGGAAATGTAAAGTATATGTATATACTTTCTTTATTACTAACAATTCGACGTCATAATGCAAATTTATATTTTGTTACTAAATTATCTTCTTATTTAACAGGCGCTCAATACTTTTCTGTCTTCAGAAAAAAAAATCTGAAGTTCTAAGAAACATTTTTCCTATTGATATAATTATTATTGTAATGCTACTATTGATTTTATTTTTTCGTGTAATTATAATCTATAATACTATTTATATAAATAATAAAACGTAAATAATGAATGGTCCCAAGGTTACACGCTTTTTCTTCTCGGTACGAATAATCAAGCCCTACTACCTGACTCCCGCTGCTTGTAGCGCAAGCTTTAAAAATTAATATGTTCAAAACGGAACAAAACAGTTTTGTATTTTTTGTATTGTTTTTATGAAAGTATGTGTCAGATATTAGTAATTTTTTAACGAAAAAAAAATACCCACTTTTTCAGAACGTTGCATAAATAATTGCAGAACGTTGCATAAACGTTCGAATCCAGGCTGCGGAATTTTCTTTCCTATTTTTCATCAATATTTTTTTTATTAAATTCAAATATTTGAACTTGCGTAATGTAATTTAAAAAATTTCATGTAGAATGTACAGTTAAAGAGCTTTCATACGTCACCAATCACATCTTTCTAAGTAAAATACAACCGAAGTTACAGTACTTCATAGATAGGCCCCCACTCAAATTTCGCAAATATTAAATGTCCGTAACTTCCATAAAAATGAAAAAAAAAATATTTGGCATTCATTACCAACTCCATAGGGCAATTGTGTATACCAAATTTCATTAAAATCCGAGAGGTCAGTGCCAATGCCTGCCTGAACTGACTGGGAATTACCCCTATATATTTTTTCAAAACTTTTTCTATAAAAGTTTAACTGTTTTTCATATTATTTTTAAGTTTATTTAAACACTCGTCATAACGCTCAATGAAATTCTATATGTCTACATCATAGTAGTCTACCGCAGTGAAGAAAGTCGCGCAGTTTTCACGTTTTCATCGTCGTTGAAATGCAGGCTACCGATAAACTCCTTTGGATACCGGAACAGGTGATAGTCACTGGACGCGAGGTCCGGTCAAGTTGTTCCCATCCAATCTATTTCTATGCAGACACAGGCCTACTGTAAGGATGATGTTTTTAGATCATTTTATTCACTATGATATAAGCATCCTGTGGTCAGTTTTAGGCAGCTCTGCCGATAGCCTATTGGCATGGGAAAGTGGCTACTATATGAATAAAGTCATCTCTATTACCTACGAGTCCACCCTGTTATTTATTTCATAATAACAGGGTTGACGGTAACAGGGTGGACGTACTCGATTATAAAACGCGTTTTGTGCCTGTTAGGCCGAACAAGTAATGAAAACTTATTTCTACTTAAAACAAAAATCAGCCAATTTTCTTTCACAACAAATCATTATAGGGGTAAACTTAGTCATAAACATGATAACAGTATTGACATCAGTTAAACTTACTTTTCAGTTTAATCTTCGCTTTTCGAAGTAAATACGTAAAGGTACATCTTTAAACATGGAAAAGAAGTAAGAACTTTGTCAGAACTTTTCAATCATCACATGGAAAGGATTATGTAAAAATGTCGTTATTTAATAATAATAAAATGTTTCGTTTCAATACTTTTCATCTTGAATAACAGAGTTGACATTTTTTACATTACCCCCAAAAAAAGCTGAAATAACTCTGGTTAAAAATAACTTATTAGGGTTTTACATGGAAAGAACGAAATAAATGGAATATTAGGAATCGGATAGCACTAACATTTTTTTTATATAAAACCATTACGTAAAATAAAAATGCTAATTAGCTCAATGCAAAACGTTACAGACAATATAACTATATTCAGTAGAGGGTTGCATCAATTAAGAAATAAAAAAAAATCGGTATATACGCGTTTTAAAACATGGTTAAATAAGTTTTTTTTAATGACATAGGACCAGTTAATCTTAAGTTAGGTTTAGAATTGTTTATGCAAGGCCAAAACGTGTAATAAATGTTTGTGCCCTGGCGTGTGGGTGGGGGGGTGTGTCAAAAGGGGGATCTCAGGCACGAAATATCCAGCGCAAAACAGACTACTGCTGTAGCTTTCTAAAAGTTATAAACAGCGCTTTGTAATCTTATGCTCGGACATGTTACTTCAGATCCAAAAACGGAATTCTAAAACTTATTTTGAAGAATGCTGACGACAGAATCGTCACAAATCGGGAGGATTATCACAAGAAAATAATTGGAAAGTTCTCACCAGAACTCCGGGCATCTCCGCGACGAGCTTCTCAACTTAGGAGTAAATCTTCATGCTCTGGCAAACAAAAGACCATTCCATAAATATTGTTCCAAAACGGCGGCTTGAAACACGTCCTCTGAAGTTGAAAACTACGTAGTAAAACGGCTTACACTGTATGTAGTAATGACAACAACATTTGGTTCTAATTTAATTGTTTCATAGACTTCAAAAAGGAACAAAAACTTAGCAACATCGTTGCAACGTGGAGGGGGGGGGGGGTAGAACGAACGCAACAACGACGCAGGCTTCACTGCACAACACTTGTGTGTTCCGACGTGCTGCACTCTCCTAACAAAGACAAGCGTCTAAAAAGATCTGTTGACGGGCGAGTTCTCCGAAAAACTCCGTCAACAAAGCTCTTCACAGATCATAAAACGATGATTGTTGCAGCTTCCACTCAACAATCATCATTTTAAAAACAGAAAAAAATCGGTTAAAATGCATTTTATAAAAATTAAATAGCGATATTTTCCTGGCATTGTACACCATACAAATGAACAAAAGAACAACAACACCCACAAATAGTTGTCTCCAAAAAATAACCTCACTCCACACAATTCACAACGAAACACCCCACAACACTGAAAGTTCAAAATTACAGACATCACAGCAAATTAAAAAA
>JAHWFO010009387.1:0-21936 GCA_023313115.1 Rhysida immarginata | reverse complement strand
ATATTCTTCCATTACTTTACTATTCTTGGATTCACTTTTCACTTTGTTATGGTCTAATTATCTGGTGTCATACCGCTTCTATTAATCTTAATCGACTTTTTAAGTTACAAAAAAATGGTTTCTTCGTACTTACCTCAATATCCCAAAATTTAACCCTGTCTCTCATCACTTTTCTTCTTTACGTATACCTTGTATATTTCAACTATATTTTTTATCATTAAATTCGTTTATTCATAAGATCACCAATTCTCTCCTATCACTTACTCCCACCTAATAAGTCATCATAATGTGGACAAACACAGCCACTACAGGGTGTAACTAAAGATGTGTTACAAACTTTGGGGAATGATAGAACTGGTCAAAATAAGCATTTTTTGTTCTATGAACATTGGTCCACAACTGCATCGTTTAAGAGATATAGCCACTGTTCAAAATGACGTCTTCAGCATCAATGCAGGCTTATGACACACCCCTTTCTGAATTATGGTATGGTCATGTAAATTTTTAAAGTAACATGACCACACCATCACATTACCATGCAAGCAGATCCTGCACACTAAAAAATCTAACGTGTGTGATCGCATCCGGATATGGACTACACCTTTAACGAGTGCACTGACATGTTGTTAGTGTACGGTGCTGCAGACGGTAATGGAAGGGCTGCTTGTCGTCTGTACAGACGGCAGTTTCCACAACGTCGTCAGCCAGCTCACACAATGTTTGCTCGGCTTGTGCGACGTCTACGAGCAACAGGAAGTGTAGCTGTGATGCGTGGAGAGCATGGTCGCGCTCGCACCCGTCGTACCGCTCAATTCGAAGAAGCTGTGCTTCGTAGAGTTCACGAAAGACCAACATGTAGCACCCGTGCGCTTGCACACATCATGAACACAGATCACATGTCTGTTTGGCGAGTCTGCATGACCGACTGTTTCATCCGTTTCGTATGCAACGAGTGCAAGCATTTGGAGCTGCTGACTTTGCACCACGTATGGCATTCTGCAGATGGTTTCTTGCACGTTGTAGAGAGGAACCAGCATTCCCACAGCAGGTGCTGTTCACTGATGAAGCAACCTTCACCAGGGAAGGCATTTTCAACCACCAGAATATCCATGTTTGGGACCGTATCAACCCACATGCCATTTCGACAAGGCGCTTCCAGCAACGATTTTCTGTCAACGTGTGGGCTGGTATTGTTGGCAATCGCCTCATTGGGCCGTACATTCTCCCAGCTCGTATGAATGCACAAACCTACCTCGTCTTTCTTCAGGAGGTGCTGCCTGAACTGTTGGATGACATACCTCATAACATCCGTCAAGTAATGTGGTTCCAACATGATGGTGCACCTCCACATTTCTCACAGCATGTCCGGGCCTTCCTCACTGATACGTTTGGCGATCGTTGGATTGGACGGGGTGGTCCAGTTACCTGGCCGCCACGATCACCAGACCTAACACCATTGGATTTCTTTGTGTGGGGCCACCTAAAGTCCCTGATGTACGAAACAATGGTTAATTCAGTGGAGGAACTCATCGCACGATTGGCTGTAGCAGCAGACAACATCAGGGACTCCCAGCAGATGCTGCAACGGGTGTCTTGCAACGTACAGCGACGAATGCAAGCCTGCATTGACGCTGAAGGGCGTCATTTTGAACAGTTGCTATAACTCTTAAACAATGCAGTTGTGGACCAATGTTCATAGAACAAAAAATGCTTATTTTGACCAGTTCTATCATTCCCCAAAGTTTGTAACACACCTTTAGTTACACCCTGTATACACGTATCGCTAGTACGATTCGCCCTCCTTCATCCAATGTTTCCCGGAACCGCTGTGTTTCCCATGTAGGGATTAGATGCTGGGCGTCTTTGCCAGAGAAGATTCGGCCCGCTGTACCCTATTTTCATTTCCGTAAGCTCTTAAGGACCCATTGTTTCTCTACGGTGCGTCTGAACAAGTTGTTTAACCATTAACTAATCTAATTTTTGAACTATGTCACAGCTTACAATTCGTGATTTTTATTGTCCTTACAGTTAAAATTTATCGTTACGTTAATATCATTTATATACGATTTACTTACATTACGATTACGTTATATTCGATTTACATCTTTTTGTTTCAATTAATAATGATGTGAAGTGTAAAATTGTCAACTTATTGTGTTTTGCTATCCATTTATGTAATCAATTTGTAGCTTGACAATTATCTATTCCAGAGCCACCCACAGCTTACGTTCTCACTGTTCCATCTTGATTTTATCTGATTCTATTTGAGTTTTGATTTTATCTAACTTTATGAATTTTGCCTACATAGGCTGTTTTTACTAACCTATATTGTACTATTTATTTAGGATGTTTGACCCCCTCAAGGCCTAACCTGTTGGCTGTTTTCTAACCATACTGGCCTTGATGGGCGTCGCTGTATTTCCTAACTCCTTTTTTTTAAACAAATAAATAAATAAATAAATAAATGTATCGCTCAAAACTTTGAGACGACGGCACGCAATGAAGTTGCAGTCTCGAGTACCTAAGACAAAACCACAAACTCGCAAAGAGCTCTGTGGGGCCAAGATGATTGGAACCGTATTTTGCTCAGCGATGAATCTGTATTCTTTGTTTGCATGGAAACCAAGGACCGCGTGTGTGGCGTTTGCATACAAGCGCTTCAAAAAAACGGTCAGTTAAATTTGCGACGTCGGTGATTGTATGGGGGTGTATGATAGAAGATGGTGTTGGAAAACTTTGCATACTGAATTGTCGAGTCAGTGCGAATGTGTGTACCAAGAAAATCTTGAACATTTCATGCTGCCTTCTGCTGAAGATTTATGTGGAGAAAACTTCTTTGTTTCAGCATGATGGTGCATCCAGACACATCACAGAGATTACTGAGGAATAGCTTCTCGAAAACATTATTGATGTGATTCCTTGGCCTTCAAATTCACCCGATTTGAAACAATCGAGAATTTGTGAGGCATGATGAAAAAGAGGCTACAAGTTGAAGTTCCAACTAATAAAAGTGAACTTATTGAGTGTTTAAAAAAAAGATATGGTCCTGTATTGAAACACCATTTTCCTGTTAGCTCTTATTAACTATTTCCATTATTACAATACTACTTTAACCCGTGTCAGTGACAGTCGTGTTTACGTGTGGAACCATTCCAAAACCTCTTCCTTCACTTCATCGTCCGACTGAAACCTGCGGCCTTTCAAATGTTTCTTGAGATCCAGGAACCATTGTGCACAGATTTTTCTGTAGTGCAGATGGTTCCTGATAATGGAGTGAACAGTTCCAAGACTAAGGCCAGTTTTAGCAACCATGACATCGATTGTCACTCTTCTGTTTTCATTTAAGGCAGCGTCAGCTTTGGCTTTGGAATCATCCGTGATAGTGCGGTTTGCTTGTCCAGGTCGTTGATCATCTTGCAATGACGATAGTAGCTCCGAAAACCTCTTGCTCCATCCCCAAACACGAGTGAAGGTTAGGCAGTCATTTCCATAGACGTTCTGCATACGACGACGAATTTCGGAAGCTGAAACTGCTTCACATGTCAAAAAATGAATTACTGCTCTCTGTTCCTGTTTCGTTGACTCCATTTTGTTGTTTGGACGAAGCGATCACTCGCAGAGCTTTGAAGCGCGAGCTATCGTTCTTTCTCACGTGATGCAGCACTTGCAACCTATTGTTCAATTTGCACGTGGGGTTTCGCAATTGTTGAAAACAAAAACTTACGATCCTACACGTCGTCTTTTTTTTCCCACACAAATTTTCGTTTTCATTTGTACGACCCGTATACATTTGTGTCAGGTTGTATAGTACAACAGGAGGGGTGTCCACCAACCAGGTTGCTGATTGATGGGCTTACAAATTCAAAACTTTGGGATTGGTGTGGGTTATAGATGGTGGACATACTAGTGAGCCCATATCAGGTTGTTACGATCTGGAAGGTCGATTATGAAGTCTGTTATGGGTCGTTGTCGAAGGATGTTTGATTGTTGGAACGTCGATGTTTTCTGATTTCCATTTCTTCATGGATGGCGATCTTCTCTGCTTCCTTTCCTATCCATATCATCTGCATGCAGTTTTCAACTGGCAGCATACGGTATTTCATTGGTATTAAGTGTTCCGCCTAAGCGGATTTCCTATCCTTGTTAGCCAGGATTTTTTGTGTTCCTTGAATCTTGTAAGGAATGAGCGTCGCGTCGATCCAATATAGTACACATCACAGTCGGCCAGTTTGTATACACCACATACGTAGGTTGAATCTTTTTTGTCCTCTTTCTTCCTTGGATTTAAAAGGAAATTGCTGTTGTCTTTCGTTTTGTACGCTGTCCCTAGTTCGTGGCTTTGGAATATGTTAGCTATTTTCCTGATGCTGGGTTCTTATAGGTTAATGTGGCGAAAGTATTTTTGGGCTCACCTTCGGTGGTTCGTCCGGGTTGTAATTTCCTTTTGGTATCTCTGTAAACGGCTTTGGTGATGTCATCTGGAAAACCGTTTATTCTAGCCAATTCTTTACTCCTGGCTTTGTTATTTATTGGGTATATCATTGCTCGTCTAAAATGATGTCTCAGGGCTGCCGTCCTATGCTGTATTGAGTGATTCGAATTATATGGAATTATGTTCGCTGCAATTGAGGCCTTCCTGGACATACGCATCACCAAAAACATCACGAAGAAGAAGCTCGACTTTTCAGTATACAGAAAGGCCTCAACTAAGGCCTGGATAACTTAACCAGGTTCATCTGGCTTCTTTCCTAATTCAGGGTACTTCCTTTTGCTATTACTTGGACGAGTATAGCAGTGAAAGCATATTTCCGGACTGCTCGTTTTGTTTTTTCCCTGCGCTGTTCGATTGTCGATTGTCGGAATCCTACTTGTTACTATTTTGCTAGCCTTGAGAATGGTGTAATACCGAAACGTGCGTCGGCAATAAATATAATTGTATCCGTATCGTCATAGACCTTCTTTTATTTGTTTTTTTTTTTCATGTACCGAAGCATACTCCATGTTAAATAGGAAGTCATTCTGACCAATAAATCTATTCCACAGCCTTTTGAAATGTATACTTTAATTATCCTCATCTTGTACTATTCGTTTCACTTAAAAAGTGACTTTCAATGTAGTCAATCATAAAAATAACCAACAAATAAAGGAGAAACCACTATTCCACAAAGAAATTTTAATCCCACGGATGTACATTTCAGTAGCAAAGCTACCTTCTTCAGCGTGATGTCAGACCTCTGATCACCCAGAGGATAATATGAAGGGGTCTGACATCGCGCTTAATCCTCCGTACACTCACAGCAATATGCGGTTAATATGACCCGCTTGTGAGAGTCGTATGATTCTTCCAATATGACCCATTTAAGAGAGTCATTGGACGCAGATGTCAGTAAGAGTTGTTTGACCCGAATTTCCGAGTCGCCATTCTCGGGTCAATTGACTTGACTGTACAAGACTTTAGACTCATCAACGGAAAGTTTACTATACGCGTATATATCTATTTACACATTTATACATACATATTTATATATTTTCACAGCTACTTACACATTTATATAGTCATATTTACACAAATTTACACACGTGTATACACAATATACACAAGTTTACATACGGGTATATACCTATTCACACAAGTTTACACACGTCCATACACCTATTTACACATTTATACAGTGTACCCATTTGTAAAGAATAGTTACACAACTTTACACACATTTAAACACACACGTACACAAATTTACATACGTGTATACACCAATTTACACTGTCTTACAGACATATTTACACAAATTTGCACACGTGTATACTGAGATTTATACAAGTTTACATTTTTATACCGACCTGTATTTGTATTTTATCATCTTTATAGTCAAAATTCGCCAGCAGAAGACAGAACTTCAAGCTTGTAGGCAGAAAAAATGATTTTATTAGAGTTGACAGCTCTTAAACGGTAGTCAACAATAGGAAGAGAAACGACATATTTTTTACAATTTTTAAACATCAATTTTTTTTATAAAGTCATTTATTGATTTAACAATACAATCAATTTATAATGTACAATGCAATAAATTCACCATCACCTGACAGAATTGATTTGCACAAAAATCAAGGGATTATTTTTGTTGTAACCATTACATCATTCTCATTATAAATCTGCAAGATTCCTTTTCCATTCCTTTGGGTAGGCTAAATGGAAACTAAGACGTATTGCTGAAGAGGAAGGCTCATATTAGTATCCTTGGCTATCTGAAATACAGAAAAAAGGGTGAGTTTTACATCAATGATTTACACTCCCTACAATAATGGAAACAGTGACATTTTATTTTAGTTTATATTATATTCGACCTCCGTGCTGAAATTAAGTTAGCCACCCTTCTTACTTTCTATAAGGCTCCGATACACAACTTCTAGTGTTTAGATCCATTCTTGCTGCGAGAAACTAGCCATGTTGTTAGCAGTCGATAATAATGAATGTTGTGCAGTGGAACTGCATTTCAGATCACAACGAGTAGATAAAAATTAATCGTAACAATAAAGAATAAGAAAACGTGTTAGCAAATAAATTTGAAATTATTAAGTAAGTATAATTTACATTAGGAAAAAAGTGTAACTTACTTAGATCCCTGTTTTCGTTCAATTTTTTTTTGAACTGGTGACATTTGAAGGAGCAAGACGAACAATGTTGGAGAAAGGCTTATTCAACGTTGGGTTTTTGAGGGAGCCTGTTCTCGCACTCAAAATTGAAGAGACTATCCCTACTGATAGATAGTTCTAGATTCTTTGTCCTATCCATAGTAATATTAAAGAATAGTCTCAGTTCTAATAATTTTCTATTAATCTTCTTACTAACACGAACGGCGAAATCGTCCAGTATCGCTATCCGCCATGTTTTTGTAACTCGATTTCGTATCTCTACCGGAAATGATTCCCGTAAAGAAATGATTCTGGAAATGGCTCGTAAAGCTGCGTATGGCGCTGTTAAATGAGTCGGGGGTTCGTATACACTTGAAGATGGATGGTACAACTTATCTACGAAGTACTGTATTCTTATAATCGAGTCAGAGAGGTATAAACTAATAAAATGAGTCCTACGATCTGGAAATTGCTGTGAGTGTAGGATTAAAATTTCTCTGTGGAATAGTGGTTTCTCCTTTATTTGTTGGTTAATCGTTGTCCACAGTTTCCGGCACCTCTACCAGAGATTAAGTACATAAAAATAACATTTAAAAAAATGGGTTCATCTTTTGCGGCCTCTGTAAGCAATATAGTTCCACGTTTCCAGCAGTTTCCTGTAACTATCGCAGCAAACTTTGATTATATTGAAGGATTTTATCAATTTGTAATGATAATATTAAAATAAAGCTTTAACTGCAATAAAAATATTGTACAAACTAATAATTTTGTATTGCTTTTAAACGGAATCTTTATTTCCATTGTAGAAAGGCAAACACACAAAGACTGTTTCTCAAATCTTGTCAGATTGACCACCACACCCAAAGGGTGCAGCCTACTTATTTTTAAACATTCCACAAGGAAAAAGAGTAGTCAGTTTCATCTGAATATTTTTATTAATTTTTTTTTCATATCTTTTCCTCTCATTGAGAAGAGAGTGAAAGAATTTCAAAGATTCTCTTGACCTTTGAAACTCACTTTGGATGAATAATTTCAATGTGATTCACAGGCACATTCATATATACAAAGTTTTATTTTTTGCGTGTTTACTTCTCTGATGGTCGAATGTTGAATCGTTTTTCCCTCCGGATGAGGAAATGGAAATTCGTCAGTTCTAATTTCCTTGTTTCCTCGGCTTCAGCAGTAATTATTTATGATTTCAACAAGAGTTCCGGTTGAAGAAAAGCCTTAAAAAGTTTCGTAATTGTCATCTGTATACTATTCATTTTAATTTCCTTAACATGAAGAAATAAATGGATATACATTTTATTACATAAATATCATATTAGACTCCAGGAAGGACTTGCAAAAAGTTCGCCCAACTGAATTCAAGCGTTGAAGTCTAATAATATAAAACTAAATGTCAGACTTAAAAATAAAACAATTACAGGGAGAAATTTGAAATTCGTTTTTTTATAATTATTTATAATTATTTTTATAGGTTTGTCTTTGGTAAATGCCACGTAAATATAGGCATTCATGCCGGAAGCGGGATTCGATTCCCCGACTTCTGGCACCAGTGATTAGCTTCCTGCTGAATCATCTACTGGGATGGTCAAAACTGTTAGGAAATCGTAATTTCAAAGCAACTCACTTTCTATGAAATCGTGAAGCATTTTACACGAACACTCAGAAAAATTAATAAGATTAATCATTTTTGCTCTGCCTGTGCAAAGTCATTTTCTCATCTTCATGACAAACGCAGGTTCATCGTTTTCTATTGGTTCGTGAATTATTAATAAATTTGAAGCGTTAAATATTCTTCCAAGTTATGATTATATGTCAATTTTCTCGAGTATAAGATGCCCGTTAAATAAGAATTAAATAAAACTGAGCAGAACAGCAGTAACAGAGATTAAAAAAAATCTACATTTTATAAGAATGTTTGAGCATTGAAATAATATAAGTTTATTTTACAGTAATGTAGAAAACATTGGAACATGTTGAAATAGTTTGGTAGCATATCATGAAATATGTAAAAATGTCGAATAATTTAAATTGAAACGCGAATGGATTGGCAGCATCTATAAAGCAAATAAATAAATTTGTTTTAATTCGTTATCAAGCAAAATAGCTTGAGGTCATGTACAGTATATACAAAAAGTCTTCACACCCCTGGAAGTTTTTCATAAAACATATTGTAAAATATGTGTACATTCTACTAGCACTATTAAATTTTATCAAATATTATGACTGAACACCCCTCTTTCAAAAAATATAAAGTACCTGACAGAAAAACTCTGGCTTTATTTTAATATGCAAATTTTTTCAATGTGAGTGGCAAAAATAGTTATCACACCCTTTGTGTTAAATCATTTTTTACTGTATGTGCACCCTGCAAAGCAAATTTTGAAGCCAATTATAAAAGGTGAGTATATTAAAAAACTGAATCTGGCATATAATAATACATTATAATGATAGGATGACAAGAAAACGTCTCAGCAAGAATTTGAGAGCAAGAGTTATTCAACTAAAGAAAAAAGGCCTTGGATATAAAAAAATATCAAAACAATTGGACATTGCAGTATCCACTGTAGTATCAATTGTGAAAAAATTCAACAAATGGGGAACAGTGGCAGATCTGCCGGTTCAAGGCAGGAAAAGGTGCACCAAAAAAATGGATCGACGCATCATCCAAAAAAATACCGAAAATCCCCATCTGTCAGCACCAAAACTGAATGACGAAATGAAGACTGAACATGACCTGCATGTTTCCACTCAGACCATTCGCAATAGGTTGCACGAGAAAGATATTCACGGTAGAACACCACGTAGGAAACCACTCCTCACAAAACGCCATAAGCTACTGCGTCTGAACTGGGCCAAAAAATACCAAGGTTGGACAGTAAATGATTGGAAGCGAGTAATATTCAGTGATGAGACGAAAGTGAATCTATTTGGGTCAGATGGAATTGCAAAAGTGTGGAGAAAGAAAGGTGAGGCTGAGATGTCAAAGAATATTAAACCCAGTGTGAAGCATGGAGGAGGCTGCAAAATGATCTGGGCTTGCATGTCATACAATGGACCTGGCAACTTGGAAATCATCAATGGAATAATGACTGCTGCATCCTACAAAGACATCTTAGAAAGGAATTTGCAGCAATCAACAAGGAAACTTAAACTTCGGAGAAATTTTGTGTTCCAACAGGATTGTGACCCGAAACACACACAGCAACGCTGACAAAGATGTGGTTCCAGGAGAAGCGAATTAACGTGTTGGATTGGCCACCACAGTCATCGGACATGAATGTAATTGAACATTTATGGGCAATTATCAAGCCCAAAAATTGCAGGACGGCGACCAAAAAGTCTACAAGAACTTGAAAATGCCATAGCAGAGGAATGGCAGGTTATTGACCCCACAGTTACTAAACCTTTAGTAGAATCCATGCCAAAGCGTGTCATGGCTCTTATCCATGCCAAAGGTGGCCATACAAAGTATTAAAATGTTTACAACAATAAGTATTTAATAAAATTAACTTCTTTTCCAGATTGGTGTGATAACTGTTTTTACCACTCATATTGAAAAAATTTGCATATTAAAAGAAGGCCAGAGATTTTCTGTCAGGTAATTTATATTTTTTGAAAGAGGGGTGTTCAGTGATGGTATGTGATAAAATTTAATAGTGCTAGTAGAATGTACACATGTTTTATGAAAAACTTCCAGGGGTGTGAAGACTTTTTGTAAATACTGTAATTCAAGCGTGTACTTATCATCTATTTAAGAAGAAGATGGATGAATCTAATCATAAAACTTTATCAGCATGGGGAAAAGGACCTAACTGACTTTGAAAAGGGGCTCATTGTTGGTACTAGTCTAATTGGAGCAACGATTGCAAAAACGAAACAACTGACTGGATTCTTGAAAGGTGCGACTTCCAGAGTATTCAACTGTTGGAAAAATGATCCACAGTCTTTGTCTCAAAGACGATCAATCACGACCAAGACCACCGTCTTTTAAAACGCTTTGTACGGAGAAACAGGAATTGACAAATGATTTTAATCAAGGTTGTTCCCGACCATGGGCCGGAATTGTAGCGGATCCAAATCGGCAATCGCATTTCTATACGAAAACCCCTGGTTTCTGCTGGAAAGTTCGTCTACAGGGTGACAGTAAATTATGGCAACTCATTGTGTACAAATTTTTTAATCCAAAGAACGAAAAGTAAAGCAATTGACAACTAATAAATAGAACATGGTCCCTTGGTAATAACGTGTTCATTCGGTTTCGAAGTGGGCTTCTTTGGCGGCGATACAAAGCCCCAAACGTGTCTTGAAATTTTCAGCAATGGGCCGCAAGTCGTCGGGCGACAATCGCTCCCATTCTTGGCGCAGGGATTTCTTCAGCCACTCCAAACTGTTGTGGCGTTTAGCACAGGACCTGGCTTCCAAGATCGACCATATGCTGTAATCCATCGGATTGAGATCCGGCGAGTTGGGCGGCCACTGCTGAAACGTGATGAAATCCAGAAAATGGCTCTTGCACCATTCCTACATCATTTTCGCTCTGTGAGCTGGTGTAGAGTCTTGTTGAAAGGTCCAATCCGCATTGCCGAAATGCTGCCGAGCCCAAGGAAGTATTACAGCCTCGAGAATGTCACGACGGTAAACTTCTTGGTTGATTTTGACTCCTTGGTCCACGAAAACGAGGGGTGTCTTGCCACTGGCGCTAATTTCGCTCCAGACAATCACGGACTGCGGATTTTGGTGTCGTTCGATGATTGCAGAGGTGCTGGGTGCCTCTACTGACTACACTGTCGTTTTGGTGATTGTGTCCCTGCTCCATAGTGAAGAGGATGCGCTTCCATTTCTCACCTGCCGGGCGCTTGTTTTCGTCTGTGAGGAGCTGGACTTAATGGAGCCTGTAGGGCTTGTGTTTGAATTCCTCTATTGCCATTTTCCGCACCGATTAGCGGTTGATACCGGTCTCGCGAGCGATTTGTCTCATTGAGACCCTCGGATTCGTTGTACTCGTTTTTTGATGATTTTGCAATTCCTGGACGTGTTGTTGGTACGCTTTCTTCCTCTTCCTGGACGGCCGCCTTCTCGGCCAAGCTCTTTGAACCGTTTGGAGACGACGTCTCTGACAACATTGAGCAAACGAGCAATTTCACATTGACGCTTTCCTTGACGAAACGCTTTCCAAAATTGCACTGCTTTGCTTGACATTTCAAAACACATCAACTAACTCATAATAAGTTGAAACACGGACGACTTTCCCAAGAACATGCAGTGATTGCAATCCGACGAGTTGAAACATTATTTGGTGGCGCTTTAATATATTCGCGCCTGGACGCGTCCATTTCTGTTGCCATAATTTTTTGTCACCCTGTATAGTGACACTTTGATGGTAGGCAGAGGGTTTGGCCGGAGCCCCATGAAGCAATCAATCCAGCTTGCCTTATCAACGTACTAGTAAGGTTCTGGAGCTTTTTTTGCAGGCATGAAACTGGTCCCCAGATATTCATGAAAGTTTGGACTACATAAACATTATTGCCTTCTGGCATGTAACGACCGACAATGCTACTGTTAATCAAGAACGATTGGACTCCACAGATCTCAGATCTAAAACCCATAGAGAATGTTTGGGAGATGTTGGAACGGTATATCATACAACAAGATCCTCTTCCAACAAATCTGGGCGACTAAGGAAATGTCTGGTGAACGCTTGGTGTTTCAGTATCTTAAAATGCTTAAAATCCAATAAAATGTTAAACAGATTTTCTAATTCACTGGGCGGGTACTAATATTGACCCCCTTCCCCTAAAAATAATCCCCTTGTTCAACAATACTGCGCTCTCAATGTTTTTCTTCCTTCCAAAATTCCATGGAATCCTGATCTTGAGATGTGTCAAGCACTTCTTGCGATTTGTGGTGGATCTCTTCCGCGGTTTCAAAACGACCTTCATCTTCAGGAAGTAGAAGTCGCAGAGGGACAAATCGGGCGAGTAGTAGGGCGAGGAAGGTTAGTCATACTGTTGCAAATAAGTTTTTAATGCTATGTGACCGATTGCATTATCAAGATTGGAGACCCAGTTCGCGCCACATTTCAAATTTTTACGCTGAATGTCTTAACCTAATCTAACATAACCTGGACTTTCCACCCCCCCCCCCCCCGATGTTCATAGAATTACGCTATTTGGCATGCTATCTCATGAAGATTCACGATATTGCCTTCTGTTTCGCTATTTTTATACCACCCCACCAAATATAGTAGGCCTATTAATACATATTATCTAGAGTTATAAAAATAATTTAAAATACATCTCATCAAATAGTACTGATTTGAGATTATTTCTTACTTTTTTTTTACCTAGGTAGGACTGTTCACGTGGAACAGAGGACTCTTCTGCGGAGGATCGCTGATCAACAATCGCTATATTCTGACAGCGGCTCATTGTGTAGTTAAGTACGTAAGTCTTGTACATATTGAGAATTGCAAAATTCAGTATAGCGTTTATATTTAACGAAACAATTGATGATTTGGGGAAAATAATATAGCCAAGATCTCTGAATATTTCCCAGCTAAGCCAGAATAAGTTGACGGCTGACATACATACTTTATTTTCTTCACATGATAATATGAATAAATAGAATTATCGAAACATGCCGAAATAAAATTTAAATCTTTAATTAAATTTGGTGCAAGGCTTTTGAAAATGGAGAAAAATATAAAATTTGACATTAAAGTTCCTTCGAACGAATGCATGTTCAGCCTCATCGGTATAATAGTAGTCGATTTACAGCAACATAGATCATAGAGCGAATATGTTTTATTAGGAAATGACATGGAACAAGTGCATTAATGGCTTGCCTGAACTTTAATGAAAGAAAATGTATGCATTATCTCGTTTCCTTGAAACCGAATGGTTTGCCAGTTTCTTGAAGCCAGAGAATGCTTTGAAGATACATTTATTATGCGCCGTTCAGATTCAAGAAATGTTAAATGAAATTTAGAAATTCACAACATCTTATCGGATGTTAGAAGAAACACAGATTTTGAAAGAAGTTCTGGAAAAACAAAACTTTTGAATCTACGACCAAGTAAAAAGTGTACAGAGTGGAGTGCTATGAGATCTTCGACTGTCTTTCTCGGCTGTTATCATTACAGACGAAGACTCAAGGCTCTTTCAATAACATCTTGCAGTCGAAACGCAGAGCATGAAGTGGTATTCACTAAATCATCCAGGAATCATCCAGGAATAATAGAAAGCTAAACTATGTTGTTCCGTCTTCTTTGAATAGTGAGAGCATTATTCACAATAAGTATGTTAGTGACAGCATTATTATTCCATGTTGGTTGCTAAAGGCCCTCCCTCTGTTTCATCAACACAGAACAGTTCGGTTGTAAAAAAAAAATAGTTGTGGTCACTGTGTTCAATAAGTAAATTGTCTTAAACTGTGTTTTGTGTTTATTTGATTGCTCCTATCCTGGAACTTTATTGTCAAACTTTGTAATTTCAAGATGAGCCGCGAGTTGTGTGACCAACCATTTTTTATGATAGATAATATTTTGGCCATTTAATAAGAAATTACATATAAATGGGTTACCAAGAAAGTAATGCTCCACGCTTTTCTTTTTCAGAAACTACAAAATGAATGAATGAAGACAGTTGAATTTATATAATAATATATTCATGTTGGGAAGTGGAAATCCAACTGTCTTCTTTAACTTACGAAATTTAACATAGATTTGTTATCCCTTTATTTTAGTACAAAATGAATGTTTTATTTACACGTACTGTTTTTCCACATTATCTCCATCATTTTACGCCGTATGCCAGCTCGAGACAGTGCTTCTATCGACTGCACAACTTTCAAACACAGCAACACATAAAGGAGTGCGAATACTCACTACAGTTAGTTTCTCCCAACTGAGAATTCAATTACGACTCCCTGTTTCTAAAGCGCATCTTTCACATACGCCATTTCAATACAGATTACTACAGCTGCGCTATGTGTAAAATTCCGAACACAAACGCGAGAAACTTCAAATTTGCACATACAGAATTTTATTTTTTTATTGTTGGCCGAGTAAAAGTAGTAGAATAGCCACCTATGCCAAATTTGGTTCGCAAAATTAGATTAGTTTGGTATTAACGTCCCTTTCAACTTCGATGGTCATATGAGGACGGCGTTATAGAGGCCGCAAATTTTGCCTCGCAAGGGCTCTTAAACGTGCAGCCGGCAAACGATTACATGGGACTAACGGCTTTACTTCCCTTCCGAAGAAAGTGTGTGATCTCGGATTTCCCCCTGAAAAACCCTCGTCGTCCTCGGCCGAGATCGTACCCAAGTAATCGGACAACAAAGGCGATCACGCAACCAATGAGCCACCGAGGCCAATGCAAAGTTAGATTAACCATCTTCATTTCTTTAAATGTAATACATCTACGCAGATTTGTCCCTTTATCGATTGCTAAACCAGAGGTAACGAAGCCTTAGACATAGTTGGAGATTATGTGGAAGAATAATACAGGGTGTTTACAAATGATTGCAGCGATTTAGTGAATTTCTTGCATCTGTTATTTTCATATGAACTGCCTGGCAATTAAGTATTTTCACCTCTCAGTGCTAGATGGCGACTAGCAGTAAGAAGGCATAGGCGGAGCTTGAATTTCATTCAGTGACTCTTCGACGCTTCAGAAGTTCCACAAAGTGGTATTCCATTGGGCGATTGGATACGCAGTTTTCATCTACGGGGTGCCTATGGGATAGGATCTCCTGTGTGCGAAGAAACAGTTGAGCGCATCTGGGCTAGTTTCGTGCAATCCACAAAAGTCAGCGTGCGGAGAAGCATTGAGTTGGTTGCTTCACATATGACCTTTGGAAAGCGATTGAACCGAAACTCTATCCTTCCATTCATTAACTTCCCAATGATCACGTGCATCGCTTTAAGTTTTGTACAGTGTTGTAAAAGTGTGGCAAGGTCAACAAGCACAATGTGCGCATTTGAAGGACCGTTAATCCCCATTCTCTACAGCACGCGCCTGCAAAAGTCCATGTGTTGTGCGCTATCTCAAACTTCAAAGTGGAAACCTATGACAGGGTGCACCTATCTGGACAAGCTTGAAAATTTGCTCAAGCTGTAACCCGGGCTTTTAACAGGATGGTACTCGCCATTTCCACCGTCAAGTTGGTCACCTAAGACCATTTTTGACCATTAAGACAACAATTGACAAATTTGAATTAAAGTGGAACCAAACTGGCCTGTGCGAAATCTCCTGATTTCTGCATAGAACAGGAAAGTTCGTCCTCAGTGGTATCTAGAACGTAGGTAACTGTACACGTGAAGACTGGTAGAAGATTATGTGATCTGACAAATCACATTGTTTTACTAATGGTGGCAGAGGGTTGGCGGGAGCCCCATAGATAGATGAATATATGCCTTGTCAAGACAATTCATGGCTCTGGTTATTGTATGGAGCTTCTTCTGTTGGTATGGAAGTGGTCCCCTGATATTCATGGAAGGTCCTGTGTATTCCACGGTCTACTTGAACATTGTTACCGACCAAGTCCATTTTGTAGTGCTGCGTTTTTATCCGGCATGTTGATCAAGCACGGTTGGTTCAGCAGTGGTTTAGCGGACACGAAGATGACTGATCTCAACACCATAGAGAATGCTTTGGGACATGTTGGAATGATATATCCGACAGCAAGTACTCTTCAACAAAGTAGGTTAACGCATGGCCCAATAACTCAAACCCCATTGTGATTTTGTCAAACCGCTGCAATCATATTAAACACCCTATCTTGTGAAATTCTTGTTATTGATTTTGAAAAGATCTCCTTAGACATATATTTATTCCTATTTGTATTGGTTCCAGTAAAACGGAAGATGTTATAAAAGCGATTCTTGCCGACCATGACTTGTCCACCAATATGGAATCAAAGAGTAGGTCGATCAAAGTGGTGAAAACGTTTCTCCACCCCTTGTACACGCAAAGTATTTATACCCACGACATTGCCATATTGAAATTGGCATCAGACGTAAAGTTTAGTAAAAGTATCCGTCCGCCATGCTTCCCGCCGGCGGGCAGTGACTACTCATCTACAATCACCATCGTCTCCGGCTGGGGGGCCACAGAAGAAGGTTCGTAAACTGCATTACTATTCTCAAATAAACTTAGTTATAGAACTAAGACTTGTTTGATCTTATATTACTACATTTGAATTTACTTGTACAGGTCAGCCATCACATTCGATTCTGCAAAAAGCACCGCTTCCTATCCTTCCCAGTAAGAAATGCATTGATGCCTACGGTGACATCATCGGCGAGACGATCATGTGCGTGGGTGGACTCTCTGGTCGTGACGCGTGTCAGGTGAGCAATTCTAGAGTATTTTCCTCCTTTAAAGACAATAGAACAATGTAAACCGTTATTAAATTTAGTAGTCATTATTTAATTGAAGGTAAACAGTTTTTCCTTTAGCATAAATGTTGCAGTTTATATCAATTTCTTTACAGCAGCGAAATATTAAATGAGAAATGGGAATTTCTTTCCGCGCCTTCTATAAACTGAATCACATATTCGAAACGCCATTGAGAATTGTTTACAGGCGTACAGATATGATATAAAGCATAATTATCTACTCATTTCTTTATTCATTTTACCAGTGCAACGAAAGCGAGTAATTATTATTTTCCGTTGATGTAAATGTTTTTGTCAAAGTGAAAAAGATCCTTATAATATCCTTCACATTTCTTCATTCGAAAGGTCTTCATTTTTTTTAAACCAAACTCTTTCAGAAGCCTAACATATAATGGGCACAGTGGTAGAACCCTGAAAAAAAGCTTCGAATGAAAAGAAGTTGATGTTTCGAATTTTAAAGATCTTTTTGCTTTGACAAATATAGCCCTATCCGAAACGTCAGCTATTTTTCAGGATATCGCCACCCTTTGTCGATTTGTGACGGACCACTTTTTTTGGTGATGTGATCACATGAAACAGTTATCATGAGTCCGATAGAAAAAATAGAACAGAAACTCAATAACAACAAGATCACGAGTGTTACTCAGTAATTCTTTATTTGAAAGGTTAATTATAGAATAATGTATCTTTGTTCATCAAGAAGACATAAGACGTATAAAGTTACAAGATTTTTTCCGCGCGCAGTTTGCGCGGTAATTAATTATACTAATGTTGTTGCAAAGCTCGCATATTTAAAAATTCAATTCATGTTGTAGCAAAGCTCGCGCATTCAAATTGTATTTTATGATGAACATTAGCCTACAAGAAGTGACATAGCCTGTCCACTTTTCCTTCATACGTCATCGGTGTCCGCTCTCTTCTATTATTACAGTGTAGAGCGAAAGCAGCGCCTCTATTGGCAAAACCAGGAAATCACAAAATATTTCAGTTTCACGCCGTGCTTTCATAACTTATTTTCGTATCTGCCGTAAAACAAGACCCGTGAAAAAAATCGAGGATGCCAGTTAAGTGTACATATCAGTTGCTTAGGCTCAGAAAAAAGTTTGTTAGATGTTGGAGTGTTTGGGGATGTTAATTGAGGCAAGTAGCGCCAAGAATGATAAATGCTTGGATGTTACGTGGGTCACGGCAGATACAAAATACGTTATGAAGGCACGGCGTAAAAGTGAAATATTTAAAGCGTTTGTTCTGATTGGTCCGCACTTTACTAGTAAGTCAACGGGATGAGCAACTGAAACTGAAACTATTTTACTATTTTGTGATTTCCTGGTTTTTCCCTATAGTGGTTCTGCTTTCGCTCCACTGTCTGTAACAATAGAAGAGAGTGGACACGAAGACAATACGAGAAGGAAAAGTGGGCAGCTATCTTATTTCTTGTGGGCTAAGGATGAACTGACATGTTCTCCTTTATTTCTAGTTTCGTAAAAATTGTTGCTCAGACTACAATGAGCAGGTGACTTTTCACTTCCGGCGTGTGCTTCAAACCAGCGCCAACAATGCTTAAACGCGTAACAACAATGCAAAACTGTATCCGTGACGAATTCACATGTTCTCCTTTATTCATACTTTGACTAGCAATATTACCCGGCTTCGCCCCGATGGAAAAGATGCGTTGAGTAATTTTTTTAACGATTGTTTGTTAAGTTAAAAATTGAACTATGATTAACAATGTATGGACGAAATGCAAGAAAATGAGAAAGAGTCTAGAAAGCCTTCTCCAAACATTTCATAATCATTTTAAACCAAAAATGATGATTTATGAACAATGAATCTGGAAAAAAGAAAATTAAATTATATGTACAAAATAAATAATGAAAAAAAATAAGATAAATGAATCAGCTACACAGGTAAGCTGGGCATAGTTTGTGAAGTAGTTGTGCATTCAAGTCTATTTCGGTAAACAACATTGTATGTCTTCCCCTGTGGCGCAAAAACATTAGACTTCAACAGCTGGACACGCGGGAGCAAGCAACGTATTACTGACCATGAGAGAAGCAAGCTTCCTGAAAATATATACCTGCGACCTTGAAAGTCTGGAAAAATTGAATAAAATGAAACATTCTTCGTCTGGCATCGCCATCTAGCGACATCCTTTGAAAACAAAAGTCTAGCTGATATGCCCGTCGGTGCGTTGCTTGGGCTCTTTGTTCAAATGACGTATATTAAAGGTAGATTCTGAATCCTATTATTAACATCGCCACCAAAGTGAAGCCAATTGAAGCCAAGACAGTTCTGGGCAGGAGTGAGCCATGGAGTAATTAGTTGTGTGGCTTCTTTGTTTTTGACGATTTTGGGCCCGAGGAATAATTAATTCAAAACCATTCCTCAAAGTTTCCGCGTATAACCATACAAATAGACACGAAAAAGAATCAGGAATCACTTTCCACCGCTATAAATCGAAAATACGTACCGAAAGATGATCGAAAGGGAATTGAAATCATGATCGAAAAATTGTTTATAAAATATTATAAATTACTTCAATTACAAAGTTAACAAAAAGATAAACTTATCATTCTGTGATCAGAGTATGAAAGGTACCCTCATGTTTAGCCATGTTTTTTGCTCACTTTTGGCCATGACGGTACTTGAAGCGGGTCTTCCCACTTCAAGTATGCTGGTAGGTTTCCGGGTCTATCTTTAATATACATCATTGACTTGTATGATGAAATTTTGCATTATAGATGCTGAAATTTAAGCTATGGTCTCTTAAATCATTATAGAGGAATTTTACTCCTATAAACGAAATTAGTTAATAAAACAATATTAATATGTCAAATTAAAGTTACAATAGTATATAACTAAATTAAAGTGTGCCGTCGGCCTCGCCATCTAGTGACATGCTTTGAAAACAATTCAACTTTACAAAAAATAAGAATAACTTAAAAAATTGATATAAACACGGTATAAAAAGTATCCTACGTAAAGCAGAGTGACACTAACTATGTACATGGAGAATTTCGTGGAGATTCGTTGAGTAGTTTGAGTTGTAAAAGGACAAATGTTCCAACGAAATCTGATTTATAATATATACAGGGTGTTTTTGAATTGAGTACAGATTTTTTGGGAGATGATAGAAGAGGTCCTTAGAAGTATTTTTTGTCATATGAACATGGGGTCCCCGCAGCTCCGTTTACTTACAATACTGCATTGAACAATCAAATGACACCGGGACGCAGTGTGCATTGGTAGGCCTAGATTATTTTATTTTTAACAATTAACACAAGCAATCTATTAAAGTAATTGTTTGCAAAGAAATTTCAAGGTTCACGTGCTTGTTTGTTGAAAAGTCTTAGGTTGGATACCATGGAATCTCCTTGCGCAACAAGTCGAGCTCGATAACGAGAAACATTACCTGCAGCGTCTTTCTTAGCACGAAATACCCAACGACAACCTGTGCATCTCTTGCCTGGCAGTAGGTCTACGACTGTCCAAGTACCAAACTTGCGGTGACAGTCCAATTCTTCATCTATTGCTGCCTTCCATTTATGAGCTAGTGCATCTTCATAAGTCTCGGGTTCGATGACTTCCACTACGTTGAGCTGAATTGGTTCCTTGGGCTTACCAGCCCTTCCGTAGGGGTTTCACACTAGTTTGGATTTTCGTGGTCGGCCTCTTTTTGCGTCGTTCAATGGATTCCGTGGAAGTGACAACAGTATCGACTTGGCCATCATCTAGGACATCAGCAACCGATGAACTATCATCACTCTGATATGATTGGAGGTGATGTCTTCTCTGGAATGGTAGCGCCATCAGTCGGACGACTGTTTTCAAAATAGTCTACCCATATACAATTGAATCTAAATGGTTCCATCTCAACTTCTTGAGTCCATTCAGATCCAAGTTTAGTTTCATCAAACTTCACGTGTTTGCTCTGTACAACGTCTTGGAGCTTCGGATGCTATAGTCTATACCCTTAGTCTGGGAGGAGTAACCGACTGAAATGGCAGGATAAGCTCAATCATCAAGCTTCTTTCTCTGTTCCGCCATATTTTTTACACAATCAACTGCTTCTGCTTTATTTCTAATACAGTAGACAGTAATCTTCCTGGAAAAATCATCTATGAAGGTTATAAAATATCTAGAACCTCCATCTGATAATACTGGCATCGGTCCACAAACGTCGGAATGGGCTAGCTCTAAAATATTACTGATTGTCTATTTCTGAGCCTTTTACATGGAGCTTTAGTAGATTTACCAATTTCACAATCTTCACATACGCTAGTTGTTTGAATTTTGCCTTCTAAATCTTGTACAAGTTGTTTTTTAACCATTGCTTGAAGAGTCTGATAGTTGACGTGGCATAAACGTTTATGCCATAACTCACTGTCAACAACAGTTGTTTCTTGCACTTCACAGTCCATAGCCGAGTTAACCACTGCATTACCTTGGACAACGTAGAGGTTGTTTTCTCTGTGAGCTTCGACAATTGCTTACTGCGATGATCAGCCTTGATCTTTGCCACTCCATCTTGAAAGGTAACAATCTTTCCTTTATCTACAATTCTAGCAACTGATAATAGATTATGACGTACGTTAGGAACGTAGTACACATCTTTTACAGTTAATTGATTCACTTCGTGACCAACTTGAAATTCCATTTCAATTTCTCCAATACCTTCTGCTCTCAACCGATCACTAAAATTTGCTGATCCATCAGCCGTTTGAATGGATTCACTCGGAATTGTTCGAAATGTGTGGAACCACTGGTGGCAATTTGATACATGGTGTGAGCACCTCTGTCTAGAACCCACTTATCTTTTTCACAATTTGTCAAGTTGAAAGAAAGAAGTGAGTCTTTACCTTTAGACGATTCTTTTCCCTTCCACGTCTCTT
>JAHWFO010009386.1:583-21897 GCA_023313115.1 Rhysida immarginata | reverse complement strand
CCCCCCCTAGGAACTATTAAGTAAGCAAATTTTTATTTATTTTATTTGAAAGGGGGGGGGGGTGACTTAGAGTGTGACGTCTTTAAAGGGGAGGGGGGGTAAGAAAAGTGTGACACAGCGTGACATGGGGGGACAAGGGGGTCTGAAAAGGCCAAAAAGAGCGTGACGTATTTCTTGAACGTCCCCTCTTCACCACACGTGCAGGGGATTACCTGCATCAGCTTCAACTCCTTCATCATGGCATCGAACTGTGTCTTTGACTGCGAGTGCAGGGTAATTTCTTTGGACCTCCTGTTATCTGGTCTCAAATTCCGATTGCTTAATGTGTACGCCCCATGTTTATCAACAGATAAACGGACATTTTTTGAAGACCTGGACTTTTACCTGTGCTCGTCCTTGCCTGTAATGGTTGCTGGGGACTTCAATTGCCATCCAGATGAGAACGATATCTTTTCGTCCGTGTGTGTCCACCAGTTGTGCCAGCAGAATGCACTTTTCGATCTTTGGGCGCCTTCTTCCCAATCCAGCCTGTTTGGGCCCACCTTTCATCAGGGGCCCTCTGTGTCTTCGAGGTTTGACCTTTTATTTGTAGACGCCGCTTTTGCGGGTGCTCCAGGTTACATAGAGGCCATTCCATGCTCGTTTTCTGACCATAGTGCCATCAAGTGGTCTTGGAACCCTCCACTGCCAGCCTCCTCTGCAAGCCCTACTTCGAACAACTGGTTTCTGAACGTTTCTCTGCTTGACATCGATAAATACAAAGAAAAGTTCGTTCGATTTGCGGAAAGACATCTTCACAACCTGCTTCCATCGCTAGCTTCGTGGCTTTCTCTTAAATCCAAGATCCATTGTTTTTTCAGAAAGATCGGGTTGGACGCCACTAGATGCAATCGGCGCCATCTCATGCTGCAAGAAATCCTGTGCCTCCTCCGCCGTTCCATCCCGAAGGAGGCATATGCTGATGACATCCGCCAGGTGAAGAGCGAGATCAACGCTCTAATGATCCGCAGGGCCACCGGCGCAGCCCTCAGGGCCAAACTGTCCTGAGCGTCTGACGCCCGACATATGTCGTCAGCTGTGTTTGCTGAGAGGCATCGCGCCAATAAGAAGAGGTGTCATCATTTGGTGGTGGAGAATGGGACAGTGGAAACTGACTCTGACATCTTGTCTGCTTTCCAATCTCATTTTTCATCATTTTTTGGCCACCCAGTCTTTCCATCCGATGCCACGATGAAGATCGAGGCACTTAGACCTTTAACAGCTGACGCTGACCTGTCAATTACCCGTCCCTTTTCCGAAGATGAAGTAAAGAAGTTTTTGTCGATGGAAGGCCGTCATAAGTCCAGCCCTGGATTAGAGGGCATCCCATACTCGTTCTTTAATGCGATTTGGAAATTTCTTGGGCCTTTCCTGGTGCAAGAGTTCAATTCAATCCCCAAGGACCCTTCCTCCATCATGTCAGACTTTACCGCGGGGAGAATCATCTTGTTCCCCAAGGTGCCGCATCCTGAACTTGTCACGCAGTGGAGGCCTATTACTCTACCTAACACAGATTATAAGGTCTTCACTGGTGTGCTCCAACAACGGCTCAAATGCTACGCCGACGAGTTTTTCGATCCGGGGTAATCCTGCTCCATTCCATCTCGCAAGATGTCCGACACCCTGATCACCATCAAATGTTTTATGGCGGAAGCGTGTGCGCGTCGCTGGAATCTCGCCGTGCTAAGTCTTGACCAGGAAAAGGCCCTCGACAAGGTGAATCACGTGTTACTTTTCAGAGTGTTTCATCATCTTCATCTTCAGAAATTTGCTACGATTATCTCAGCACTGTATGCTTCTGCCACATCATGCGTGGCGATTAATGGCTCCACTTCGCCTTTCTTCGAACTGTCCAAGGGCGTCAGGCTGGGGTGTCCCATCTCTCCCGTCTTATACATATTCTATTTGGAGCCATTATTGCAATTTCTTAATCGCCATCCAGATATCGGGGGGTATGATTTGCCAGCTGCTTCCATCAACGTCCATATGCTGGCATATGGTGATGAAGTAGTGCTATTTGCATTTGATGCGTATTCCTTGGGCATCTATATAGAATCTTTTGATCTCTTTAGCACTTCGACGGGAAGTTCCATCAATCTCGTCAAGTCTAAAGGCATCGCTATTGGGATGTGGACGGTGGACTATCTTCAATCCTTCCCAATAATGTCGTGTGAGCAAATTACAGTGCTGGGATATGTTCTTTTTTTCTACCTAATAGGGAATCTCGTCACTGGCAGCTGGTAATGACCAAATGTATCGCTTGTCTTGGCAGTGCCTCTCGCTTTATCACCTCGATGTTTGTCAAGGCAAGGTACATCCAGACGCATGTTCTGCCTATCTTGACTTGTAAGTGCCTGTTCGCCTTGCCATCTTCGTCCCTTTTAAAGAAGTTGTGTAATGCGATAGTTGACTGTGTGTGGGGTTATTCGGCAGTCCGTCATCCCATTTGTTCGGAGCTGCTGTTTATCCCCTGCGATGGGGGAGGGTTGGGCCTGCCAAACATCCGGCGATACCTCATTGCGGCCAGAATGGCCCCCTTGATTCGTGCTTTCCTCCCCCTATCTGGGCCAACTCCTTCTTTCTTCATCTGCGCTTCTTCTTAAAAGTGAACAGGCTTCATTTACCGTCCACGCTGCCAGCGACGATCATCTCGCGTTCGCCGGACTTTTAGCATCTTGTCTGGCGAGACTTGTCATCCTTTCTGTGTGGTCTCCGACAGTTCGACCCGCAAGACTGGGGAAGCCTTCGTCTATCTTGGTTCTTCCAGCAGTCTGACCAGGGTGCGACTTCTGACATCGTGCAGTGGCACCCTGAGTATCCATGGTCAGCCATCTAGAAAGCTGTCAAGTGTCTCGCCTTCGAGAGGGCAGTCTTCAATTTCCAATGGCGCTTGCTGCACCATGGATTCTATTCTCTCCAATGTCTACATCGCTGGGGAGTAAACAGAGAGCTTTGGCTGGCCCTTCAGCAGCGTCTTGTGGTGTTCATCCGTCAGCCTCAGCCATCTGGAGGAGAGGCGCCATCCATCTCAGGTCCTTCCTCCATCTTGAATGGCAAGGGCTTGACCCAGCTACGTTCCTGAGACGTTATTCATCATCTCAGCGTCTCTGTAAGGTAATCGGAGGGGACACAACATCTCGTACCTTTTCACCTTTCCCCTCGACATCGATGACCCACCGGTGGGTGGACGGGCCTCTTTTTGAGGTGTTTACATAGGTGGTGCAGCCCTTGAGGGCTGCCCGTACTCCTACAGCATATGCGCCTGGGCACCCTGACTGTTTCACGTCCTAAGGGTGCCTCTGGAGCCATAACATCGGCTCCAGTTCCAAGAGCTGTTTCAGCTAGCCATGGGTAAATTCCATCATCTTTGGTCACTTCAGTTTGTTCACAATTCAACATGATACTTCACAGATAATATTTACTTATTCTTCAAACTATTTTCAATACTGGACATGTAAGAATTTTCCTTTTTTCACTTTACTCCTGTTGAGATGGACATGCCCTTATATGACTATGATCCAGATTATGTTGGCTTTGCCAAACTATATCTTCTCCAGAAGTGATCATCATTCACTGTTCCCTTAGTAATGTTACAATTTAACTTCTATTGTGTGCCAATTCATCCCCATTTCGGCAGGGATTATGAATACAGTTGACTCGCGGTAATCCGACAGTTACGGGACCGAGCGCGTGTCGGATTATCAAACAATGTCGGATTACCAAAGACTATATTCATTGGCAGTCATCCGACGCGGCGTCGGACTACTGAGCGTGGTGTTGGACTGTCAAATGTCGGATTATCGCGAGTCAACTGTAATTTGGACACTTTAATCTTTCAAAATTGTGTATATTTTTTTTCCTTATAGTCCTTCTATTCTTCCTTTGGCTTGTAGTAATTCTGAATTTCTTTTAATAATTTTAGGGGTCTTTTAGTTAAATAATTTTTGCCTCAAAGCTTTTCTGATTTTTGTAGTGGAGTGGGTAGTCTCAACATTTTTTTTTTGTTACTATTTAGTTTTGCTTGTCTGCAATGAAATTTTGTTTTGAAGCATATTTAATAAGCCAGTTTTTTGTGAATGATCACTAAAACAGCTTATACTGTTTTATTAACTTTTCCGGACGAGAATTCCTTTTCAGCTTTTTTCTCTAAGTCATTTGTATCTCTAAGTCATTTGTATGACTTGTCTGAACTCTAGTTTTTTTGAGTTCATTTCTTTTGGATATCACTGTATCGGCCACACACTCCATGTTTACACTTATTCCTAACACTTTGTTGTTAGTTTGTTTTGAACCCGTTTATGTTAATTATTCTTATAGTTATTTTCGGGAATTTATAGCATAATTTTTCTTAACACTTTTGATTAGTGTTGCAATTTCTTTTCTCCCACATTCACAACTAATTGTCTTGTAATGATAATACTGTATCCTTATTTGGGCTTTTGTTTAATTGGAGTTTTTATTTTTGTAAAAAACTGCTGTCCTTATTTTTTCTTTATCCAGTTTTTCTTATTTAATTAAAAAAAAAAAAAAACTTTTTGTGAAATGAGGATATTTAACTTTAATTACAAAGATAATAGTTTTTTTTTGGTCATTTTATCAAATGAAAATTAAAATACTTTTTTTATGAGTTGGTTATCTTGTTTTCTTATCTGCAAATAATAAGCATACAATCATTTAACTTAAGGCTAATTTAAGAGGTTTACCTCAAGTTTTGTTTGATTCTTATCTTTCTTAAAAAATAACACAACGCAATGTAAATTTTAGACGTTTAAGATATAATCTAAATCCACTATACTGATCTTAAGTCAATGTTTGATGTCTTAATTTTAATTTAAATTCATTAATGTTGTGAATTTGTTGTTAGAGATTTAACTTTCTTTTTCCTTTTAAGACCTATTTGCGTCAATTCTTTTTTTTAAAAAAAAATCACGTAACTTATAGGGCCTTCAGAGCATTGACATGATTATTTGACAACAGCTTACATTTGACTTCGGTACGCTGTTGAATTAATGCTTCTAATTCACTCATCTTGCCACAGTGTTTCCACAAAATAAATACTCGAAGCTTTGTCGGTGCAATGCACATAGAAGAATCTCAAGCTGGATAAAGTCCAATGAAGATTCAATGTACAAGCAAGTACAATGAAGAATACGTGGATGATTCACTGACTGAAGTCCAAGTTGAATTGTGAAAGTAACGTTCATAGAAACTGAGTCGTGCTTTTTGTTTGAAATGTTGACAATGAATGATTGCGGCGTCCTACCGTTTTTCCAGTTACCGCCGATCCAGCTCGAATAACCAATGTTTGCATATGAATAGTTTTTGTTTCAGCAAATCATATATTTTCGATTAAAAACATACAATTTTTGACACAGGGTGAATGCGACTCAAGAAGGACGCCATGATGTCAAACTGTACTCTCTACACAAGTGAATTCTTTTGTTACTCTTGAACCAGACTTAGAGATATTAGACACCAGGTGTCACTAATATTGCCCGAAGAGAGCAAAATGATTCGTACAAACGAAAATGAATGTATAATGCATCACCTTCTAAACACAGCCAAAAATTTGTAGCTGTGGGTTTAGCTAAGGCCAGGTAAGTGGATCCAAAATGGCCGCTAACACTAGCAGACGCTCAGGTTGTCGTTACTTTCCCTATCCAGAGCTTTAGGTTACCCTGACCATATGCATAAAAATAAGTTTTTACAATAAGATTTGCAAAAATGATATCTATGTTAATTGGAAAGTAACGGTAAATATGAGTTGCAATTGAGAATTATCCTGTATATTAAGTACATACAAAAAACAAAAATAATTTATACATAAGCATAAATGAGAAAAATTTATTCACATTTACAATTTTTTCTGAATTAGATTATCATTTTAGTAAAATTTATCAAGTTTTATAAAGAAAATACATATTCATGCAAGAAAAGCAAATAAATATTTCCAAATTTCAAAGTATGATACAAAATATTAGCAAGCATTGCTGGTGTTCTTTCAATAAGCCCCACTTCTTAGAGTTCAAAGTTTGATACCATAAATAATCTACACATCATGAGGATTTCTTTTGACCAATTCATTTATTTGATTATCTTCAGAGGCTTCTTTAAATGATGGTAATTGGGTAAGATTTTACTTAGGAAATCTAGTTGTAACGTTTGCGGCTAAAATAGAATAAATAAATAAATAAATAAATAAATAAAAAATTCAAAAATTGCAATTACTATCTACAACAATTTGAATTAATAATTTTAAAGCCTACACATAAAATAACCTTACTTAACATAAGAAAAGAGAAACTTAAGATTAAATTTATATTTAAATACATGTAACTACTTAGAACCTCAAGATAGAAAAGAAATTATGAAATATGAACTATGATTCTATTATATGAGGCGTTGAGCGCAATAGTGGCCCAACCAACAATAATGTTGAAAAAGAGTAACATGTGGAAATAACTTGCTGATAGATTGCTTTTTACAGTGCCATTGTGGCCCATCCATAGTTTGGTGTGCGTACCAACAGAGGTCGCTAAATTCCATTTTGCATACATAATAGGGAAGAATTCTGTGGATTTTCTCAGAACATATTTTTTTCGGCTTGGGCCACTTTTGCGCTCAACGCCTCATATATTTAACTCTGTATATTGACCTTTTTGGCGATTTATGATTAACTGTTATATAAAATGTTATATTAAGTAATATTGATGACTAGTTTTCACATTTATTTTACCTTATTTATTGTCTCTTTACTTTTATTGATTTTATTTCATTTTAACCCAATCAATCTTACTTTTAGATGTGGTAGACGCTTGTTTTTTGTTGAGCCTTAATTTAATAATCTAAGCTCGATTAAATTATGTCTTTAACTCAAATCTTAATTCTTGCTCTCCCCGTAGCATTTGAATTTGTCACCTAGATTTATCTTATTTTATATATTTTTTTAATTTTTGTTTTTGTTAGTATTTTTTATTTTTGTTGCGTGTGTTATTTTGTCAGTTAGATCTTTATTTTCTTTACTTATGTTAATTCTCACGATTAAATTTACTTTCTTATATTTTTGACTTTGTATGTCCTTGCTCTCTATGCCTATACAGTTAACCCTACTACTTTTGATACTTTAAATCAAAACTTAGCCAATGGTGTTAGGCGCTCCTGGCTCTCAATATTTTATTACAGTAATTTGTCCCTGATGCTTGCTAATCTTTAAAATCTTTCAATATCCCCAGACTGGCTCATTTTTACTGAAACCTTGTGTCGGGAGATTTCTACCAATCCAGATTTCCAATCACTATTCATTAATCGGTCGAAAAAGCGTGGTGGCAGTATTTGTATTTACTGGGCAAATCATTTTCTGCTTGTGGTTATTTCACAATTTTACCCTAGTTATGGTCAACTTTGAGGTTCTTACTGTATGTTCAACAATTAATAACATTTATTCTGATGACTGTATATCACCCCCCTGCTGGTTATGTTCCGGCGTTTTGTAGGTTCCTTTCTACAGCTTTACAGGACTTACAAAGAAGCGGTAAGATAATGTTTTTAGTGGGTGACTTTAATACAGACCTCAGCAAACCTTCTTTGGCACTTAATTCCCTCCTTGATCCTATAACTTGAGCTGCTCTCCTTCCTACTTCTCTTCCCTATACCCATTTTTCTTTGCACAATACATATTCTGCTATCAATGCCTGCTTCTCTAACCTGGAGCGCGTTCCTCGACATTCGTCCTAAATCGAAACGATCTGATGTCAGAGATTATCGTTCATCTTTGGTAATAGTTGGCTGTGTTGGCGATGATGCAATTATTAAGTCAAGGAACAATGTAACGCATCTTCGTTGGATTGTTTCAAACGAAGTTTCAATTGAGTAATGGAAGATCGAATAATCATGCCAAACAAAGCACCATGTGCTTTTTCACGTGTTTCCAATAGTGACAATCAAGCCATCTTAGTTTTATGGAGCTTAATTTACAGCTTTTTGCAGTTGCTATATTGCAGAATTAAAAATGAAACTTGTACATTAAAAATGTATTTTGCAGAATTAAAAACAGTTTCTTTTTAGAATTATTTTGCCAAATAAGAAATGTAGGTTTTGACATTAAAATTCACCTTGTGATTTAACTTTTTACAAATTCTTAAATGGACTTTCCAAAATAAAAAAAATGACTTTGTTTGCAGAATTAAAAATGCAGCTTGTGAAACGAAACATATTTTGCAAAAAAATAAGACCTGCTTTTCAAATCCTAAGATTGAAAAGGAAAATTGTGTATAGAAAGAATAAGAAATTGGGGGAATACTTCTTACTAGGGTTGCCACCTTCAGATAGTTTCAAAACCGGAGAACCGGAACTGGAACCGCAAGTCAACATTTTAAGAATGATTACTGGAAATGGGAATTGTGTTACTAACGAAGTCACACATTGCTTTAATAAAAAAAATAATAATGATAACGATATAAATTGCATGTAAATTATATGTAAACACTTACGATTTAAATTACATAGATTCAAATTAAAAATATATAATGTCACATTTTATTAAATTTGAACGTATATTTTGAATTCTCCTTACAACTTTTCAGCGAACTTAACTGTTTTGGATGTATAATATATCCATAAAACTCCATGCAGGTCAGGTTATATTTTATTAACCTAACCTAACCTTCAAAGTGACTTTTGAGTCACTGCAAAACCGGAGATTGGCTGTTTGAAACCGAGACCGGAGAAATAAAGAGAAAAACCGGAGAGGTGGCAACCCTACTTCTTACCCCATTTTGTTAATTTCCATTTTATGATCCCAGTTTTTACCCAGTTGTTTACCCTAAATTTTATCCCTAACATTTAATCCCAAGTTTTAAATCTCATTTTTATCCCCAAGGCAAATAACCACTTTTTTGGCCACATTTACTTTCTTCTACTATTTAACCTCGCTTTTTATCATAATTTTTATCTTCCACTATTAATCCCACATTATATTTCACATTTTTATCTGTCACTTTCTATCTCCTTTTTTTAATTCCAATTTATTTATCCCACATTTAAGGAAACTTGGTATTAAAGCGGATGAAAGTGGTATTAATAATAAGGGATGAAAAAAACTTGGTATTAATAAAAAATGGAACAAAAAAGGGATTAAAGTAGAAGCTGAAAGTTAAAAAGTCGAGGATAAGTAGCAGCAAAAGGTTAAAAAAATTCGAGCATAAAAATAGAAGGGTAAGAAGTATCCCTCCCAACTTTTTATTTTTTTAATCTACTTTTTACCCCCTTTTAATAGCTCATTTTTGGTCAATTGAATTTGAAAATTTCACAGGAAGCTTTTTTTTTATTTCACAAATAAAAAATTTCTTTTTTTTTTAAAATTCCGCAAATATTTTTTGCAAATTACATTCATTTAGTTTGAAAATATATTTTGTACTTTGCAAAATACATATTGTATTTCACAAGTTGCATTTTTAATTTTGCAAACAGAATTTTTTATTTTGAAGAATCCATTTAAAAATTCGCAAAAAGTTGTATTTTACAACCTGAATTTTTCATTTTGGAATATACATTTTTTTTTTTTTTTGCAAATTACATTTTTAATTCTATAGAATGAATTTTATTTCTGTAAAACACATTTTTAATTCTGTAAGTTGCATTTTTCAAAATAAAAAAAATGCAGTCGCAAAAAGCTGCATAAAATGTATAATGTAGATGAAATAAATTTGTGAAGTAAAATTCATAATTATTGCCTTATTTTATTTTACACAGAACAGTTTCGGAATTTATTTCTTGAAATAATTGAATTGCTAAATGTAAAATATTTATATTGGCTTTGCGGCAATTTGCTTGGTTAAATATTTTATAATAATTAGTGATAAAATTGTATTAACATAAATTACCTATAAAACGCAGGCAGAAAGAAAAATACACAAAAACACAAAGAAACTTTTAAGAATTGGGAGGTATTTCAAAACTTTAATTTATATACAAGAAAACTATAAATGAATATGTAAAATTCAGGAACTAATTTTTTTTGAGGTTAATAAATTTTATTACAAATTATTACTATGATACGTTGTCCTTGCATATATATTTTATAGTTTAAACACTTAAAGTTGCGACCAACTGACAACAACCTCTTGTCCACAAAAGAATTTTATTAAGCATATACACGTACGTATTTCGAACTCATTGAGTTCATTATTCAATGCCAATACAGGGTTTGGTTGAATTACAGAGAATATATACACTGAGTTGCCAAATTATTATAACGACCTGACAGTTTAGGCAAATGAGCTATTGCGTCACAGCGCTGCCGCTAGAGGGCTAGATAGCTATAAAAAGGGAATGCAGGTGTGGTGAACCATCAGTTGCACTGTTTTTTGCGACGATATGGGCAAAAAACGTGATTTAACTGAGTTTGAACGCGGGATGATCGTCGGCGCGCGTAGTGTCGGAACCAGTATCAGCAAAACAGCTGAACTTGTGAAGTGTTCAAGAGCAGCAGTTAATAATGTTCACAGAAAGTGGACTACCAAGCAAAAAACCGGCTCTCAACGTCAAGCGTGTGGTCGCCACAGGCTCCTCAATGCTCGAGCTGAAAGGAGATTGGCCAGAGTTGTCCAGGGCGACAAAAGAGCAACAGTGCGTCAAAGAGCAGCAAATCTTATTCAAGGACAAACTGTGACCGCCTCTGAACGAACTGTTCGCCGCTCATTACACCGTTTAGGATATGGAAGCCGACGACAAGTTCGAAAGCCTCTACTGTCAGCCTTGAACAAGAGCAGACGTCTCCAGTTCGCCAAGGAGCACAAGGATTGGACAGTAGATTACTGGAAAAGGGTCATGTGGTCCGATGAGTAACGATTTCAAATGCATTATGCAGATGGCAAGGTTAGAATATGGAGAAAACAACATGACAGCATGGACCCCACCTGCATCGCCACAACACTTCAAGCTGGTGGCAGCAGTATTATGGTTTGGGGGATGTTTTCTTGGCATTGTTTGGGTCCTTTGATTCCTCTGCACGGACGTGTGCGTACCCAAGATTATTTAAGTACAGTCGCAGATCAAGTACATCCCGTTATGCTAATGGTGTACTCTGACGGGGATGGATATTTCCAGCAGGACAATGCTCCTTGTCATAAGGCTGGCATCGTCCTCAGATGGTTCGAAGAACATGCTGGAGAGTTTACCTTGTTTCGTTGGCCTGCACAATCGCCAGATCTCAATCCCATTGAGAATTTGTGGGATGAGATCGAACGGGCCATCAGGCAGTGGAATCCAGCACCATCAAATCTGCAGGAATTGGAAGGTGCAGTTCTTCAGAGTTGGTCTCAAATTCCTCCTACAACCTACCAACATCTCATAGAATCCATGCCCTGAAGAATACAAGCAGTAATAAGAGCGAAAGGTGGCTCAACACTGTATTAAGGGGGTGGTCATAATAATTTGGCCACTCAGTGTATAAGGGCCAGAGTGGCCATTATCCAATAAAAAGATAGAAGTGTAAGTTACAAAATAAAAAAGACCAATGGGGAAGAACAATTTCTTATCATCAGAAGTGAGGACCTAGTAAAGATACTTCCTCCTGGTCGCGAACAATCGTTACAATCGATACAGAATGCAGATTATTAAAATTATACAACGAAAAACTGGATAGACAAATTAACTATCTAAATAATAAAATCAATGAAAATAAAAGATAAACACTGATACAAAATTAAGAAATATAGAAAATTAAGTTGACTCTTTTAGCAATTTGATAAGTGTCGAATCTCCTATCGGGCCTGCATCTCAATTTAGTAAAAGGTCGGGGTCCTTCTTGGAAATCTCCAATGTCTCATAGGCGTCCAAAGCGTTCTTGTTTCGGACCTGTCTCAACAAACGGCAGTCTTGTAGAAGTATGCCATGTCCGGTGTCAAGCATATGCTTGGCCACCACTGATCTGTCCGGGCGGCCGAACCTGGCGTGGGAATTCTCTTTGAATCTAGTCCGGACCTTCCTGCAAGTTGCCCCTCGGTAAACTTTCTGGCATACACTGCAGACGATTTCGTATATTCCAGATTGTGCTAGAGGAAGTGTTTCGTCTTTAGGGTTCCCCAAAAGATTCACAGCATTGGGGTTTTTGTACGCGAGGTCTATATCCGCTTCTTTGAAGATCAGGCGTAATCCTGCCATGAGGGTCTTGTTATATGGAATTGATACTCTAAACTTCGGTGTCCTGTTATTGTTGAGGGTGGTCGATTCTCTAACCAGCTTTACGAATCTTCTGCGTACCAAATCATGTACCAGTTTCTTGTCGTATCCGTTGTTTTGCGCTGCAGTCCGTATGTGTTTGATCTCTTTCGCAAATCTGGTCTTGGATAGAGGGATGTATAGAACTCTGTCAACCATAAAAAAGAACGCTGCTAGCTTCTAGCTCCAGAAGTGATTTGATTCATGGTAAATGTACACATCGGTATGGGTGGGTTTTCAATAAATGTCATATTAGAGCTTGTTGCTATTTCGTATGATTCTAAGGTCAAGAAAGGGTATAGAGCAATTCTCCTCCATTTTCACAGTGAACTGTATTAATGGGTAGAAGCTGTTGATGTGCTCGAGGAAGGTTTCCTTATAGATGTTTCTCAACTTAAGGTTGCATAAATGAATAACTGCTGTACATATTTTTATATTTTTATGTTCTATATTAAATTTTTATTTTGAAGATTGTCGGAGCATTATAAAATATTTTTCAGGACCAGAGAAAAATAAAATTTCAGGACATATAAAATAAATTTCAGGACAATTTTTAGTTCACATTAAAGCAAAGCTTTGATAATGAGGAATTCGGAGGAAAGAATCTTAAATGTATGGATTTTGATTGTTGCAACTTGTATGATTTAATCAGTGATTGGTTTTCTGTTTGTGTTATTGCAAGAATTATTTTAATATATATGAAAAATTTTTACTTTAATTTCGTAATAAAGTGGTCGCCACTTAATATGGTCACCTCGGGACCATACTTAAGTGGCCACATTAACCAGTGGCTGTTTTAAGCGAAGTTACCAAAAGTAGCTATTTTTTTTTTATCCAACAAGTCGAGCATGTGTTTGTACTTACATGGAGACAAGTTTGTTTGCTTAAATAATCATTTATACACGTACAGTATCTTGCCAAAATATAAAATTTAAATTTTGTCTTCTGTTTGTTTGACAACCTTGGCTGCATTAGTGAAGTTGTGTTGGATAGAAGCTGTATGAATTCTATATGGGATAGGTCATCAGGAACATGAGCATGGGGACTGCAATAAATTTTTTGTCTTCGCTTCTAAGATGCTTGTTCCATTGAGCTAGCCAATTAATCCAGATCTCTGATGTCGTCCATGCATTGGTAAACGATTTGTAAAGATTTTGCAAAGTTTTTACATTTTTGAAGCAGCGAGAAGATTTGGACTTTCCAACGATGAGGAGTTTTCTCTCTGTCCCTCCAAGTTGCAACAATCAAAGGCATCAGCAGCCTCTGCATGAAGTTTCTTAAAGATTAGCCCATAGCGTTTTTTCCATCTATGAAACCAGCCCTCAGTCGCCTTAAAGCCTGTGCGGCCTAATGTACTTTCCAATTTCATCAGCCTTTTGACATAAGAGGACCATTCACTGGAGCATTTCTGTTTCTAACATTGAAACCAACTTAAAGACTTTCTTCAACTTGAGAATCTTTTCTATTTAGCTTATGCTTCCTGCTTGCACCTTCCATGTAATTGACCAAGCAGTACAATCTGTAATTTTGGGCAGTAGTGCCCATTGGCTTAGAAGGAAATGAAAAGTGGATACTGTAAGCGGAGTGTTATTTATCCAGGGTAAGACGAGATGAAAAAGTAGAATTCGTGAACTACCTCTGAAAAAGTGGCCATATTAAGCGGAGTGTGGCCACATAAAGCGAAAATTTGTTACATAGGAAACAGTTAGAAAATTCCGGACCGAGTTGGAGTGGCCATATTAAAGGTGGCTACATTAAGCGGCGACCACTGTATACGTTATAATAACATCGAAGTTACAATTTAAATGGATATTAAAAATTCACAAAGATATTCAACAAGTTATTTCTATAACTTATTATTCAGAAAATTTCTTTTGTAATTTTGAAAGTCTATTCCGTAAATGATTTAATTTTACTGTTATTTTATTTACTGTTAATGTGGCAAAGAGAAGGGTAGGGAAGGGGGATGTAAAAAGAGCGAGGCTGGCAGGAGAGCATCAGAGGGACTTGGATTCCTGGTCAGCAACCATCAAATAGATGTTTACAAAGAGAATCAAGATATCATTAACAAGATTAATGTGCTTGGTGGATTGACTGCAAATTCGTTTTCGCTTAACACTGATGAATACAGAAAGTTTGCCAATCACCTAGATGCTGCTATTACAATTCAGAACAAAAAAAATTTTTTTTAGGAAAAAAAATATTAACATACACCAAAAAATCTCTCCCCAGAAAAATTTCTTTTCCATCAAGAGAAAGATAATCCTCAGGGAAGTAATGTTAATCAGACCTAATGTTAATGAGATAAATCAAATCACAGCATCTCTTCAGAATCCAACACAAGCTATACTTGCTGTTCATACAGAGTTTGATCATACATATACTTCAACAAAATCTTGATAAAAATAATTCCCAAATTTTTTTCTTCAATTTAATTATATTATCATTAGGCTTGCATGTACATTTTTACAACTGACAAAAAAATAAAATATCAGGTTGTTGCAAAAGTTTTTTCCGGATTTTTATTCCAACACAAAAACGATTGAACTTGAATGACAAATTCAGCTCATGCAGATGCCGGGCAATGGTTGAAAAGTGAACCTTGAACTGTTCTGCGAGTTCACTCGTTGTTACATTGTGATCTTCATCAATTGCTTGGCGTAGATCACCATCTGAAATCATGATTGGCCGACCAGAGAGGTGCATCGTCTGAACCAGCGATACCATTCTTCTATTACCATAGCCTACATGATAAGAGATAGCCTGCCCATTCGCGCTGAATGTATTGAAAAAAATGTCGCCGGTTTTTCCAAAGGCATTTACCGATTTTTTCACTAGGCGCGCCACTGTTGATCTGTTAAGTTTTGCTATATCTTATGGGTTCACTCACTTATTCAGTGGCTGAATACTTTAAATACACAAAACAAAATAATTAAAAATAGTGATATATATAAAATAAGGAGTTGACATTGCATTAAAATTATTCTTACATTTTTGTGAACATAAAGGCTGTTTTAAATAAAATTCGTTTCATGTCAAACTTTGTAATTTTCATTACAAACAATGCATTTTTTTTTCCTGATCCCGAGCACGACTAAAATTCTCCCCATGTTTTCAAGAGATTTGTTTTTGTTTCTTTTTTTTATTCCAAAAACCTTACTACAGTAACCTTATGACTATTTTGTTAATTTCTTGAAAATATTTAATAATACAGCTCCTAAAATAAAATTTTATCACAACTAAATTTTTTATTGAAAGAAAGAAACAACAGTAAATTTAAAAAAAAAAATCCATTTGATAAAAAACAATTAATTGCTTACAGTATCAGCTTTGAACAATTTTTAATAATTTTCGTGATAAAGGTCTTTTTTTATAAATGTTTTGTTTTTCTTTGAGTATCAGTAATCTGCCTAGAGCAGTGGTTCCCAAACTTTTTCGACTCGCGAAACCCTTTCACAAAGATCTGAGAGCACGACCCACTAACTTATAAATATACAAACATACATACATACAACATAATAATCCGCCATTACAGAAAAATTTTGGCGAATCCCCTGAAAGATTTTACGAACCCCAGTTTGGGAAACACTGGCCTAGAGTAATTTGCTAAATATGGTTTAACTAATTTATTAATAATTAGCGTACACAAGAGTTCACAATGATGATCATTTCTACATGAAAACAAAGGACTTCTAATTACATACGGTAAAATCAGAATCTTTAATTCTCTCAAAACATTTTGTTTCTTGTACAGCAATGGTAACAGAATGTCCACTGTTGACCATTATTATGTAAAAAATTAAATTAATTACACTGCGTTAAAATTATGCTAAAATTGTGTTCACAGTGAATAATAGGCACAGGCTTAACATAGCGAATAAAGGCAAAAAGACAGATCAACGCTAGTGCCACCACTCGGCGTTATGACCAAACAGGTTAATCGTTTTAGGGACACTGTTTAGAGGCCAATGGGCAGGCTATCTCTTATCGTGTAGGCTATGCTATTACACGTAAACTAACAGTGCCATCACCTAAACGTTGGCAAATGTTTCGGTGACATTGCGCAGCACTGATCTTTCCAGAATACTCGTAGAAGATTATTGCTCGAATATGCTCGCGTGAAAGGTCCATTTCAGACCGTTGATGGCACTCACAGATGTATAGTCAGAAAGTTGATTCTTGGATGTAATATAACAAAGATATTCAGGAATCGAATGCAATAATTTGTTTGAAAAGATATGAACACCCCCCTCGGAAAATGAGCCCTTCTTGGGCACGGGTTCTAGAACCGGAAGAAACTTTTGCAACAACTTGATATATCTTGTGCTAAAAATGTCTTTGTAAAGCATTTGATAAATAAAATGCGTTAAAAAAATTGGTCTGTACTTTTTTCATATACATGAAATATATCGTTTTATATAAATTCAACGTGAAGGCACATGAATAAATTCCTTAGTTTATTTTTTAATTGGTTTCTGTGTTGGGTTCCAAATAATATCCACCCAACGTTTTTTTTTTTCACAATGATAAATTGAACGTTTTGAGAAATTCAACAAAATCTCAAGTTTAGAAACACAGGGGGGGGGGGGGGGGGGAAGAAGGTGGAAAGAAGGGGAGGGGGGGGGGGGGGCAACTAGCGCCATACGCAGAGGAGATCTCTTGTGCAGAAGAGATGCGCATTGAATGATGATACTAGTGGCGAACGATTCCTTGGATGTGATGAATGTGACTTAGGAACTCGTCATGAACGAGATATATACTGCGTTTACATGCACACTTTCGATCCGGATCGAAAGACAAGTTTCAAGTCAATCCTGCAAAACGTGGCATGTAAACAGGCTTCAACACCCTGATCCGGATCGAGTTCAATCCCGTCGAAAGAGGTGGTTTGAAACCAGGGAAGCATGCCTCAGGAAAGAGGTCAACCCAATAATAAGATCCGGATCGAGTTTAAATTTGCTGTTTGGTTGAAAGAAAAAATATAGAAAATTTTAGCTAAAATAAGTTCTTGGTTGATTTATACCTCAACACAATAAATATCTATAAATAAATAAATGAATAAATTTTAAAATACATTGCATGTTTAAATTTTTTTTTTTGTAAACTTTTTTATCAAAATGTCATTTTTCCTAATTAAAATTTTCAAATTGTCAATCAAATTGGAGTTTTATATATATATTTTTATCAAAATTTAATTTAATAATTTTTTTATCAAATTATAATTATCAAATTAAATATTATATTTATATCAAAAATTTCAATTTAACAATTTCTATTTTATTAAATTATAATTTAATAATTATTTATAATAATTATAATTGTAATTTTATAATTTTTATTATTTAATACAATTAAATAAACAATTAAATTGAAATTTTTGATATAAATCTAAAAATTAATTTGATAAAATCTATTAAAATTATGTTTTGATAAGAATGTGTAGTGGAAATGTTGGAATAATTACTACGGTTGATCTGACTCCATATTTTTAATAACATTAAATAAAAACTAAAGAACTATTCATACACTACAATACTGATTAATGGTAACAATAAGCTAAGGCATTAATGAATACATAATATAGATAGCGATCCGCGACTGTCCGTTTGGTTGATGATTGCAGGAGCGATGTGTGTTCGTCAGGTGTCGAGAGCGAAGTGTGTGTTCTTAGTCGAACCTGAGAGCGAGGTGTGTTCTTCAGGTGTCGAGAGCGAAGTGTGTGTTCTTAGTCGAACCTGAGAGCGAGAGTGTTCTGATCTGGTGCAATCCCGCAGTTACGGGATTGCGATTGGTGGCGCCATCTCGTGTCGATAATTAGAGATTCGACAGGGCACCATAGTACTCCCCTCCCGAGAAACGGCGATACGGGTGTCACAGATATTTTGGGTTGAACCTGACGCGCCGGCCGGAGCGGGTGGTCACTTGAGGGGGAGGGGTCCCGGTGGGTTCGGTTGCAGGTGTTTGCGCTTGCTGTGGCGGAGGGGTCGGGTTGAAGTCGTCTGTTTCTGTCAGGAGAAATGCGGGCTTCAGGCGGTCGACGTGGATAGTTGATTGGCGGCCGTGGATTTCAATGGTGAACTGGTTGTCAGTCCGTCTGATCACTTTAAAGGGGCCGTCGTATGGTGCGGTGAGAGATGGCCTGACAGTGTCATTCCGCACGAACACATGTGTGCAGTGCTCCAGCGCGGGATGGACGAAGCAGGTTGTGCGATTGTGCGTCGATGTAGGGGTGGGACGGAGTGCCTCCATGGTCTGCCGGAGCGTATGTAGAAACTCTGCCGGGTCGGTGTTGGTGGTGCTCGGAGGGTGAAGAAATTCGCCAGGGAGTCGGAGAGTTTGTCCATAAACCATCTCCGTGGCTGTGGCCTGGAGGTCCTCCTTGAATGCGGAGCGAATACCGAGCAGCACGATTGGAAGAACTTCGGTCCATCGATGCTTATGGCAGCGCAACGCTTGTTTCAGCGTGCGGTGGAAACGTTCCACGAGTCCGTTTGAAGCGGGGTGGTATGGCGTCGTACGGATTTGGTGAATGCCAAGCCGGGATTGGAGTGTCGTGAAGAGATGTGCCTGAAACTGGCGGCCCTGGTCGGTGGTGATGACTCTGGGTACGCCGAAACGTGCGACCCAGATGGAGATGAAGGTGCGGGCGACCGTTTCAGCGCTGATGTCGGCGAGCGGGGTCGCTTCGGGCCAGCGTGTATATCAGTCCGTGCAGGTTAGGAGGTAGTGGTACCCGTCGGAGGGGGGGAGGGGGCCCACGAGATCTAGATGTACGTGGTCGAAGCGCCGGTTCGTGGGGGCGAACTGCTGAATGGGGCTGTGATTGTGCCGGTGGATTTTGGAATGCTGGCACTCCACGCAAGTTCGGGCCCATGCCGTGATGTCCTTTGTCATGCACGGCCACACAAAACGTTCCTGGATGAGGCGCTTGGTAGCACGCACGCCGGGGTGTGCCAGGTTGTGGATGGTATTGAAGATCTGGCGTCGGAAATCGGTTGGAATGTATGGTCGCACCTTGCCGGTTGAGGTGTCACAATAAATGCTGTGGGTCGAATCCAGCTGCATGGGTCGTAGAATTAATGCTGTGTCATTAGAGTTCAACAGCGCCTGGAGCTCAGTGTCATTCTCCTGAGCCCGGCCGATGGCTGAGTAATCAGTGGGGGGTAAGTGCAGTTCAGCGACACGGGAAAGGGCGTCGGCGACCACGTTGTCGATGCCGGAGACGTGTCTGATGTCGGCGCTGAACTGCGCGATGAAGTCAAGGTGGCGGAGTTGCCGTGGTGAACAAGTATTTGAGTTTTTTGTTAGAGCAAAGGTCAGGGGGCGATGGTCGGTATAAATGGGGAATACGCGGCCTTCAAGCTCGTGCTGAAAATACTTGACTGCGGAATAGATGGCAAGGAGCTCGCGATGGTACGTCGAGTATTTTTGCTCGGCGACTGTTAGTTTACGCGAGAAGAAGGCCAGGGGTTTGTATGCGCTATTCTCCTGGGTCTGGAGGACTGCTCCTATGGCGACGTTAGATGCGTCGACCATAAGGGACAGCTGCTGATGAGGAGCATGATAGTTGAGGGTGGCTGCCGTCGCGAGGTCGCTTTTGCATTTTTCGAAGGCCTGTGATGCTTCATCGTCCCATTTGATGGGGCGCGTATCGTTTTTGGTCGAACCCTGGAGGTACCTGGTCAACGGAGCTTGGGTTAGAGCAGCCTTGGGGAGGAAACGCCGATAAAAATTTATCATAGCGAGGAAGCGTTTCATTTGGCCTACCGTGTCGGGTTTTCGAAAATCTGATATGGCTTGTACCTTATCGGGGAGGGGGCGCACGCCTTCGGGAGTGATGAGGTGGCCCAGGAAGATGACGGATGTTTTTCCGAAAACGCATTTGTTAGGGTTCACCTTCAGATGGTAAGTGCTAAGGCGCTCAAAAACCTTGCGCAAGTGTTGCTGATGCTCATTCTCGTTAGTCGACGCTACTAATATGTCGTCGAAGTACGGGAAGCAAAAATCTAATCCCGACAATACTTGGTGGATGAAACGTTGGAACGTTTGTCCAGCGTTTCTGAGTCCAAAAGGGGTTGTCACGAATTCAAATAATCCGAAGGGAGTCGTGATCGCGGTCTTGGGGACGTGTTCAGGGAATACAGGGATCTGATTATACGCCCTGGCTAAGTCAATGGTTGAGAAAATCTTCTTTTTGTAAAGCATTTGCGTACAGTCCTGGATGTGGGGGACAGGGTATCTTTCCGGAACTGTGGCGTTGTTCAGGCGGCGGTAGTCGCCGCAGGGTCGCCAGTCCCCGTTGGGTTTCTTTACCATGTGGAGGGGGCTGGCCCATGGGCTTTTGGAGGGTCGAATAATGCCCTGAGCGAGCATGTAGTCGAACTCTTTCCGCGCGTTGGATAGGGCGTCAGCGGACAGGCGGCGGGGTTTCGAGAAGACAGGAGGGCCGGTCGTTTCTATGTGGTGGAAAACGAGCGGTTCCTCTGAGGGTTTGGCCAGCAGTGAGGGATTTGTAATGCTGGGGTAGTCCGCCAGAATGGAATTATACTTGGTTTGATCGGGGAGCAACGAGAGACGCGTAATGGCGGCAGGGGTGCGCGTCGTGTGGCCCGCTGAATGAAGCTGTGTCGTGGTGTCCACGAGGCGGTTGTTGCGTACGTCGACCAAAAGGTTGAAGTGCCTCAAGAAATCCGCCCCGATGATGGGCTGTGTTACGTCCGCCACTATAAACTGCCAGGCGAACGAACGTCTTAAATTGAGGCTTAGATTAAGCAACCTGGTGCCGTAGGTCTTGATTTTTGTGCCATTAGCGGCGTAGAGTACCAGGTCGGTTTGTTGAGTTGGAGGGCGCGTAGCATCGCGAGGTATTACGGAAACGTCCGCACCGGTGTCTATTAAGAATTGAAGCTTGGATGCGGGTTCGGCGAGCAAGATTCGCTCTATCTGGCGTTCACCACTTGTAGCCTCAAGTGGCCGCCCAGTCAGTTTTCCGACTTCCGGTAAGAGCACGGGGGGGGGCACATTTGCGCGCTTTTTCGCCGAAACGTGAATGGTAG
>JAHWFO010009379.1:98790-111697 GCA_023313115.1 Rhysida immarginata | reverse complement strand
TTGCTTAGTAGAAAGAATTAAACAGATTTGTCTCATAAGATTTGTTATACGAAATAACCTCCTGAAAACATTTTTATTTCCCATTAAATGAATTATATTGCCGAACACATCTCTTTACGCCGAACGTCCAAATGTCGATGAAATGCAGGCATTTCTCCGTCGGTTAAATTTCCGTTCGGTCATATGTCCGTCGGTGAAATGTCCGTCGGTTAAATGTCCGTTCGGCCAAATGTCCGTTCGGTCGAATGTCCGTTCGGCCAAATGTCTGTTCGGTCGAATGTCCGTTCGGCCAAATGTCCTTCTCACTGCTGCGTCGATCTCGAAAAGTTCTTGTCCAAGCATAAAATATAATGATGAAAGATTCACCGTTCGTGAAAATCATTTCGTTTTATTGAAAATTGGCGATACTGTAGTCATGCAAAGTTACATTTACCAAAGAACCATGAAACAAAGAGCCCTGCAAGGATTAGAAGACGAACGTATAAACCAAGCCGCTCGGAATAGTTTAGAAACTACCGAGCAGGAAAAGAAATTGAATTCGATTGTTTTTTTCTCCTGATATTATTTCATTCACAGATTAAAAATACAATTGCCCCCCCCCCCCCCCCCCTGTGTTTTTAAACAACCAATGCAGAATTACCTGAATTAATGCTTGTATAAGGGCTTAACCAGATCTTTCACTTTCTGCTTATTCAGATAATTTTATTAAAGTAATTATTGTCTATCTTCAAAAATGGGTATTAATTTTGATGTAACATATGTTAATGCTAACTTGTGAGAAGTTAATATGAAACATTATCATCATAGGTGATGAATTTCATCTTGTAATGCTGTTAACGAATTAACAGATCATTGGCATACATTAATGAACGAAGAATATAAAAGAGAAAATATTATTTTTCTGAACTGATAATAAATAAGAAAATAAAAAAGAACAACTTGAACTGATAAATGAGCCTATATAAAGATTATGCTTTTTCACAAGAAATGAATTCATTGCATCGAAAAATTGTTGTTCAGAACTTTAAACGAACATTAAATGTGACAACGTGCTCTTTTTTTTTTGTTGTTTAGCATGGACTTAAACTAAAATAAAGGCTGATCGCGGCAGTGAGAAGCATAAAAGAAAACGATAGTATAACGAGAACTTTTAATAGATCGAGGCTGTATGAGAACGATTTCGAAGCTGATCGAAGCAGTGAGGAGAAACGTCATTTTGACGTCATCACCTCACCGAAAGTGGTGTTAATAATAATGGCCAACACTTCCGCACCTCTCATATGAATCATTCCTATGTCGCATGTTACGAGGGGCGATTGATAAATAAGGTCTTCATGGCTTTAACTTTTTTTATTTGTTAACCGATTTTCAAAGTTCTTTTTGTATCTTATACTCACATTTGTCCTCTATGTAATGCACTATTCACTTTTCCACATAGTCCCCATCCCTTTCCACGCACTGTACCAACGCGTGACCAGTTGGGTGAACCCGTCGGAGAGGAATTCCGGAGTTGTTGTCGAAACCAGGATTGAATGGCAGCGTTTACCTCGCCGTCAGAACCAACTCATGTCCCTTAAGGGGCTCTTTCTTCTTTGGGAAGTGGTGAAAGTCGCAATGTGCAAAGTCTTTCATTTTTGAACTGCAATTTTTCATTTGAATTGTAGGTGCTGCAACGCCTCTGGTGTGTGGTGTGCGGGCGGACGTTATCGTACTCCAGAAGAGGGTCCAAAACTGCGTGGAAAGGGGTGAGGACTATGTCAAAAAGTGAATAGTGCATTACATAGAGGACAAATGTGAGTATAAGATACAAAAAGAACTTTGAAAATCGGTTAACAAATAAAAAAGTTACAGCCATGGAGACCTTATTTATCAATCGCCCCTCGTAGATACAATCTTATAGATAATGACACTGAACCTTGCTAACTTTGTGAATTTGACCTTTTAACTAACTCTGTGAATCTGATAGCCACTACCAGAACCTCCTGAAAATCAATAAAGACAGAGCCGTGAGCTTTGATTTCACGAATTAAATTCGATGGATATTCAATAAATTTGGGGTGCAGTTGAGAGAGCGATATATCTGCTCCGTTGCAAGAGGCGTTATCCCTGCCGATTTGGTCATCCATTTCCAACCAGTTTATCCATCTTTACTCTTTGTAAATATAGATGATTCCAGTAAACTAGGCACCGACTAATTGCATTCCTAATATCCTCCAACAAACAAACATACATCTTTTTCATTCTTTTGGAAATTTACCTCCAGAACAATTCCATGCATTCATGCAAAGTCATTCTGAAAAATGGATCCACAACACGAGAAACGTGCAACATCCGATGTATGACACTTGTGGTCACAACTGCCTGCATTACCAGAAATTTTCAACCCTGGGATATTCCATGGATGCCATCGTGAATGGAACTTACCCAAAAGAACTGATTCTAAATGACCTGCTTCTGAAATGTGAATTAGATAAAGATGAATTTACAAACACCTCTGAAATTAATTCTTGTCAAAAATCCAAATGGAACTAACGTTGTCGTCCTTTAAATTAATCTGTTTAATTTTCTAATTATTTGTACGCGATTCCATTCTAGCCCTCTATTTCGCTATTTCGCGATTCCTTATGTTGCGAAATCGGATAAGTCACGGTCAATGGTTGGACCCCAATTTTTTTGGAGGGAGAAAACGGCTCTTAAATCCGCAGCCCTTATAATTGGAGTCTACTCTACGTACATGAGGAAGGCCAATTCACACGAAGAGGAAAACCAACCAGACAAAAACTCCTCACCACATGATATACTTGAATGGATTCATATTGACGACCAACGCCCTACATTTGAAACTATCAGCGATGTAATGATAGTAGAAAATGTGATGAGGCCAAATGAGGAGGCTGACAGTAGTGACAAGATGATGATCCAACCCCCTTCCCTTATTTACACACAACCCCTACTCAAACTTACACGTGTTATCTCTGGATTGCAAACAGTGTTAGAATGGATTGAGTCTGTAAACGTTGACAAGATATACATGCATCACATTTAGAAGCGATTTTTAGAAATTCCGCAAAAGAAAAAGAGGGAATCAGCAAACAAATTATCAATAGATTCAATGTTGTTCAAAATTCATCATAAATTAAAATGTGTATGTTTGTATTTTCTATTTTTATTTCATTAAAATGTATTAAAGATGAAATGATCGTGTTATTATTGAAACATATTATCATTATTTAATTTCTGTGTTCATTGTATGAATTAATTTTAAGAAAACTAAATGAATTTGTGTTTCTTTTTTCGTTTTTTTTAAAAAATAAAGTAAATTTTAAATTGCACAGACACAGCATTCTATTCGAATTTTTACATCAATTAAATTAAAATTTAATGATTGCTGTAACAAAAAATTGTTAATGAGGGTTATTTATAAAGCAACTAGCTAGCACCGCTGTCTGGACATACGCTTTGGCTTCCATGTGTGACCATGTGCTCACAGCTCAGTACGAAGGAGTGATGGTTAAATCTTTGGGGATGTCGAAGAAATACAATATTTCTGTAAGGCATTTTTTCCCTGCCAGTCGTTTCTTCATGTTGGGAATGGGTGATAAAGCATTGTTTATTAACCTCGAGTTGTAAGAGCCTCCCATGTATGTCCACCAACTAACATATACATAACATCGTTTATTCTTTCCGATGACATCAGGCCTCTTTTGAAGCCTCTCGAGGAGCCAATTCTGTTGAGTGTTCTGTTCAGCAGATAGACTCATGGCACCAACTCCATGTTCACCCTCATCGACTTCATCAGCAATTTCAACATCAACATCAACATCACCTTCTACACTGGCAGTCGAATGAAATTCAGGTGAATAGACGACTTGCTGAGGCAATAGATAGTGTGAGGTTTCATGTTGTGGTTGCGACAGAGTTGGTGGGTGCATCAATAAAGGCATTAGATGAGTTTGAGGGGTTGCTGAAAAATTCGTTTTGTCGTAACATCTTCATGTCGTTTTGCATTTAGATATTTCTGAAGCATGTTTAAATAAACTTTCATTTTTTAATGCACATTCAAATTTTGAGTTTTTAAAATCTCGTTGATTTGCGATGCAATTGTTTGGCACGGTTTTTTTTTCATCTCCGCCACTATCATCCCCATACCAGCTTCGGTTTGGCAGGCTTGAGAGGCAGTGCTGTTGGTAGACTGTGTTTATGCGTGAATGAGATTTTGATATTCGTGAAAAAAATAAAACGCATTTTTGCATAACAGGAAAGGAATAAAAACTCGCTGATGAAGGAGATAGAGTGCTCCGAAATGTACATATGAGTTTTAATTTTATAAAAATCATTTATGTGGAATAGTGGTTTCTTTTCTTCCTTTCTTGTTAACCTAATGTCCACAGTTTTGGCTGTTTATATATTTTATTAGTATTTTTGCAAGTTCTTAACTAATTAATTTATTCAAAATCGGAGCTGCAATGCTTCCTAGCTAAAGTAGTAGAAGGAAACCGCTTGTGCATTGATTCAGATAAGATTTCTTTGCCCGTAATGGAATTATTTGTGGGCTAAACCTTTTATTCCTCTCTTCAGATGGTGCCTAATTCGCAAAGTCCACGCGATTTATGATGCAGAATGTTATGACAGATCTCGGAAAGAGCTTTGACTTGATTACGAGTTGCATGCTGCATTAATACCGGCTGGTTAAAATTTCCCACTTCTGCACGGGCTGCAGACCGCATTATTGCACGGATAATGATGAAACTTTGTGTATAGACTACACAGAAGTGGGGAACTTTAATTATAACCACCCGGTATTAATGCAGCATGCAATCCTTAATCAAGCCAAAGCTCTTCCTGAGATCTGTCATAACATTTTGCATCATAAAGTCGCATGGACTCCGCGAATTAGGCACCGTTTAAACAAGATAAAAGGTTTAGCCCATAAAAAAAATTTTCATTAAGAGCAAAGAAATTCTTATCTGAATCAACGCAGAAGTGGTTTCCTTTTACCACTTTTGCTAGGAAGCGTTGCAGCTCCGAATTTAAATAAAAAAAATTAGTTAAGAACATGCAAAAATACATTTTACTTTTTTCTCATGAATATTAAACCCATTCACGCACAAACACAGACTGTACCAACAGCCATAAGTGTAGTCCGGAAAGTAAGTATTGTTTTGGAAAAAAAAAACACATAAAAACATTTTTTTCAAAACAAAATTTATTTTTACATGAAAGAGAAGCAGTCACACTGCTATTTAGAGCACGTCGACCGAAAATTTTACCGACAAATTTTAAGTAGTGGCGTTGCGAAGTGTAACATATTTGTAAAAACTGGCCCAATTTCATTGCCTCTCTGAAATGTTGTCCCTCTAAACACGATTAAGCTATCGCCCTTCTGACTTAATATCGGATATCAGAAATTAATGCAATTTATATTTTAATGGAATGGAGGAAATATAGTGGCTATGTAAGATTAAACATAACTAAAAAACGCCGAGTACATGCACAGACATTGCATAATAAGAATTGTTCCTACGCACGCACGAATGGTGTGGAAACATTCACGTTCTCCATTCGCAAAAATTCAAAGTTTCTCCTTCAGTTCGGAAGATTATGCTTACAGTTCTTTTGAATATGCAAGGCATCCTACTTGCAAAGTTTCTGCTTCGCATCTGATCTCGTCTGTTGCAAGTACATCATATTCGACCACACCCAATGGTAATGCCCCTAATTAAATACCCAACCTCACATTAAGGCTAATTAAAAATGATGTAACATCTTATTAAGGGTAATTAATTAATTAAGAAAGTCTGTTGTTTAAGCCAATTAATTGAAAATGAAGAGGGTGCACCCTTTGATGTAAGTCACAACTGACCATACCCAAGTGGAAAACCAGCCCCTCCACATTTCAAAGACCCCAACTTGGTCCTTATCTACAAGTGTGGAATACACAAGGGTGTTCAGATGTCCCCACCAGAAGAAGTGCACAGCTTTCAAAGGAACCTAAAAACAACAGACAATGGCAAACAGTCAAAACACTGAAACAAGTATAGCGCTGTACCGATGCGAGATATGATACGCATTGCTTAGAAAAAAAAATGTTTGTTTTAGTACCCTCCGTCTACTACATTATTCTGTAATTTGTTCTGAATCACCCTGTATTTATAAAGAAGTATTGTATCAATTACCAGCTGCTTTAAATAAGTTGGAAAATTTAACCTATTCTCCAAAATTGCCCAGAATGGTTGTGGTGTTAAAAGATCATCTTGGTGCTTCCCAAGCACAGATCGAATTATGCTGGCGCATCATCATCTTTAGCAGTATATGTAGCATTCGTCTTGCAAAATAGTAGATGTAGGGAAAACAGTTTCAAACATGATAGACAATTGACAGTCGAACAGCGTAGAGAGTAATTCTATAAAAATGATATTAAAATTTCGTTATTATTTGATAACGAATTAAAGGGAAAAATATTGATGAAAAGGCCCTATCCCCTGCCCAGAAGACGGGAATTAAATGAAGATAATATTTAACTTTTTTTTTTTCAAAATGTAAGGTTTCCCGGGGGATAATTATAAGAATGTCGAATTTATAATTTAGATAATTTGGAATAAAGACTGCGCCTCCTAATTATGAAATTAGCCAATTTATGATAATTTGTTTATCCCACTTGCATGCTAAAATCCTCTCGCATAGGTTCGCCCAAAAGAGGGGAGAATAATCAAGGCACTTACTCAGATGTAACAATTAAAATAAAATTTATTGGAACATTCAATAAAAATTAATTAGTAATCAATGAATAGATTTGGTAAATTAATTTTAGGGTGGGTTTCTTAAAAGTTAAGGGAAAGATTCAAAGAAATCAATTAAAGTATTTGGTAATTTGAATGGTAATAACACTTCTCTGAATAAGTAATGAAATAGAATTTAATAAAATGTATCAATTTAGAAAAATGTAAATCAAAAATAGCTAATTACAATTTCAATGTGAAAGTTTGGTAATCAGATTAAATTATGGGAAACAATCAACAAATTAATTTCTACGTCTGGGCCTATAAAATGATGAGAAAATGAATAGAGAATTTAGGATTGATGGTGATTATAAATTAAAATGCATTAAATGTAAATTAATTGGTAAGAATCTTGAATTTGGATAAATTGTAATACTGGAAATTTAAGAAATGAATAACTAGAATGAATTTAACTTGTATTGTTTACTGATAAGGAAATATTTTTGAATTTTATCTATTAACTTAAATAACCTGTAATAAGAGTATTACAGTTCCAGGGAGAGTAATGGAAATAAGCTCTCCTGTAATAAAGTGTATTCACTACCCGATTAACTATGTGATCTGTCTTTCCTACGAATGTAAAGGTTACATAAATGTTCTGATCCCAATAATAATAATAGGTAAGAGTGTATAAGAAAAGAGTGGCCGCTGAGACTGGAATAAGATATTAGCTGTACCGTATCTTCTCAAATCTGCCTGCTGCTGCTTGGCTCTGGCTATCGGATCACTTAAAATCAAGGCGGAAAACTTTCCCTTTTGTATGGTGCTCGAAACTTTAAACCGTCTTTTTTCAAAATTGGCTGAATAGTGCGCCTTAATATTTAAGTATATTAACATCCTAAAGGTACACTACAACTACACGAAGTCTCGTATTAAACTAAAATTCCGACGTCGTAATGTCCCCTTGTAAGTGTGAATTACTTTAAAAAAAAAAGAAAAAAGATTGACGAAGGGAGGGGGGGGGTCTGGGGAAAGGAGATAGTTAATAACTCTAAAACGGCTCATCACAGCCAACAAGTCATGTATAAAAAATTCGCCTTAATGAGAGGAGTACATACATGTCGAGTTTATTGAGTTTGGTTTCGCTGGTTTGAAACGAACATAAACGCCTTCACTCTTAGAGAGTGGCAGGCCAATACTGAAATTTTTCATATTTTTTTGGCCTTCACATTAATTCTCTTCAACCATAAAATAAAGTCGTAATTTAATTTTTCCTTCCTGATCTCGATTTATTTGGAGCACTATCTTAATAAAAAAGGGAAATGCTCCTCACTGACTAATCACGAAATCTCGGGAAATAAGAGATCTATACTTGCAGGCGATCTTATCTATTTCGAATTAAACGCGGATGAAGTCGCGGGCAACAGCTGGTAAACTAATAAAACTGCGGACAACGATGGACAAGGGGAAGGGGTGGTGCGGACGGTATTGCCCTAATGGTATCAACAACGTTCGTCGTAATCAGTTTTAACTTATCTCAAGTAGTTTAACCTATACAATATAGGGAGATTTAGAGGCCAAACAGGTTCAGACTAGGAAATATCAGTTTATCTTAGAAAATCCTTTATTTTAAGATAAACTAGTCCAGACCTGTTTATTTTTTTGCGCTTCGGATAACTAATTTGATCTAGGAATAACTACTTTGTCCTAAAATCGAGTTTGGCTGATACTGTTAAAATATACAAACCAGTGAATTTTACCTGCCTCTGTCCGTAAGGTTTTTGCAAATGTGAGCATTGGCGTTAAAGGTCATTTAGGCGTAACTTGACTCAGGCACCTGAAAATAAACCCGTTTTATTCAGTTGTTGTTGTTAAAGTTAAAAATTATTACTCTAATACAAACATATATTAGAAGATAAGATTTAACCTTTGTTAAATGTAAAATTGTTAAGGTAAATTATATAATTCTTTTATTGTTATCTCTTTCTTTAATTAATAAAGAATTCATCAGTTTATTATTTAAATTTATTTTAGATATTACGAGTATTCAGAAGTACATTCAAGACATCATCAGTCGTTGGGGTGGGCTACCATTATCGGTAGGGATGTCATGGAGTAAGACACAGTCGATCAAAACTATCTCCGATCTGTTCCAATTTTATAAAAATCTATCTGAAGTTGGAGAACCTGGAATACTATTTCCTATAAACGTTATCACCGATATTAATTTCAACGCTAGCAACAAAATAATATCGGTAAATATTTATTTACAGTCATGTCGAAGCTTTAGTATTAATTAGTTAAATACAAATATGTTAATTAAGAAACACTCTAAATCGAAATTGCAAAAGTATATTTATATTTCTCTTAGTTTATTACTATTTATAAAACTTAATGATTTTTAAGTTATGTAAACAGATTTTTATTATAGGAATAAATATTTTTGCAGAAATAATTATTTGAAATCGGGCATCTCTTAAAGTTTGCTGTTCCATGTTTTACAAATTTGCCGTCCAAGTATGATCACTGACTCTAATAAGGTATATAGATAGATACTGTCACATAAGTGCTTTGAGCACATTGGTATACAAGCGAGATAGTCACCAAAACTGGGGATGATTGTAACTTCCAGACTATTAAACACCGTAAATCAATTTTCTCAAATTTATTACCTACCGTATGTATATTTCGATGGTGTCCTGTTTTCATCACCGTGTTCCTTTGTAACGATTCTTCTTCAAACGATTCCTTTGTAACCGCTTAAAAAGTTGAAATATCTCACAACGAAGAATATGATTTAGACCATTTTCGAAATTATTCGTATTTTATTAATTCAACAATAACTCATGTTTAAATTAAATATATAGTAATGTATCGAGGCATCTCTTTGCTCAGCATTCCTGGGAAAGTGTACGCTATGTGTCTGGAGAAGAGAAGTCGGGAAATGATCGACTCCAAACTGTCGGGGAAGCAGTGTGGTTTCCGACCTGGCCGAAGCACGACGGATCACATCTTTGCTCTAAGGCAAATCTTTGAGAAATCCTGGGATTATGCAAAAGATGTCTACGCTTGCTTTGTGGACCTTGAAAAAGCATATAACTTCATCGGGAGAAGCTCTGGCAAGTGTTGCAAGAGTGTGGAGTGGACGGGCAATTACTGGTTGCTATCATGTCTCTGTGTAAAAGCTCTGAGATGTGTGTCCGGATAAATGGCATTAAGTCAAGACCGTTCACCGTGGGTGTTGGACTCTGCCAAGGGTGCGTACTGTCGCCCCTCTTGTTCATTATCTTTATGGACTGGATAGACAGGGGCAGCCAAAGCGATGAGCGTGTTTGTGTGGGTGACTGCCTGGTGGAGAGGTTGCTCTTTGCTGACGACCTTGTCCTGCTTGGGTCTTCTCGCACGAACCTTCAGCATGCACTAGACCGGTTTGCAGCCAAATGTGAAGAAGCTGGCATGAAGATCAGTGTGGCTAAAACCGAGGTTCTGGTCATTTCCAAACAGCCTGCTCAGTGCGCTCTCCATGTTAGGGGAGCCTCATTGAGACAGGTGGAGAAATTCAAGTATCTCGGGATTGCATTCACGAGTGATGGACGGCAGGAGAAAGAATTGGATGCTCGGATCGGTGCAGCAAGCTGTGTCAGACGTGAACTGTGGCGATCCGTGGTAACGAAACGCGAGCTGGGTAACAAAGCCAAGCTCTCCGTCTGCAAATCTATCTTTGTCCCCATTCTCACCTATGGTCATGAGGCTTGGGCAATGATCGAAAGAGTGCGATCGCGGGTACAAGGGGCCGAAATGAGATTTCTGAGAGGTGTGGCAGGTGTTACCCTACTAGATAGAGTGTACAGCAGCACAATAAGGGATTCTTTAAATGTTGATCCGCTACTTCTCCGCATTGAGAGATCTCAGTTGCGCTGGTATGGCCACGTGATACGGATGCCGCAAACTAGTCTTCCTAGGCAGTTGTTATTTTCTAAGCCGGTGGGTAAGAGACCAAGGGGTCGGCCTAGAACCAGGTGGTTAAACTACATGGAGAATCTGGGTTCGAGTCGCTTGGATATTACCAGGGAGGACATGCGCCTAATGGCGGAAGATCGCGATCGCTGAAGATCCTCCATAGGGCTGCTGCCCCCGCGACCCTAACGGATAAGCGGGTTTGAAAAGTAAGTAAGTAAGTAGTGTGTGCTAAAGTTACAGTAGTGGTTTCTATAAGTTTTATTAAGGGTTCCTTCAGTTACCTCGGTCTCTCAATATTTTAAATCTTTTAAAATACAAAGTTGTACAAACGATCTTTCAATTAATCAAGTTACAGATTTGTTCATTTGTATACAAAATTTTAAACTCAATCCTGGTTGTATCATCCCCTATTGTCTTAGCCATGGTGCGTGATAGGTACAATTATATAACTCGCCAATCTATATATATTTATATACCTAAAACTATCAAGAATTAGCGGAACAATAGTTTATCGTATCTGTGGTTGTGTTGTGGCTGGTTGTGTGTCTCGTTTCAATAAATAAACTGTATTATATTTTTTAGTTTTTGTAAGTTTTATTTCTTTTATTATTAAGAAACTATTTCAATAGCCGGGCCGCTGTCGCTCATTGCGACTCGACAGCGTTCAGGCATTGTTGTGTCGTATTGTTATCAGTCATAAGTTCCGAAAAAACGGGCAATGTTTTTCTGCTATTGTTGAGAACTTTTCGGTATTGCCATTTGGGCATCTCTGCTACTAGAACTTCGTGAGGCGGCGTTGTTTTCGAAGTTTCGACGAAATCTAAAGCAATGTCTAGGGTCGGGACACATTAATATGATCACCTGCTAGTATCCGGAATATCCACCTTTGGCGGCAAGCACAGCATCTAGTCGACGTGGCAGGGAGTCAGTAAGTCCTCGGAAGGTGGTTGCAGGTATCATTCGGCGATCAGTGCGTCCCGTACTTCCATCACCGTCAGTTGTGGAGGGTCCAGCTTGCGGACATGGTGATCGAGATGGTCCCACAAATGTTCAATGGGGTTCACGTACGGGGAGTTTGGTGGCCATGGGAGTAGCTTGAATTCATCCTCAAGCTCCTCGAACCAGTCGTGGACAATTTTGGCAGTATGGCAGGAAGCATTGTCCTGTTGAAAGGTGCCATCACCCTGAGGAAACACTGTCGACATGAAGGGGTGTACCTGCCAGGTGGACAATTTTGGCAATATGGCAGGAAGCATTGTCCTGTTGAAAGGTGCCATTACCCTGAGGAAACACTGTCGACATGAAAGGCCGACATGCCAGGTACTATCTGGTCTGCAACGATTGTCAGATAACGAACAGCATTCAATGTATCCTACAGCGGTATCAGTGGGCTCAGACCATACCAAGAAAACATCCCCCCAAACAGTCACACCTCCCCCACCAGCCTGTCGTCTGCCAACGATGGTGTCGGGATGCCTGTTCTCAGATGCTTCCCGGTGAATTCTCCATCGTCCGTCCACTCTGTTCACCAGAAACCGCGACTCGTCAGAGAAAGCAACCCTTTGCCACTCGGCCAAGGTCCAATGGCGATAGTCCATTGCGAATTGGAGGCGTTTTCGGCGATGCACAGGACTGTGCTGTTATCATACGCCTAATCCGGAGCCCCAACCTCAAGAGGATCGTTGCACTGTCTTGGTGCTGACACGCCGAGTGGCCCCACTGTTCATTTGCTGTGTCAGTTGCTCAGCAGTGGCACGCCGATTGGTCTTGGCCAGGCGTCGTAATCGACGCTCGTCTCTAGGAACGATGGCCCGTGGGGCCCCTCAGTTACCTCTTCGGTTGCTCGAAACTGTCTGGTTCGTCCAGTCGCGGTACACCTTCACAACGGCAGCCCTAGAGCAATTCACAAAGGTGGCCGTTTCTGAAATGCTGCCCCCCCCCCCTTGGCCCGATAGCCAATGATCATCCCCTTTTGGAGGTCCGACAGATCACTTGCTTTGCCCATGACGGCGACAATTGCTGTGTTAACGAATGCTACTACACGTCTGCTGTTGTCAGCTTTTAATGATATGCAATGATTTTTCTTCTGCATACCATGGGACGTTCCAACATGTTCGAGGAGAGGTGGTCATATTAATATTACTGTATATTAAACAGTTCAGAACTAGCAATTACTGGGTGATCGTAGTTTATTTTTCATTATATCAGTGTATCTTACTAATTATTCA
>JAHWFO010009379.1:48270-98390 GCA_023313115.1 Rhysida immarginata | reverse complement strand
CTTTCCCTCCCTCGCATTTGAGTCTCTTGGGCTTGGCCCTCTTTTGGATCCGCCTCTGGGATTGGCTTCCGGACTTGATCCGAGTTTGGCTTCCCCAAACAATAATAATAATAATAATAATAATAATAATAATAATAATAATAATAAATAAATAAATTGTTAGTATTACCTTTAGATCGTATATGTTGGATTTTTTTTTCATGTTTAACTGCAGCTCAGCTTAGAATTTTTGCCTAATAATTACACTGCCTTACAAATTGAAAGGAAAATCGAGTACCCTTTTCAAATTATTGTGTTTTTTTTATATGAAATTGCTCTCTTATTTAGATTGGTTTGGTTTTGGTTTATTTGGTATTAATGTCCTTTTTAACTGCTATGGCCATTTCAGGACGGCGTTATAGGGGCCGCAAATTTTGCCTCGCAAGGGTTCTTTAACGTGCAGCCGGCAAACGACTACACGGGACCAACGGCTTTACTTCCCTTCCGAAGGAAGTGCGTGATCTCAGGATTTTCCCCCTGAAAATCCTCGTCGTTCTCGGCCGGGATCGAATCCGCGTCCTCGGGCATCAGAGACGACCATGCAACCACTGAGCCACCGAGGCCGATCTCTCTTATTAAGAATACACAGTGAATTGCTCTCCTATTTTCTATCACGTACTATTTTCCAGATACACTCAACAGCACATTCATCTTCAACCCTTACAGGACGCCATGTTCGGTGCGCTGGACGGTTACGTCAAAAATAACACAAATAAAAACAAAAAGACGTAATTATTACCAAGAGCACATAAGAAAACGTACCAGTACGTCAATTGTGCTCAAAACATAACTCTAACACCGTATAAGGTCGACATGCGCCTTACAAACACCACGATCACACAGTACATGTGTGTGGCTAGATTTGAACAAACATAAAATTTTTTTTATGTATACGGCGCTCGGTTATACAAGGACCACGATAACAGCATATGTACGGCACTCGTCCTTTAAAGACAGTTTTCTCAAAACATACTGAAGGTAGATAGAAAATTTTTTCGACGTGTACCTCTTAAACGTGACATGATAGAAATATTTTGTGTGCAGCTTCTGTCTTCTACATATTATTGCTAGCAAACTATTAAAGCTATCAGTTCTTTGGGTACAAAAATCGTGTCACGCCGTGTTGTAGATAAAGATATCAATAGCATGAAAATTAATTCAAAAGCTATTACTTGAAAAGATTGTGGGTGGTATTTTAGGCTTATTTTCAACATTCATATTTGTTAAACTTTTTAGGCATACCTAATTTGCAAATGACAACATTAGTTATAAATAAATCAGTTATATGGCTACAAGAGTTACATGTATAAATAAAGCAGTATATAAGGACTGTAACCTAATATAGTTGTGACAGTTATTAAATTACGTTCCTTCAATTCAATCTCCTGCATTTTACTGCTATTATTTCCAAATTTGTGAGAAACGTTAGATTCCGTCAGAAGAGTCTTTCTTGTGACTTAGCGTTGGAGCACCATGCTCCAGTTTGGAGAATAGGAAAATTTGTCCTGCAAGCCTCTAGGAAGTTGTTTTTTTTATTTTCAGTAAGAAGTTCAAAGTCTCATGGACTCATATCCGGAGAGTCATTGATTGCTACTTGTCCAACAACTGCGCAACTAATGCCAATATTTGACATTGTACAGTTCACTCCAAAAGCTTTCATCTTAGGTGAACCATGTTCGGCTTCCTTGCAATACATTAAATCAGTGAGATTAATCGCTCCAGGCAAGAAGTCGAGTTCGAATCACGATGGACGATGCCATTTATTGTTTCTTAGCAAAGGGATAGGTAGGCATAATGAGTGACGTCAAACTGTTTTAATTGAAATCCGATTTTGAGCCCTTATTAGGAAAGTTTTTCTTTATATACAAGGTGATTATAATTAAAGTCCCTTTGTAAAAATGCTATAAAAAAACAACCATGAGTCCGAATGACTTCAAATTTGGACTGAGCATTCTTGAAGAAGGGGCATTTGATATGGGATAAGAAAAAAATAGTTCCAAAATTTATCACTAGATGGCGCTGTAAGCGGCATAACGGAAGCGGATTCAGCTAGAAGTGACATTTTGAATTGAAATACGACGGCTTTGGCATGAGTTGTTTATGGCATGATGTTTTTACATTAAAGTTGGTCAAGGAATGCAATTGACACTAAAACAAGTTAAACATGATTTTTTTTTTTATTATACAGTACAGTATTAGCAAAAAATCAACTGTACCGGTCAATGAACATGATTGCTTCGGGTTTGATGATGGAAAACATGACTTTCAAGTCATTTAACAGTTGTGGCACTGTTAGTGCAAAGCCCATCCACCACGGCAAGGTCGTACCACATCGGATGGGAAAAATCGGTTTTTAATTGTCCTTGGGCCAAAAACCGCATAAAAAGCACATGATGATTCGGTTTTTAATTGTCCTTGGGCCAAAAACCGCATAAAAAGCAACAATGGAAACGCCTATTAATTATCTCGGGACTTGCGCAAGACATGTTCAATATGCTGTCCACCATTTTCCTCCACAAGTTTTAACCGATAAACAGCATGTTCCACAACAGACCGGAGTGTCTCCGGGGTCACGTTGTGAACGTGGTGCGTAATCCGAGCCTTCAATTCCGCTAAATTTGCAACTGGGCCACTGAACACATGATTTTTAAGGTAACCCCAGAGCCAGAAGTCACAAGGATTGAGGTCCGGTGATCTTGCAGGCCAGGCTCTCGGAAAATGACGGCTGATAATTCTATCATCTCCGAAATGTGTCTTCAGCAGTTGCTTCACTGGCTTTGCAATGTGCGGAGGAGCGCCATCTTGCATGAAAATTATTCTATCCACGCATGCATGCTGTTGAAGTGTTGGAATTACCTGGTTGCGTAAAAGACACGCATACCGTTGACCATTGACTGTACAGGTAACGGGACCCGCAGGACCCACTTCCTCGAAAAAAAATGGCCCTATAATCAATGATGCTGTCATCCCGCACCACACAGTTACCTTTGCAGAATGAAGCGGTATTGAAACACATGCGAAAGGATTTTCCGTTGTCCATATCCTGCAATTTTGTGTATTGACAACGCCGTGGAGATAAAAATGGGCTTCGTCTGTCCACAAGATGTTCCATGGCCATTCATTGTCCACTTCCATGCGAGCTAGAAATTCTAAAGCAAACGTGTGTCTAATTGGCAGGTCAGCAGGAAGTAACTCCTGAACATGGGTAATTTTATAGGGATAACAATGCAGGATATTGCGTAAAATTTTATTGACCGTGCTCACAGGCATGTCTAAAGTTCGGGCAATTCCCCGTGCACTGCACGTTTGCACACCACTGTTCGACCCTTCCTCTAATGCTTCAGCCACATCTTCTACTGACGTCAAAGCAACTGCTTTCCTCCCTCTGCCAGATTTCACTGCAAAAGAACCTGTCGCTTCGAATTTTTTAATCATACACCTCAGAGCCTTTGCAGACATCGGACCACATCCTTTTTTCATTCCCTTTAATACCCGAAATTTCTTTAAAGCTGCTATGGCAGAGTCGCCATTCTTGTAAAAGAGCTTCACAAGCAGAGCGCGATCCTTCATTGACAGACCCATGGCAAGCTGCTGAGATACAAATATGACGAGAACGCCATGAGGCCTGCGTTTTTATAACACATGCAATGTCTCATGCGCATGCGTATCTTTCAATTTGCATAGTACAAATCCTCCTAGGCATAATATGCCGCTTACAGCGCCATCTAGTGATAAATTTTGGAACTATTTTTTTTCTTATCCATATCAAATGCCCCTTCTTCAAGAATGCTCAGTCCAAATTTGAAGTCATTCGGACTCATGGTTGTTTTTTTATAGCATTTTTACAAAGGGACTTTAATTATAATCACCTTGTATATAAAAGAAGAAACTGGCTGAGTGATCAACGCACAGCTCAAACATAAGGCCTAGAAACTTGAAATTTTGTACAGAGGTTCTTTACATATTTTAAGTGACCACTAAGAAGGGGTTTTTCGAAATTCAACCCCTAAGGGGGGGAAAGGGGGGTTGAAAGTTTAACACATTAACTGGTGTTGCACTGTATACTTAACACATTAACTGGTGTGGCACTACATAATTAACCATATTAACCTCTTTTAGAGAGGGAGGTAACGAATTATTAACAACGAGCATAAATATGATTATGCAATGAACGACATAGATAAGGCAATGTTTATCGAGAAAGCTAAGGAATCACACGGGTCTCCCTTGAGCTCCCTAAAAACGTCCTGACGACTGGCGGAAATTGTGTGTTTGGCAAAAAAAGAGAAAGAACGAGTATTGATCAGTGAAATTTGCAACAGAAAGATAAAAAACTATCCGGGCATTGGAAACATCTGAACCCAGGGCAGGAGGGTATAAGAGCTTCTACGTCAAGGGCAAGGCAAATTTTAAAAGGTAGGTCTAAAGTCTCCAGTAATGCTCCCCAGGGGTGAAGATGGATAACATTTTAATCTGAGCCAGAACAACAAGAGGGTAAGTAAAGTCCCGGGCAAAGTGTGCAATATAAGTAGGTTCATTAAGAATGATGGTTCCATCCCACCTCTGAGAATTATAAAACAAAATGGAATTTGTAACACTACGTAGAATTCCTGTTGTTCGGGCTTTTCTTAGAAGTTAACATTTTCTTAGAAATATTTAATAATGATCCGTAACCGGAGATAATGGAGAGTTAGCAGACTATTGAGAAAGAGTGAAAGATGACAGAGGAGTAGTTCCTTCGCTCGAGCTACAGTTGACGACATAACCAATAACAAAGCATACATGAACTCAACTCTTCAAACCAAAAACCATATGGTGTTATGTCCTACAATAATATTTCGAAGGATTATAACAGTAATTCTTATCTATTGAAATGCCAGCGAAGAAATGAATGAGTATTGGGCAGAGATGACAAAAAGTTATCCGGACATCGGAAACACCTGAACAACTGCTCCGTCTATAGACAGAAATTGTAAAATTACTGAAAAAAATTTATTATTTAACTTCATGAGGTTGTTCTGTTTAATCTATAACTGTAATTATCTCGGGCAACGCCGGGTGCCTCTGCTAGTTATTAATATATCAATGTACTAGGTGATTATAATTAAAGTTACGATTTCAAAAATCGATAATTTGAAAACTACTCGTCAGAATGACCTGATATTTTAGCAGAACAGTCGTGAGGCAATGGAATTTTATTTGGCGAAAGAAAATAATAGTTTCAAAATCTGCCGATAGTGAAATAGTATCTTATATATGAAGAAAGCATATATTTAAGCAGTAAACAATATGCTGCTTCCTATAAGGTATATCGTAATGGCTTTCTTTTTCTTATTAAATAAAAGCATAAAATATATGGCAGCATGAACAATTTCGGTATCAAAATATTAGAGAATGTAATCCATGTATATATATTATAAATCAGAGTCCGTTGGAACGTTTGTCCTTTTACAACTCAAAAAATACTCAACGAATCTCCACGAAATTTTCCATGTACGTAGATAGTGTCACTGTGCTTTAGGTAGGGTACTTTTTATATCGTATTTATATAAATTTTTTAAGTTACTCTTATTTTTCGAAAAGTTGAATTGTTTTCAAAGAATGTCACTAGATGGCGATACTATCTTATCGAAAAGTTGAAACTGTCAGCTGATGTTAGGTATTTCTTGCTGAACACGTATTAGTCGTCTGCGAGCTGACAGTTTTGTTACGTTGTACGATTGTTAAATTTTATTGTTAAGTTTGAGATGTAGGCCAATTCATGCAACACAGGGGACTAAAATCGTTCTTCCAAAAATACAGCAATTCAATTGACTACAACAACAGAATTTGCGCATGTGCACAGACCAGGGGATTAAAAGACCGTGCTAAATATAGTTATATACTATTGTAACTTTAATTTGACATATTAATATTATTTTATAAACTAATTTCGTTTATGGAAGCAAAATTACTATATAATGATTAAAGAGACAGTAGCTTAATTTCAGCATCAATAATGCAAAATTTCATCATACAAACCAATGACGTATATTAAAGATGAAACCTGCCAGCATACATGAAGTGGGAAGGTCTGCCTTTAAGAACCGTCATGGCCGAAAGTGAGCAAAACACATGGCTAAACATGAGGGTACCTGATTAATAATTCTTTCACACTCCGATCACGGAATGCTGAGTTTATCTTTTCTTTAACTTTGTATTTGAAGTATTTTATAATATTTTATAAACAATTTTTCGATCATGGTTTCAGTTTCAATTTCGTTTCGATCATCTTTCAGTACGTATTTTCGCTTTATGGTTGTGGAAAGTGATTCCTGGTCCTTTTTCGTGTCTATTTGTACGGTTGTACCCGGAAACTTTGAGGAATGGTTTCGAATTAATTATTCCTCGGGCCCAAAATCGTCAAAAATAAAGAAACCACACAGCCAACAACACCACGGCTCACTCCTGCTCAGAACTGCCATGGCTTCAATTGCCTTCACTTTGGTTGCGATGTTAACAATAGGATTCGGGATCTACCTTTAATATACGTCATTGGAACAAACAGCCCAAGCAACGCTCGACGGGCTAATCAGCTAGACTTTTGTTTTCAAAGGATGTCACTAAATGGCGATGCCAGACGAAGAATGTTTGTTTCATTTTATTCATTTTTTTCCAGACTTTCGAGGTCACAGGTGTATATTTTCAGAAAGCTTGCTTCTCTTACGATCAGTTATACGTTGCTTGCTCCCACGTGTCTAGCTGTCGAAATTTACATGATTTTGCGCCACAGGGGAAGACATACAACCTTGTTTACAGAAATGGACTTGAATGCACAACTACTTTACAATCTATGCCCAGCTTGCCTGTGTAGCTGATTCATTTATCTTATCATTTTTTTTCATTATTTACATTTGTACATATTATTTATTTTTCTTTTGTTCCCAGTTCATTGTTCATAAATGATCATTTTTGGTTTAAAATGATTATGAAAGATTTGGAGAAGGCTTTCTAGACTGTTTCTCATTTTCTTGCATTTCGTTCTACTTTGTTAATCATAGTTCAATTTTTAACATAACAAACAATCGTTAAAAAATTACTCAACGCATCTTTTCCACCCGGGCGAAGCCGGGTAATATTGCTAGTAAGTAATAAGTAAAAATATAAATGTTCGAAATACAGAAAAAATAAATAAATAAACTAAATATTTTTTGATGGAAATATGAAAGAAAATTCCACAGCTTGGATTCGAACCGGGAAACTTAAGCTCTTCGAAGGTTCCCGGTTCGAATTCAGCCTTTGGAGTTTTTGCTCCTATTTTCATCAATAATTTAAACATCTGAGGTTTTACATAGGATAAACCCTCATCGAACATTCTTGAGATATTCTTAAATATTTATTGCTTTATTTTTAATAAGTGCGTTAAATATTTCACCTGCAAAGTCGATCTTACTGAAATATAAGCAGCAGCGATTAATCTTTTCAATTAAAAGTACTGTAATTCGCCCACACAAGTCATAAACCTCATCCCTATTTCCACTCTGGATGGCCAACTCCATTTTAATTTTCTCCCATGTTCGTTCAAACTACTAGACTTTATAACCGATCAACTTCGCTTAGCTCAACTCCTGTCAAGCAAGTAAAAACGCTTTTGGAATAAACTGTACATACTGTAGATACAGTGGAGAACTCATAAGGTAAAAGGTCGTTTTCTCGTTAAGAAAAACGCAAGTGTGCTTCAAAGATTATTGATCTCACTTTGCTCCTGGTGCACATTAAATTGAAGAATGATGATAGAATGACTTTTAATTCTGCTGAGAAGCTGGAAAATTTTGTCATCCTGGGTATATCGCCGTTCATTGAATTGTCTCATCAGTTCTGATTATCACTTGCGCTTTAAACCTTTTGAAATCTGTATTTTGACCCAGGTTCGTTCTAATCTTGCGAACATAGGATAGTTGTTTCTTAGAAATTTTGGCGTCGACTACTAAGGTCATTTTGCGCCTTTTACACAAGTTATAACAGTACGCAGCCCGGGACAAACACAAACATCCATGTCCACAGCGGGATTCGAACCCGCGACCAGGCGGTCTCGAGTACTAGAAAGCCTACGCCCTAGCCCTCTCGGCCACCTGGCCGGCGAACATAGGATAGAGAATTCCATACTGAGACGTTGACGTTGAGACTTATACACAAGTATATAAGATAAAGTTCTTAATAAGGAAAACAATTAAGCTAAACATGGTAAACGTAGGATGCTCAAGGTAAATTTTTGTTTTGTGGCTATCCATAAGTAAATTTGATAACGTCGGTTACGAAATTCATGATAATCTAAGCGATTCGGATTAAAAATTGTTCTTTAATTTCGATACGAGATTAATGGATGTTAAATCACGAAATTTTATCAGTCGTAATGCAACATGGGCCAAAAGCAGGCTTATGGCATTATGGAAGAGAGCCATTCTCACTCTTCTAAAGATGAGAGCAAAAATGGATGACTCCTTCATGATTTAATGACCAGTAACATACATCAGACGTCCTTCAGAGGAATATTTCAATGTTAAGTGAATGGAGATAGGAATGACACGCCGTATAGAAAAAATGGGAGGAAATGGTAACCTTTGACGAAGTATGGATCTATTTAAGCAACTACAACAACATTCGAGCGATCTTTTATCGCAGAAAAAGATCTAAAGGCCACGGAAATTTTTTGTGAAAATGCATGGAAACTTGTTTAAAGGGTTTTATACTATACAGAAAATTCTTTCCTATCTTTGCCATGGACTTAGTTAGCATGTGATAGATTTCTAATTAAAGCAAAAACCAAACAAACAGAAATATTTAGTGTCACAAAAAAAATAATAAAATCATGGCAATTTAATGTGAATAATTTATTATGGCGTTAGAGTAAGGCAGGAGTCTTGAAAAATTCTTGGGGGTTGCAGAAAATTTGGTGGGTGACTAATTTTTCAATTAGTTTATAAATTTACTAAATATAAATATTCATAGGATAAAACATAAATAATAGATAAGAAATAAAGTAAATAATAAATAAAAATAATAATAAATAAAATATTACGTATCTGTTATTTATTGTATTCCAGGGTTTTTGTGTCTTATTCTCCTCTACATCCGTCAATAGGATAAAACATGGAATATATAAAACATATTAGAACACCCGTGGTTGGGGTCTTTTGGAATTTTTATGTGTGAAAGGGGTTCATGGGACAAACAGTTTAAGAAACGCTAGAGTAGCGGTTTTGCATTCTCCTACAATTCATTCAAATATAAACGACAGTATGATGAAGGAAAGATAAATTCGGCCCCTTTTCTTTTTATTTTTTTCTTTATCTGTGCGGACTATATGTTAGTTAACAAATTTTCATTGACAAACATATCTTTTAATTTATAATTTAAAAATTTTCTTTTACTTTACGTATATTCACAGATTTCTCAACCTAACTATGCTCTCCTAGAGATTATGTTGAAAGTCTTATCTTTAAATATAACTGATTTGAAGAATTTCGTAATGAAATTTGGTATCCTAATAACAGAGCCCAGTACTTTTCAAAGCGATATTGAAGGCATGAAAAACCTACTAGCATATTTAAAAGAGGTAAGAAAACCTTTCACTTTTCCCGTATTTTGAATAGAAGATAAAAAAAATCTCTTTTACACATGGTTTATCAGCTGCTTCATAAAGGAATTCTTTATTTTATTCTGGATTCTAGCATAATTATGTTCATTGAATTTTAGACAAATTTCTTATTTTGTATTGCTTGAAGATGTTTATTTTTCTATCTCCAGTTTCAGTTTCCCTTTTTTAAAATATATCCTCCTATTCTCACGTAAAATGAGATTGTGTGAAGAGTAAAGAGAAGGTGATAAACGATTTGAAAGGCACGAAAACGAATAGAGGTGTTTTTGAACTCGGTGCACAAATTTCACAGGGTGATAGGTGACAACTGCTGAACATTTTTTACCAAGAATGGATGATCCAAACTCCACCATTAAATTGCTACAAGGAAAAATGATATTTTCAGAGTACTTTTAGTTAACCGTTGACTCCTTGAACCTTTGGAGTAGTTGTTTTATTCCTGGAAACTCTTGTACTTGATGGCACCATACACCAATGAAGAAATTGCAGACATACATTTTGTGTATGCAGTAGCCGATGAGAATACCATGAACGTACCCCAATCGGCGATTACCAAACTTTAGTGCCTTTCAACGTGTACACCGCCAACTTCGTAAAAGTGGAACATTCAAGTATGCATAAAATAGGACGAGGCAGACATACAGTATGTTCAAACACTTAATTTGGAAGAAGACATTCTGAATGAGGTGGAGACTAATACAGGAACAAGTGCTAGAGTCATTGCTCATCATGGTGTGAGCCGTTCCACGGTGTGAACAGTGTTACTTGAGCAACAACAACATCCTTTTCATCTACAGAGGATACAAGCCTTAAACCGTGAAGATTATCCTCAGCGTGTTCAATTTGCACAGCGGTTTCTTCAACCAACTGCTTTCCAGCCAGATTTTTTTGCACATGTTCTGTTCACAGATGAAACTATGTTTACGAGAGAAGGTATTTTAATACCCACATGTGATGCGGCAACATGCATGCCAGCAACGTTTTAGTGCTAATGTTTGGCCAGGAATACTCAATGACTTCTTGATTGGACCATATCTGCTTCCACCTCGACTCAATGGTCAGGCCTACCAAATCTTTTTGGAGGAACAATTGCCAGAACTGTTGGAACATGTACCCATTACCTGAATACAACATTTGAGGCCCAATGAATTGACATAGGCAGACCTTTTGCTTGGCTATCTAGGTCTCCTGATTTGTCATCTTTGGATTAATTTTTCTGGGAACACATGAAAAGTCAAGTTTTATGAGACTCCTGTTAACTCAGATGAGGGCTTAGTTACCAGAATTGCAGTTGCTATGTGACATGCCAGGCATTTTTGAAACTGTTTGCCAATCAATGTCTTGACAATGTCAGGTATGTGTTCCTAGTAGCTCCTTTGAACAATTACTGTAATCAGTTGTCAATAAACTTGTTAACTAATTATTGGTAACTTTTTTCCCTGTAGCAATTGTTAATGGTGAACTTGGGACTATCCATTCTTTGGTAACAAAAAAATGTTTTGTATGTTGTTACCTATCACCCTGCGAAGTTTGTGCACCGAGTTCAAAAACACCCTGTACACCGATACAGATGGAAGTGACTGGCATATTGGACGGAATAAGAAGAATAAAAGAGGTGTAAGGATCAATACTTTTAGGCTCACTGCCAATATCATGCTAACAAAGCCAAGCGCAGTACTTCCCAAATTATTGTCACCTGTGAAAAGGGAGCTATTTATATTCCTCCAATATGGCAAACCAATCAAGGAAATTTTGGATGAGATCAAAAAGTGCGTTTCTCTAGATAAAATTACCGCCCATACAGATCGAAAGCACAGCATAAAAATTCTTGTGTCTGGAATGAATAGCAACTATGTGAAAAAAAATGCTGAAGTACAGTCTATTGCAAAAGCGTTTTCACTTAGGTAAATGCTGTACTATCGGTGAAAATTATGAAAGTTAGGCAAAAAGTGTGCACGAAAGTGTAAATCCACCCATTTGGGTGCATTTTGGTGAAAATCATTTGACTCCCTTGCAATACATTAAACCAGTGAGATTAATCGTTTCAAGCAAAAACTCCAATTCCAATCATGTTGGACGATGCCATTTATTGTTTCTTAGCAACAGGAATAGGTAGACACAATGAATGACATTCAACTGCTTTGACTGAAATCTGATTTTGAGCCTTTATTAATGAAGTTTTTCTTTATTATTAATAAATCAATGTATAAACGAAACACAACGGAAACCACTAATCCACAAAGATTGTTTATTTGTACGGATGCGCATTTCGGCAGCCAAGCTGCCTTCGTCAGCGTATACAAGTAGAAGTGATCAGAACAGACAATTCTGTTAAGATCTTAACAAAATAGTAGTCTGCTAAATACAGTGCCCTGCCAAAAGTATCCAGACACCCCACTCCACGTACCCTCTATGGAAATGCTGTCATCAGTAACGCGTTCGGCCGCCCTTTGCTGCACTTACTGCTGCCACGCGACGAGGAAGGCTATCTACAAGCTGCTTATACTCCACTCGTGTGATACGGTGCCTTTCGGTCGTCAAATGGTCCAGAAATTGATGACGATTCGTGACAGGGGGCATGTGCATCCGTACACGGCGCTCCAGCACATCCCACAATGCTTCCATTGGGTTCAAGTCTGGACTCTGCGTAGAACAGGGCAATAACCGGGTATCCGCACGGGCGAACCAAGCCTGTGTTGAACCAGTAGTGTACATGGGGCATTGTCCTGCTGGAAGAAGCAGTCCGATGAGGTGCTATAGAACTCCACCATCGCTCCAGGAAGATGTGTTTCCAACATCTGGTGGTACCGTGGGGCATTCAGTCGCATATCGACACCGGTGATAAGTCCTACGCATGCTGCACAGAATCTGGCCCACACCCTGACCCCACTGCCAGAGTTCTTCACTGTCGGTACGAGGTACTTTGGATCGTATGTCTCGTTTAGCCGTCTCCAAACCCACACACGACCGTCAGATGTTGGAGGGGGAATCAGCTTTCATCGCTCCACATGACCGTTCCCAATCATCCCTAGTCATTGACGACGCTCCGTACACCATCGTAGATGACGAACAGCATTCACCCTTGAGACGAATGGCTTCCTTTTTCCGGCTTTCCCACAGAAGCCATCTCATGGAGAGTATGTTGTACTCTGCGCACTAATGGGCCACGGGCTGCAGATGGTTAATAAGTGTCTGGGTCTCATATATAGGCAGCAGTGATGTTCCGCAGGGTGTCTTTGCGATGCCTTACCACCACCCGACACAGCCTCTTTGTCTCTCGGCGACAGGCGTGGAGTTAACAAAGAAATCACAGCGGTGGATTGGTCGAGCAAACAATAACCTGGAACTTGCAAAGTGGCCACCGCGGAGCCCCGACCTCACACCGTGCGGTTTCTTTTTATGGGGGTGTGTAAAGGACAAGGTCTTCACCCTACCCCTTCCCCGTGACCTAGACGAGCTGAAAGAACGCATTACGGTAGCGATACGTGGGATTGATGGAGACATGTTAATGCGGGTTTGGGACGAATTCGATTACAGGGGAGGGGGGGGGGGGGAATATTGAACATCTTTAACTGTGTCACAATAAACTTCAAGAGTTTTTCTTTAAGAATCCGTATGTGGCGTGTCTATATTCTGAATAGCTTTAATGTAATAAATTTTAAAAAGTGTGAAGTAGTTTTGTAATCACCCTGTATAATGAAAAATAATATCATTATTAAAAAAATAATTTTTTCTGAGATGATTCAGTTTTTATATCATAATAAAAATTACGTAGAGTAAAAAATTGATCGATCTGTTCTGGGACTATCTCTAATCGTACGTTTAAATGATATCTCCTCGAAAAGCATTACCTCTCGAAATTTTATTTCATTTTTCAACTTTGAATTTTAAAGAACATATTGCAACGATTTCTCATCTGACAGTCATTACTATAATGAATGAACTGCAAGGTCGATTCTGTTAGTAGGGCTATTAGTAAAACCAAAAAAATTGAAAACCACACATCCGCAGAAAAATTCTTTTATGGACCGGATGTAGGGCTACATTTCGAAAGAGGCGAAGTCACCAAAATGTACATTCGAATCATTAAAGAATTTCTATGTGGATTTGGGGTTTCCAATTTTCTTGGTTTTACTATTGCTATTATGTCCACAGTTTTTAAGCTTACTTTGTTTATCATTCGTTTCTGTTTTTCCGAGCGTTCAACAAACGACGACGAGATGGGAGAATTTTTAAACTTAAAAGGGATGTTTAAACTAAACTAAACTAAACTAAATTAACCTAACCTAACCTAATCTAAACTGTATCTCATAGTTTCACACGAAATATGTTATTCACCTGAAGCTACTATTGACGCTTGCATTAATAAGAAATCGCAACATTTTGTTTTTTTCAAAATAAACCGCGAAAACGAAAAAATTTGAGCGCACACAGCCAACTCCTTCTCTCTAGGTGTTGTTGACATAGCCATACAAAGACTCCATTGCATGACTTATGTGCGCCCTTGTTAGTAAATGGCAAGTGCGTTTTCGTTTTTACAGGCAGTGTTCATATTGATAATAAACGATCGCGCTTGATAATGATCGCAGTTGAATTTAGAAGCAGCCATAAATTTGATTGGTCATCTTGTTTTTGACAATTCACTTTCGCACTATAAGTAATAAAAAGAATATTTGAGATGTTTAAAATATTATTTACCCTCTTAAATTTTAAATAAATTATGAAAACAATTTTTTTGTTTAATTTTTTATTCAGCGTTCCACTTCTACAAATGAAAAGAGGGATACTATCGGCAAATTGAAAACTTTTATAAAGGTAAGTAGAAGCAATGACTCGTTTTTGTTTTGTTTTGTTTTTAATGAATTAAGCTTTTTTCCTTTAAGCCCCCGTTATTTCAGTTGTTACAAAAATTAGCAAATTAACAAAGAAAAAAAAACTTGCTTAGATAAAGAAAAGTAAACTTTTATCAATTAAATTATATTTATTTTTTTTGCACAGATTGATTGGCTGATAACCTATATAAATACTTTATTTGATGGCATTAGGACCTTTAAGGAGGAAGATTACATAATAGTTAAAGGAACTGATTATTTTACAAAATTACCTACGAATTTTTCTGGTAATTTCACAGCACGGTAGGAGCCATGAATGAAATATTGATAATGATTTTTAAATGAAACAGTAAATATCCTTTTATTACAAATAATAGGGCATAATCATATTTTTCTAATTTAAGTGTATTTGCTCATAATTATTTTTTCTTTTCGTCAAACAAGTTGCGTTGCGCGCACGAAACCGACTTTTCAGTTTGTTTCATTCCTTCAGTTCAACGTCGATTATGAATCGGCCAAAAAAACGAAACAAGCTGATGCGCAGATAAGTGCGCACTGGTTTCGTCATACGAACATTGCATACGAAATTACTTACAAAAATTACGTTACGAAAGTGGATAGACGAAAACGAAAAATCCATATTAAACGAAAAAATTTCAAATGTCGTATTTATTTTTCTTTTTCGTTATTTTTTTTGATTATGTAAAGCAAGAATACCGTAACAAATTACATATATCGGCTGTCTATAATTACAATTCACATTTCAATAGGTGAGAAGGTGACAGGACAGCTGCGTTCTATTATATGTATATTTAAAATTAGTAAGTTTTAAATGGGTATAAATGCTGATAGGTGCTTGCTTATTAGATGTAAGATGTAAGGAAGACAAGGTCGTCAGCAAAAAAACAAGTATAATCACCTCGGCTGCCCCTGTCTATGCAGTCTACAAAGATAATGAACAGTCTTGACTTAATGCCTTTTATTCGGACACACATCTCAGAGCTTTTATACAGAGACATAATAGCATCCATTAATGGCCATACACTCCGTATTCTTGGAACATTCTCCAGAAATTCTCCGAGGAACTCTGTCTTATGATTTTTCGAGGTCCACAAAGCAAACGTTGACATCTTATGCATACCCCCAGGATTTCTCAAAGAACTGCCATAGAGAGAAAATGTGATCCGATATGCTTCGTCTAGGTCGAAAACCACACTGCTCTCTCGACAGTTCGGAGTCGACTATATCCCGACATCTCATCTCCACGTAACATAGACTTTCTCAGGAATGTTGAGCAAAGAGATGCCTCGATCTCTTCGAACTCGCTTCGATCTCCCTTTTAAAGATAATACACAAAACTTATCTGCCATTATTTATGTACCCGGCCGGATATCCAAACAACCTGACACTCGAGTCAGCCACAAGATACCTTCTTGAGTCAAGGCCTTTACATCTCAGACCGGATTTCATCTTTGCCAGCCTTCAGCGATTTAAATGCCCATCCGATTTCTGCTTCGGTGATACTACCGTGATTATTCTCTGCCTCAAGATGCACCTTATGTGCTCTAGTAGTTAATGTTACCGCCTAAGAAAAAAGGCAAAGTACACCTTTCACCTGTGCAATACACTCTCCTACGTTTTCAGAAGCCTCCCATCTGAACTCTTAATAGCTTGTGATGAAAGAGACTTCTTTACACAGAGGCGGCCCGTGGTCTGCCAGAATGCCTTATTTGCCTAGCCGCGATCTGCTCCAATTTCTCTCCGAACTTCTCCCAGGCTTTAGCTTTAGCTGTTGCTACTGCCTTAACTGCTGATTTACGTAGCTCAATGTATCGCATTCGACTCGAAGGTAACTTATTTTCTTTCTTTGCCTTGACAGCTTCTTGGACTTCATGATTCTTTTCACACTGCCTTGGACACTCAACCTGATTACGACCACAATGCAATCGAAGCGATCACACTGTTTTAAACTGCCACATTTCAATATTGTCACGATCACTGAGTAGTTCTTTGAACCTTGAAGATATATTATTTGCAAAGGTCTTTTTTATAGCTCTATAATCCAAAGCCTCCCGTTTGATGCTTCAAGTCCGTCTGGACCTAGTGATTCACTTGGTTAGCAAGGTAACAGGGATCCCCAAAGCACTTTAATAAATAACTTTAAAAAAAGTCCAATAACTGCAGACGGTCCAATGACTGATGAGGAAAATTTCTTTGAATGTCAATCCCGTCAGAGAACGAAAGTCAGTGAACAATAAAAGATTACAGAATTACAAGAAGATCCGAGAACTTAAAAATGCCAAAAAAAAGAGTTCTGAAGAGTTTTTCTACGTAAGTGCACACCATCTGTGATTGTACGAGGGATTATTAAAAAGTAATGTCGCGTATTTTTTTTCTCGAAAACGACGGCAGATTTGAGAAAAATGCGATATATAAAAGTTAGTTTGGTTCATTGTTAAAGTTTCATGTTAGTGTTGTGTGCATCCGCCAAGCTCTAACGACGTGACAGTCCAAACAAGATGGTGACTCTCATTTCATCGTCCAGTGCTTTTGAGCGGCGGAGTGTTATGCGTTTTCTTTGTGCAAAAGGACTGAAACCAGTTGATATCCATAAGGAAATTGTGTCGGTGTACGGAGGTGATATCGTGCAGCTCCGAAAACTACAACGTTGGTGGAAGGCTTTTAAAGAAGGACGAGAGGACCTGCTGGACGAACATCGCTCTGGCCGGCCGCGGGAATCCATGACTAAAAGCAACATTGCTACTGTGAAAGAAATTGCCATTGTGGCGAGAAATTGCTGTAACGTTGGACATTTCGTATGGAACGGCGTAAGACATTGTTCACGAGCCGCTCAGTTTTCGCAAAGTGTCATGCACATGGGTGCCACGACAGTTGACGGCCGAACATCAAGGTGCTCGTTTCGATGCTTGTTTGCTGCATCTCGCCCGATACCAGGAGGAGGGCTAGGATTTATTGGAAATATCCATGACAAGCGATGAATCCTGGGTTCACCATTTTACGCCCGAAACCAAATTGCAATCGGCGGTTTGGATACACACATCATCTCCCACAACGAAAGAGTTCAAAACTGTGCCATCAGCCGGCAAGGTCATGTTGACATGTTTTTGGGATTGCCGTGGTCCGATACTGCTTGAGTTTCTTCCACCGCATACCACTCTCAATTCCGAACGCTATAGAGGCACATTGAGGAATCTTCGAGCGGCCATACGCAGGAAAAGACCTGACTTGGCAATGAGGACATCGTGCTGCACCACGACAACGATCGTCCCCACACAAGAAACGGGTCGCCAACATGTTGCAGCGATGGAACTGGGAAACACTGCTTCATCCTCCATACAGCCCGGACCTCGGTCCTAGTGACTACCATATCTTCGGACCATTGAAGAAGTCAATGGCCGTCAACATTTCCGTGACAACGACGAAGTGAAATCGGCAGTTCGCAACTGGTTTCACACTCAACCGGACGACTTTTATCGACAGGGCATGGAAAAACTTGTCCACCGCTGGGATCATTGCTTCAATCGGCTTGGAGATTATGTGGAAAAATAAAAGTTGAATTGTCCTATCGAATGTACATGTGTTTATTTTTTCCCGGTCACGATTGTAGAGAAAAAAATACACGACATTACTTTTTGATCACCCCTCGTATATTTCATGCAAAACCATTTGCGATTTTGTCAAACCGCTGCAATAATTTCTAAATGCCCTGTGCTTTTCATTTTATTATAAGTATAACGACTTAGGCGATTGAGCATCAACCATTGATTAATCAAGATGCTAATAAAATAAACAATTAAAGAATGACATAACCAAGTACCAAAAGACTAAACTAATTGCCGTCACAAACTATTTGAAACATATTTCCAAAATTTTTGGATTCCTTTTGAAAACATAAAAACAGGTTCCAGGGATTCAAATTCGGTAATTTTATAATTATTCTTATATATTCATTCATGACTCGTCGTTACTTGTTGCTTGATATGTTTCATGCACTATCTTAGCATTGAAAATTTCTAATGGTACCATAATGGTATCAGTAGCAGAAGTAACACTGAATCAAATTCGACCATCTTTGAACTTATTAATTTTTCATATATTCGTTCATAACACATCATTACAAATTGTTTGATATACAAGGTCTTTATAATTAAAGTTCCAATTTGACATGGCCATAAAAAAAAACTACTGGACTAAAAGCTATATTACTTGGTAATATTATACAAGAGGGCTTGGGAAGTTCATACCCACCAAAAAAAAATTAGTTCGAAAGGTCACCACCAGCATGGAATGGCGCTCTATGCAATATTCGTATACGAAATTAGACACTAAGACACGGGTTAACAATGTGGTTTATGCACATGCGCTTTACAAGTCATTTGGTTTTCAGAAATAAGAAAGGGAGCCTCGTTGTCAGTACGCCTCATTTGTTACTAGTCGACGATTCCTGTTACCATGCAAGACCGTGCGTTTCTGGTTAAATGTTATTATGAATGCAATAGCAATGTACGGCACGGCAAGCTTTGCAACATTATCGTACCGTTCGACGAATACATGTACGTCGGGGTCCAATGATACCGCAGAGTTTGAAGATGATGATGACAAAGTTTGAAGCCACAGGTTTGTTATCGGTAGCACCTGGCCGAGGAAGGAAACCCGTCTCTGAGGAAACCGTGGAGGCTGTTTCAGTAGCCGCAGACGAAGCAAAAATGGAAGCCTCACAAGGGGCGTGCAGCGAAGTGCTGTTGCACGTAGAATGGACTTACCACTGAGTACGGTGTACAAGATCGTACTTACAGTGCTGCGGTACTACCCATACAAAATCCACCTTGTCCAACAACTCGAACCTATCGATCTTCCTCGTAGAGAAACCTTCGCATTGGAATTACTTGCACGGATGAAGGTGGACGAGCATTGGCCATGGAACATTTTGTGGACGGACGAGGCCCATTTTTACCTGAATGGGGATGTCAACACCCATAACTGCAGGATTTGGGCCACCAGTCCCCCTATGTTCTCCACCAAATTCCATTGCATTCTCCTAAAGTTACCGGGTGGTGTGGTATGACAGCAAATGTCATAATTGGACCGTATTTTTTTGAAGAGCAGTCGAGACATGGACTCGTGACAGGCACTGTGACTGCTGCTCGCATGGCGTCGATGGTAAGAAGTTTTGTGATACCAGAACTTCAGCAACGTGGCATTTTAGACACAACGATTTTTATGCAGGATGGGGTACATGTGTCAAGCAGTTACTTCGGCAACATTTCACAGATGAGCGGATTTTAGGCCGAAACTTCCCCCTTTCTTGGCCACCCCGGTCACCAGATATCAACCCCTCTGACTTCTGGCTCTGGGGTTACCTCAAAGCCACTGTTTATGGTGATAACGTCAAGAATTTGGCGGAACTGAATGATGCGATACGCCGACTGGTGCGCAACATTCCTCCTGATATGCTACGAGCTACAGTTGAGAGCGCAGTAATCCGGTATAACCTGCTTTCAGTAAATGGTGGAGGCCACATTCAACATGTAACTAATTTTAGTAACGATTAAAGACTTGTTAACCTGTGTCTTCGTGTCTAATTTCGTATACGAATATTGCATAGAGCGCCATTCCATGCTGGCGGTGACCTTTTGAACTAATTTTTTTTGGTGGGTATGAAACTTCCCATGTCCTCTTGCATAATATTACCAAGTATTATACCTTTTGGTCCAGTAGTTTTTTTTTAGGCCATGTCAAAATGGAACTTTAATTATACAGACCTTGTATTACATGCCAACTCTTTGCATTGAAAATTTCCAAATTTTACCATAATGGTATCATTAAAACTTGTACTACTGAACAATTTCCCTAGAAGGCCATGTTAGACGATTCAGGGGTACCATGGGTCCAGATTTTATTCTTATGATCGAATATATATATACATATCTTATCATTGAAAATTTTAAAGGGCATCATAAGGATACCATTAGAGCACGTGCCATTGTATTGATTACCACCATTTTCAAAATGGTTCATTCGCGGAAGCATATTTATCACTTGGCGAAAACAATAATTAATAATGCACGTCCCCAGAGAGTTCTGATGGTGGAGGATTTTCTACAAAGTGAAGATATGCAACGCGTCTAATGGCCAGGAAGATCTCCCGATACGAGCTCGGCCGAGCATGCATTAGAGAAAACGTACATAATAACGTTTTATTCGCAATTATGTATCATATCGAGTTGTTTGATGTATACTTGCTATATCTTATCATTGAAAATTTTAGAAGGTGTCATAAGGGTACCATTAGAGCACGTGACATTGTAACGATTACGACCATCTTCAAAATGGTTCATGCGTGGAACCACAATTATCAATTGGCAAAAATAGTAATTAATAACGATATAATCGCTTATAGCTCGTCGTTACGAGTTGTTTGATGTATTACTTACTATATCTTAGCATTGAAAATTGCTAGGTGGGTTCATAATGGTATCATTAGAGCACGTGCCATTGAACCGATTTCGATCATATTTGTGATTGATTCGTGTCATGAACCATATTAATCGATTGACGAAAACAGATTTTAAAATTCTTTCATAGGCTTCGAGAAGTTAGAGTTACGGGCAAGACAGACAGACAGACATTCTTCCACAGTAAAGGCATAAAGCACCTTTTGGTACTTAATAAGAGTAATTAAATAAGAGTAGTTAATAAAATTCTTTGGTTTAAACTGCACACTTAATCACAAACTATATTCTTGTTATAATTGAACATGAAAATTTTTCATTTTCTGCAGGAATATTGTTAATTTAGAAATTTTCAAAATATTGCTCCTACTAGTAGAGAACTTTGGTGATCCTAATTATTTTGACTTGTCGTTGTATTTAATGCTTGTAAATGAACCTGTCTTGGAAGATAAAGAACAAATGAGGTAATAAATCTTAAGTGTTTATTTCATTTCTAATCTCATGAACTTTTTTTATTTTCATCTGGGCATTTATTTGTATTCTATAAATTTTTAAGAGTTCATTTTAATATTACTCTCTTACTTCTCAAAAATTCTATATTTGTTCGAATCAGACACTTTGAATAACCAGTACAGAACGTGCTTGTCATAACGGGGTCATTAATATAGGCAATATACCAGGATAAGCAATTGTGTGCCATAAACATAACCGGTTCAATATCTGTTAAAATATGAACTTCCCATGCCCTCTTGTATAATATTACCAAGTATTATAGCTTTTGATCCAGTAGTTACTTTTTATTGCCATGTCAAAAAGGAACTTTAATTATAAAGACCTTGTATAATTCTCACTAGCATTGAGAAGTGTAAAATTTGTAATTTTACAGCCATTATTTTAGCTTAAATCTCGATTAGAAAACTCTCTTCGAGGCTCTGGCTGGGTTGGCTGGTAAAAGGCAAACACTGAGAGAGACAAAAATAATTATAGAAACAAATCTCAAACTAAGCACCACGAAAACACAGCGAGAACTTTAAAGTAAATGTTCACGAAAACATGAAAAAAATTGTGGGGTCTAAAATCCCAGAGACAATTGGAAATTTTGACAAAGTGTACAATTTTAGTAATTTACTTTGAAAATTGGTAATTGGGCAAGAACTATATAAACTGTCAGTACATCCGAGTCCTCACTCAAAAGAGGTCATATTTAAAAAAATTCAGTTGCTTAATGGTATTTTGTTGGAGAAATCCAAACACTCAAGCCCCTTTTGCTCTGAGAACCAGCACTTTTGGTATCCCCAACAGCTAGTGCACCAGCACCACCCTTCCAATTTTCAAAATAGCGACCAAAACAAAATGGCAGCCAAATTTTAAAATGACACCCAAAACACAAAATTGATAAATAATAAATCAGAATTAAATATTAACATTCAACCGCATTCAAGGGAGGGTGCACCCAATTGATTAAAACCATACCCAAGGGGGTGAATTTCAATTAAAACCCCACCCCAGTTGACATCTTCTCTATTTGGCTCCTTCAGGTAAGTTGACTTGCTTTGGTTATCGATTGGAATACGTGGAGGTATTCGAATGCCTTTTCCTTCTTCGGAAATTGGCCAATTGTTGGTTACGGGCACCAAGACCTGGCTCATCTGGTATTTATACGTCTTTTTAATCAAATTAAAGAAAAGCCACCCCTCCACATTTATTTTCACGCCAACGCTTTAACTCAAGTAACCATATCTAAAGCGGCATCCTTTTAATGTAAGTCACAGCTGACCAGACCCAAAAAAAAAAAAAAACAATCACCCCTCCACATTCCTGAAGTGCAACAGCCGAAGTCTTATCTACCAGTGCCTGATTGTACAGGGAGTCAGTACTCTTATTTATATCATTTCTATATCCATTTGCAAATTATTACTGATTCCCCTCGTATGCTTATGTAAAAGTTTTGTCTAAATTTCTTTAAGTAAATTTATTATTCAAAACCTAAAGATGTATTTTTTTATTTTGTATTAAAAGGAAATCGGCATGCTCTAGTATTACTAACAAATATTTCACTCATGTAATTGCTCGAAAATACGGAGAACTATACTTGGACGAAAAGAAAACCCGGGCTGAAGTACGCTATAAACTACAATATAATTTATTGTTGAAAAAATACCTTACAGAGGGTCATTTCAGTTAATTCAGTCGACTTTGAATGACTATCATTTCAAGTGAAGCCATTCTCCTCCACCGACTGTGCTCTATTTCATCAACTTCTCTGGCATCTGCCTTGCATCACGGTTTCCATTACAATAGAGTTTGTTCCAGGAAAGTAACCGGAATTTCATTACATATATCCTGGCGCACTTTCCAAAGTCCATCAAGGATTCTATATAGTACTATCAATGTTTAATTATGACTTGGAAATAGCATCACCGTTATATTACGGAGGAAACAGCCCCATTTCTTGAATAAACTGCACCCGCTCAGAGCTCTAACAAGTTCCGGTCGACTGTACAAAAGGCTAGCAGACATGGATGATAGGAAAAAATAGTGCAGTTTATTTCTAAAGCAAAAATACTGAATGTAAGATAATATATGAATAAACTGAGGCAAATAGCTTAATTAAATTTTTCCATATAAATGTATGCACTATCTTCATACTTGCTAGTTGCCAAAGAAAAATAGAGATGACGGTTAAGCAGAGTAAGATGAGGCAAATCTATTGGTATGTCGCTAAATGAACAGGGGGGAGGGGGGGCAACCCCACCCCCAAATCAAGTAAACTTAAATACAAAGTAAAATAAAGAAAAGTCCAAGCAGTGATACGGGAAGCAAGAAAATTTAATGCCTAACGCGTTTCGAATGACTTCATCTTCGGAAGCTATCCTGTTACCTTACGGACATTGAATTCGACTCCGAGGAAACGGAACTACTGAACAAGGGGCTCAAATTCAACATTCCGAGACCCCTTCGAGAGATGATCATAGCTGATGTTTGGCTCGACACGGAGAGAGCGATCCTCAAAATAAAACCAGAAGACAGGTTGCAGACTAAGTTAGCCACTACGACTGAAGTTATGAAGCTAGCGAACACACAGTGACTTTTCATCATTCAAGACGGCTAAACGTATAAGAGCAAAACTGGAACCTAACCAGCCATCGATTATTAGTGCGGGAAGGTTATCGTGATTATTGTAAAGAACATAAGCACGACCAAATTAGTGGAATACGAGAGATTGGTATCACTGGACATCGTTAACTTGTACACCAAGTGCCTTTCAGTGAGACCTTTAGCCTCATCGAAGATACGCTGGAGCATGACGGGAACGGATCCAGGCGCACAAAAGGACCTGGTTGAACTCCTCAGAGTTCTACATGCGCAGAATTACTGTGAATTCAAGGGACGATTTGACCAAGTACCAGACGGTATAGCAATGGGCTCACTAGCTAGCTCCATAGTTTCTGAAATTTTCTTACAGAACGTGGAGGAAAGTTGGATTGACAGCCTGATGAAAGAGGGCGCCATAGCTCTTTATAGGAAGTATGTGGATGAGATGACACTCTCATCATTCTGAACACGAAAGTCTGCACAGGGGACGCATTGCTTGCACAATTCAATGCTTTGCACCAAGTTGCGATACATAATGGAAACAGAGACGAACAGCGGAATTAACTACCTCGATTTCCGTGTGAAGAGGAGAACTAACGGGCTAGCCTTCAGTATACACAGGAAGGAGTCGACGACTCCATGCACCCATGGACAGATATACAGACTGCGATACAGCATGGTTTTCGGAGGGCCATGACATACCCCGTCGCGGACAAGGCGCGGAAGCCGGTTTTCGAGTTAGCTGGGCTCAACCAGTTTCCCAAGAGGGCAACTAACTCCATACTTCAAAAGGACACCAGAGAGATACGAGGCCAGGGGCGCGACAGGTACCAGAAACCCAGGGACTTTGTGACATTCACGTTTACTGGACACGGCATATACAGAATACGAGACACTTCAAGGCACAAGACATGGGCGTGGCCTTCCGCACGTCTAACAGTGCCAAGCTGCGGTGCCCGGGCTGTGGGGCGGTCTACCTGAGATCCACATCTAGCTCATTCCGAGAAAGATTCTAGGAGCACCACCGGACCTGGAGGAATGGTGATCGAAATTCAGCCTACGAAGACCGCATCAATGCAGCCTCATCAAGGCAGGATACCGCATGCACCCAATGGAGGAGTGCATGGAAATCCTGGGGAAGGGAGTCGACAGAGGCAGGATCTTATTGAAGGAAGAGATGGAAATAAGAAGGCATCACAACCGAGACGGCATTATTCTCCTGAACGGTCAAACCACCTTTGAAAGAGAAGGCATAATCGATTGGAATGGAAGACAGCGAAGCGGAAGATCGTTTTTTTTTTGGAAACCCTCGACTAGGTCCGCCATCCTGTTGATTATACAGGGTGAGTCGAAAGTCTGTTACCCCCTTCCTATCTTGGATACCAATGTAGTTACGCAAATTCCAATACAGAGAATGAATAGGAACTTGAGGGTGCTCTATCTGATTGCGCACCTTTCATCATCTCAAATATGCAAATTAGGACATCCAAATTCTATCTCGAAAACAATTCCAATTGCACATTTGTTCAACAGCAAATTCCAAAGAAAATAAAAAAAAGTTCATCAAAATCCGATGAGCGGGTCACCCACAATCCTCACTGCATTGTGAAATTATGGAGCCCTGCATTGTGCATTGTGCCTGTAAAATTATGGAGCCCTGCGTAAGATCCATTATTGGAGACGTTCGACGATGGATGCTTCGTAGACCACGACCGTCTGATATCCTGTTTCGGCGCCATTCTCTCCGACAAGGATCAGTTGACGATCGAGACCCCGTTCCAACGATAGAAGTACCAAAGCCAGACATCCCGGACGATTCATTGTGATCTGCCTCACCGAACTGCGACCGCCTTCTGTGTGAATTTAGTACCTAATGCATAGAACGACAAGAGACGTGGATCAAATGAACGTGGATCGGAAATAGCAGTTTTGTTTTCAAATTCCTTTACAGTGGAGTTATCTAACTTGGAGTTGAGAAGATAGACAAGGAGTGCATCCCTCTGATGCTCTTTATTGATCAAAGAATCCAGAGATCGAAGATTTTTCTTGGCAGAGTCATTCAAGGTGCGTAGTCTAGCAGAGGATTCTTTGGGAAAGGGTTCTAGATCGAAGATGGCCTTCATAAGGTTATGAATTAGTATTTTTCGATTGTAATAGCGATCATGAAGCTGTCCCAAGCAATAATGTAATTGTCACCAGTGAAGGTGAGATTCCTAACAACCTCTGACGCTTTGCCAGTCAGCGAGGCGCGCAAATAATGAAATTTTTGTATATTGCTGAGTTCGTCATTTTCATGAATGAGACTTGTAAATAAGTTTTTAAAGTTCAGCCAGTCTTCAAACTTTCCACTAAATTCTGGTAGTTTAATGGTAGGCAACTTAATTAAATTAGATGACGAATGAGAGTGGCGAGCTGCCATGCGAACTTACAGAACTGGAGGGGGAGGTTGGGCAAGGCATACTTCTATCTAACAAACACTTAGCACTAGTAATTATGTTAAAGTACTTAGCTTCAAATTCTGCTGATTATCGTTTGTTTCATCTGCGTCGATCTCTAGTTGAATCTCATGAAACGAAGGAGTAATGGTTCTACATTGAGCAGCCGTTCACGCAATTGAACAGTATCGAAATTATTCAATGGCGCAGAAGAATTTGCAGATGAAAGTGCTCGAACATAGGATTCAAAACGAGTTAGCATAGCTTTGATGGAAGTGCGTTTTCTTTTAGGATCCATTCTATCTGACGAAGCCAGCAAATTGAAGCAAGAGGAGATGCATAGAAACAAGATGGCGAAATGGCGGGAAAACAAAAGCGATGGCGGGAAGACAAATCAGTGATGTGCGATGGAGTGGCGAGGAACAGTCACAAACCACGAAGAACAATCAGTACACTGAAGTGGAGGAAAGAAACATCAGGATGTCTTCTCAGTAAAAAACACACATTCAACAGATCAAAGGACCAGGAGCAATCATCAACTGAGCTCATGAAAGCAACGCACTTGAGAGAAATAACTTCGATAGTTGCAAATACGAGGCATGTTTTTTAAGTAAGTACCGTTTTGGAATTAAAAAAAGACGTGCAAAGATATCGCAATAATTTTATTTTTACATGAAAGCCTGTACCTTAATCTACTTTTCTACATAATTTCCGTGAATATTGAGGCACTTGTCATAACGTGGCACCAGTTTTTGAATACCCTCCTCATAAAATTCTGCCGCCTGACTTGTTAACCACTGCATCACAAATGTTTTGACTTCGTTATCGTCTTGAAGACGCTGACCACCCAGGTGTTTCTTCAAGTGCAGGAACAAATGGTAGTCGCTGGGCGCCAGATCAGGGCTGTATGGAGGATGATCTAGAGTTTCCCATTTAAAAGATTTGATGAGATCTTTGGTCCGATTAGCCACATGTGGACGGGCATTGTCATGCAGCAAAACGATACCCTTACTCAACTTGCCACGTCTTTTGTTCTGGATTGCACGACGCAGATTGTTCAATGTCTCACAATAAGACGCTGCATTGATTGTCTCATTACGAGGCAGAAACTCCACTAGCAATACTCCTTTTCTGTCCCAAAAAACTGTGCACATGATTTTCCGGGCAGAAATTGTTTGCTTAAACTTCACTTTTTTGGGTGATGATGAATGTCGCCATTCCATGGATTGTTGTTTCGATTCTGGTGTGACGTAGGCCACCCATGTTTCGTCACCAGTAACAATTTGGTCTAAAAAATCTTCACCTTCATTGTGGTACCGCTCAAGGAAAGTCAATGCACTGCCTAAACGTTGGGTTTTGTGCAAATCCGTCAACATTTTTGGAACCCAACGTGAACACAATTTCCGGTAATTCAAGTTCTCGGTCACAATGCGATACAAAACACTACGAGAATATTGAGGAAAGCAGTCGCACATTGATGAAATTGTAAAGCGTCTGTTTTCTCTCACCTTTTCGTCCACTTTCTGCACCAAATCTTCATTAACGACCGAAGGACGCCCACTCCGTTCTTCATCATGCACATTTGTGCGGCCATCTTTAAATGCTCTCACCCATTTCCTTACCATTCCATCACTCATAATGTTTTGTCCGTACACTTCACAGATCTCACGATGAATATCGATCGGTTTTACGCCTTTAGCACTAAGAAATCGTATAACAGTCCGTACTTCACAATCGGCGGGACTCACGATTGTCGGAGGCATCTTAAACACTCAGTAAACAACGTATACAATGAAGAATCAGACTGTAATGGCGTCAGTGCGTAGACAAGAGATGTAATTAACCAGCGCGCATGCGCGGAACGCCGACCGTAGCGCTGCGGCGGCGGAATCGCAAAAACGGTACTTACTTAAAAAACATGCCTCGTATTATCCGGCTCGAAGGACCAAAATGTTTATGTTAATTTATGATAACAAACTTAAGGAGGTGTATACTTGCGATTCATGAGCTCATAGATGTTGTATTTGGCGAAGGAAACGACGGCAATGCACGAATTGTACGAGAGCAAAAAACTTACGATGTTTATTCATGGGGTAGTACAATAAGAAGAGGGAAGAACAAGTAACGCCACACAGTGACAAAAACAGAAAATAAGCAAAGTACGAAAATATCCTTAACAATATCCTATAATTTGATGTGGCTCATTTCCCCCTACCACGTGGGGTCATTGAACCTGTTTTTTTTAATATTAATTATAATTTTGAGTTCAAGTTTTTTTAAAACAATAATTAAAGGCTGCTTAATACAAGGAAATAACAATTACAAAATTCCGACAAAAAAATTTTTCATCACATTTTGTTTGAACTGGCTCATTTCATCCTACGTTACCTAGCTGACGTAAAGAAGTATTAGGTTAGTTTTGCCTCCAAAATAGTAGTTGAGTAAAGACCTGGTAAAGAGTCATTGACTTTTTCACAAAAAAACAGAAGACAAGCATCGAAATGTCTTTTAAAGGAGTAAAGGCAAAGCGATACTTACGCACATAAAAAGCCCGTATGCACACAATTGAAAACAGGTAGTCTCAATGTCTGTGTTTTTCCGCTGCTCCAAACCCACTTGCAAATGTTATTTGCCTAGCAACCAATGCACTAGACCAGTGCTTCTTAGTTTATCATGTCCATCCGTCTCTCCGTCCCCTTCATATTTTCTATATTTTTTGACTTAGAAGGTTGAAATTTGGACTGTAGCATGTCCTACTTCATTATTCTCTATGGGCATGTCCTACTTCATTATTTATGATGCAAAGAATCGAAAAAGGTTGGTTTCGATTTGCTTACTGGAGTGTGAGTTACAAGGATAGGCGTTACAGAGGGCTATCTGATCTATGTGATACATACTTTAAGTATGTAAAGGAGTGAAATGCGATATGCAGATTCCTCTAGGCAAGATCTACAGTAACTATGAAAGTTTGGGTCAAATTGTTATAGTGGGATCGGAGTTGGGGGGTAGCAGTCACGTGGCAACATAAGGCATACGATATGTGATTCGTTCGGAAAACTTGAGAAACGAAAAAAGATAAAGTTCTTTTACATTTCCTAAATACAACGTTCTAGAAAATCAATTTTTAATATTAAAAAAAATTGGGGGTAAAAAGTGCGGATAAAAGGGGTAAAAATAGATGAACTCAGGGCTTCCGCTACTTCCCTCTTCGGGAGGATTAATCTCTTGTTCATTCAGCTGATGGCAAGGTTAAGAATCGTTTTTGATATTTCCTGTAGAAAAAATATAAAAATGAATTACAAATATTTAAATTTAGCCCTCTCATTTTTATTATATACACAAATAAAAAAATTTGCTTATCACTTATTGTAGATTTGGAATCAATCTAAATTCACTATTTCATTCTTCTTGTCGTATAATTATCTCTAATGTCACCTGTCCATAATTAAAAGTTGCAAATAAATTATATGAAAAATAAATTATATCAAGTACGAAATTATAATAGTTATGTTAGTTATGTCTAGGTGTTAAAAGACGATATAAAAATTGGAAAACTTTTTTGAATTAATTCAATATATATTATACTCTTCCAACGAAAGAAAAGCTAAAACCATGGTTCCTGGTTCGAGTCCAGGTCACGGAATTTTTCCTTTACTTTTCTATTTGTAAACATAAAAAGTTATTTGCTCACGTCAATATTGATGTATCGCTGCTTGATAAATCTTCAGGTATCCTTTGGAGCAGTATCCTACTACCACCTTTGAGAAAACTTTCACAGCGATTTCGGAACCACTCATCTCACCCCTTTGCATCATGGCCACAACCGATCAGAAAAACCCATGTCTCGACAAACCTCCATTTGTCATCAAATAACTTCATACAACTGCCAAGCATGGTTTAAGCGATGTGCCATGCACTGAGACCAAGTATATAGCCCTATGAAACTCCCAGAGCTTTAAATCACAACGAATCATTCCACATAGTTGTCACAGATATCCTTGCCTTTTGAGCCAGGCCTTCGGCAAGGGTGAATTTTCTGCGGAAGCCAGTTGATGAATTGTCGGATCACTCTTACGAGGTATTTTTGCCTTAGTGAGCTTTTTTTAAATCTGTGGTTTTAGATAAAACGATTAGCGTATTTATTTCTTGTTATATTGCACCTTTGTACTAAATCTTGCACCGGGAATGACTTTTCACAAAGCCTTTCCAGAAATCCGCACTTGCTTTGATCATTTTGTCTGAAACATCATATGATAGGTTATTTTGGAAATCACTTTGCATAACGGCAGACCGGAATCAAATCGGTTCATTCGTGTAAAGAGTGAGAGAAGAAAGTCGACTGAATTAAACTGAAATGACCTTCTGTATTTATGTATATTCACAAATAAAAGTAGTTTTAAAAAAGTTAACTACTATTTAATATTATTAGACATTACGTGTTATAACCCACCCAAACAGAAAACGTAGTACCACTAGGACAAAGAAACGAGCGGTGCTTTTAATTAATAATTCTTCGCAACATATATGTAAATAAATTATAATCTCAACGATTTACTTGAAAATATTGGTTCATTAACTTGTAAAAATCCTTCAACTATAAAATTCAACTGAAAATTTTGCAATTTTTTTTTCTCCTTAATTAAATTATTAGCAAAAATGTTTCTAAAAATGCAGTTGAAATAGGCATAAGTTAGAATAACCTTTCAGAATAGACCATTATTGTCTATTTAATGTACTTTATGTCTTTCACAGTTAGTTGTAATGGCAAATGGAATTATTGAAAGTTTCGGCGAAAGAATTAAAAATGCAACTTGGTTAATGCCCTCCACAATAGCAAATTTTACAGAAAAGGTAAGTGCAAGTCAATTTAGTTCAATTTATTCGTTTTAAAGTGCGAATGAGAAAAGTTAAACATAAGTCTGGAGAACAAAAGTATACTGGAGTTTGGGAGAAAATGAAAAACATATAAGGAAGTTTGTTATATGTGTATTTTAGTATACCAAAGCTCATACTAATTCAGGATTCATTAATACTTGCGGAAAATAAAGATAAAACTTAACGAAATGTTAACACACTAGCAGCATATACTTTCAGTATAGTTTCTTATGCACATTCCGCGTTATCCGTCACTAAAGAGTTGGTTATCCGGACCGCTACACTGTAAGCTCACATCTCAAGCCCGAGTTCTGTCCAATTGAGCGAGAGGGGTCCAATACAGTATTCAGAAGAGAAGTATAAGCGAGGAAAACAAATATTATTCTTTGAAATTACTTGTTTCGAATCATTTATCTTTTTTAGGAACACTTGTATCTTTACTTGAACACTTAGTCGTATCGTTAAATACACTGGCGGAAAAAAAAACCCAACACCACGAAGGACTTGTGCTAGATGAATGAAATTTGGACAGTATATTCAGCTATGGTATTTATTCAATTGATTCAAGTTTCAAGGTTACAACTTATAGGGGGCGCCACCAGCGCTACCTTGTACATGGTGAAAAGCACGGACTTTAGTACCCACTGTAGTCGCCGCGCTGGTCTATGCAGGCCTGCAAACGTGCATGCATACGGTCGTAGAGATGTCGAATGTCATTTTGTGGTATGGCATTCCATGCCTGATGTACCTGGATGGTCATATCAGCGACAGTTGTTGCTAGTTGTGGAAGAGCCCTGACACGGCGTCCGACCATGTCCCAGACGTTCTCGATGGGCGACAGATCTGGTGATCGTGCTGGCCATGGTAGGATGTGGACACCCTGAAGGGCACGTTGGGTTGCAGCGGCAGTGTGGGGTCGAGAGTTATCCTGTTGGAATAGCTCCCCTGGCATGCCAGCCATGAATGGCAACACAATGGGATCAACAACCATCCGAATGTAAACATTTGCCGTCATGGTGACTGGGATAACCACCAAGGGGGGTCCTACTGTCGTAGGAAATCTCTCCCCATACCATAAGATTTTCACCGAAATGCATCCAAATGGGTGGATTTACACTTTCGTCCACACTTTTTGCCAGGGGTGGGGCCAGTATGCCGACGACGGATACAGCTTGGTAACAGGACTTCCCCACTCTTCCTCCTGACCCTTGTGCGACCATCACTCTGACCCAGACAGAAACGATTTTCATCCGTGAGGACCACAGACCTCCATTCTGCCCTCCAAGTCGCTCTGGCTTGACACCACTGAAGACGTGCCGCACGATGTTGAGGGGTAAGAGGCAAACATGCCACAGGGCGCCGGGAGTGGAGGTTCCTGGACAGGAGACTGCTCCGAATTGTGCGTGGAGTAACATTGGGTGCCACAGCAGCCCAAATGTCTGCTGCAGATGCTGTCCGTTTTGCCACAGCCATCCTACAGATGCGCCGGTCAACGCTGTCTCTAGTGGCCGGGGGTCGTCCAGATCCTGGTCTCCTGGTAATCCTGCCTTCCCTGGACCATTGCTGCCAACAGTTGTACACAGTGGCAACGTCTCGACCCATGCGTTCTGCAATAGCACGGAACGAAAGTTCACCCTCTCGAAGGCCCACTACACGTCCTCGTTCGAATTGAGTTAGCAGCCCATATTCACGTCGCAGCCGCCTTCGAGGCATGTTTTACGTACTCTATCACACACGTCCACAAGTGTCTGAAGTGACACAGACGCGCGTCTGATCTCCTTTATATCTGTCATTGGAATGTCTCATTTGCATGTACAGGGTGGCGCAGGTGGCGCCCCCTATAAGCTGTAACTTTGAAACTTGAATCAATCGAATAAATACCATTACTGAATATACTGTCCAAATTTCATTCATCTAGCACAAGTCCTTCGTGGTGTTGGGATTTTTTTTCCGCCAGTGTAATATTGCATTAACGGGCTGCTAAACTTGTTTTCTCTGTTTGAAAGTCCCGCTTTTCTAATTATTTCCCTTGTCTGTTCGTCATTTCTTTCATTCGACGTTTTAAACTTTCTTCCTAAACTCGTCAGTTTCATTGTCATTGCATTATTTCTCTCTCTCTCTCTCTCTCTCTCTCCTGTTGAAAGCTCAAAATCAAAGAGGTGAGAATTTTCAGTTTTCGAAAAAATAAACTTGTATTAAAAATTAGTTTATAATTTACATAAAGAGTGCATTGTGTTTTAAAATGGTTCTGAAAAGGGGCATGCAAAAAAACTTTTTATTTTTCAGTTATGACATAAAATAACGGAAGTGGCAGTAAATATTATCATTTCGGGAATGTTTTTTGAAATTGTGTAAAATATGATGTAATTAATTTAAGTTATTATTCCTCTTAAAAAAGTAAAGCAAAACGCAATTCTCAATTAGATAATATTTTTGATCAAGATATTTAAACTTTCAAGTATGAATTTTTACGAGTTTTTTTTCTTAAATTGTTTTTACTTTGAAATTCACAAGTAAAACTTTATTTTTTGTATTTTATCCTGTATATACAATTCAGATTATGATGCAAAGACTTGATAATGCATGTATATATTTACGTAGAAACAATTTAAGATAAATAAACTATAAATGATTTATTTTCCCTTTTTCCGACGTTCCCGGAAATGACGGTCACGTTCCCTGAATGATGATTACGATGATTCTTTATAACTGACACAATGACAACTTTTTCAGTAGTATTAAATCTTTATTTAGTTTAGGAATTAAGACTCTTTGGTTTTATATAATAACATACAAATTCAGTCTTACTAGAAAATCAAAAATAAAGAGTCACAATCTTTTTCTTCTCAAATACACTACCTTGGGGGACTTTTCTCAAAAGTCTTGGGACACCCCTATTTTACATAAAAATAAGGCATCCCCATGCGATTTGAATGTTATCGTTCATATCAACACTACACAATAGAGATCGCTTTCATGCTGTATAAATGGCTCAAAGAAAGCAGCTTTCGGACTTCGAGAGGAGTACAATTGATATTATCAGAAAAAATGGAAGGAAAGATTCCTCAACCTGGAACCATGTGTATCACGCTCGTTGCCTCTACCAATTGTGAGAGGTTCCTGGGCCAACGTGTAGAAGGTAGTCAAGATGGAAGCCCTATGATAGGACAGGCACCCAGCTCGCAGATCGGGAATTTCTCTTTTCCAAACCAACAAAAAAGTTGATGAGCACGTATAAGAAATTATAAATGGAAACTGGAGATGATATTCCAATCATAAGATAATGATATTATCCGAAAAATAGAAGGAAAAATTTCACGACCTGGATTCGAACCAGGAATCATAAATCTTGACTACCTGGTAGTCTTTTTCCTTCTATTTTTTCTGATACTCCAACCGTAAGAAAATGATATCATCTTCAGTTTCGTATTTATAATTTCTTAGGAGTACAATTGCTGGATGCCACCTTGCAGACGTCAACCCTGCTAACAACTCCTAATCATCCGTTCAAAACGCCATCCGGACATGGAAAGATAAGGGTCCGACAAATATTCAGCTCCGGACTGGATTACCCAAGATTATGTCGGAAAGAGATCGAAGGGCACTTCGCAGGGTGGTCACTGCAAACCGAAAACATCGGTTGATGGATTGACAAGATTCTTCACTGACTCTATTAGCTTCGCAAGGATCTGCATTCGCTGGGTTTTCATGGCAGAGCTGCGGCCCACACACCCAACATCAGCACCTGCCAATATAGCGAGGAGATTGCAATGGTGCAAAGAGAGACTCACTGCACGTCACTGGACTCTGGAGCAATGGTGGATGGTTGAATGGAGCGACGATTCACGATACACCTTCTGGCAATCGGATGGAAGGATGTAGGTTAGCGAATGCCCGGAGAACGTCATCTGCCAAGCTGAGTAGTGCCCACGGTGAAGTTTTGCGGAGGGTCAGTGATTGTGTGGGAGTGCTTTTCGTGGTTTGGTCTGGACCCAATCATTTCTGTAGCTGGTCTTCTGAACACGGAGCGTTACCAAGACATCCTGGACCATACTCCTTGCTCTCTGGCAGGAGTTTGGAAATTGCCCTTTTCTCTTTCAATACGATAACGCACCTTGTCACAAAGCAAGGGTTGTAAGCAGATGGTTTGATGAAATGGGGGTGCAAGAACTTGACTGGCCTGTACAGAGCCCCAATCTCAGAACATCTTTCAGATGTGTTGTAGTGTCGATAGCGTGCAGGAGTGAAGCGCCCGAAATATGACTGAACTGTCGAAGACACTTTTGGCGGAATGACGAAAAATTCCTGCGGAAACATATCAAAAACTTGTGGACAGTATGCCCAACAGAATAGAGGCTGTGGTAGTAGCAAAAGGTGGAGCAACTAGATACTAACACAAGTATTTTTCTAAGTGTTTCCATTAAATTGGTGGTGTCCCATGACGTTTGGCAAGGTAGTGTATAAGGGTGTCACGTGTTAATAATGTGTGTGACAGCAGAGTAAGGAGGAAGGACGTTGTGAATATTTAACATATAATAATTTAATCAACTTTAATGAAAAGTACACATAAACTAATTATTCTGGGTTAATTAATTAAATTGGCAATAATAAATTCCTGGACCGCTGGCTTCCTTGAAGCAATTAAGCATCCAACTCGGGAAAGGTCCATTGTCGAGATGAGTAGAAAAACAACAATGTTAATTTACTGTATAAGCTGTGTATACGCCTACTAAACTTTTTCTACTTTTTCCTTATAAGATTTCTTTACTTTAATTTTTCGAACTTCTGAATTTAAAGATTAACGGCTTTTATAATAAAGTGGCAAGCTTACATTCATAATGTATGTTCGTCGCTTCGGACCCTGGTCCTACGTGCGTATGAACGGTGAGAGGTCTTGGGTAGGTAAGTATAGCTGGAGACGAGTGAGACGTCGGTGTTTCTTGCCACAAGGAGATCCGCGACAAGTCGGCTACTTAAGGCGATGGAATTATATATGAAAAAAAAACATAATAACATTAGACTTCAAATGACTTCCTTCAAATATCATTAGCAAACGTTACACGAGCGTACTCCTTCGAAGCTCGCTCACCGGTCTTGTTTGTGCCGGCTGTTTAAACTACAAACACACTAGCAAGTATGAGAGAAGAACGTTTAAAGTTAGCGACTAGTACATATAGAAAATAAAGGATTTAACTCGCGCGTATTTGCAGCAGAATGGTCCCTCACGCAAGCAAGACAACGCGCGATCGCCGGCGCCAGTTCGCACGCTGCGGCCTGCGAGTCTTCGTAATAAATTTCCGCGACCAAATCACTATCCTTCGTCCCCGTCTCTATCGGCGTGGCACTCGGAATTCTATCGTCCGCTGACTCCGTTTTATTCGTAGGCGATAATGGAACACTCGTATTCCGTCAGTCGGGACTTGCACCATATCTCAAAATTCTCCTTTCTCTCGGTTAATTGTCCCCTTCTCTCTTTCTCTATTCGCCCTCTCATTCCATCTCCTGCTGCTTTCTTATCAAATCTTGCTTTCCCATGATCAAGTTCTTTTCGAACCTTTCTCGTTCGCTCCTAAGCACTCTCTGTCCGTCTTTTTTTTATTTTTTCACCTTTCTCCCCTTTCTACTTCTCTTCTCCTTTCGTCGACTCGCCCGACCTTCTTCATTTCTCGCGGGGGTCGCTTCCCTGTATAGCGCTTCATAGATTTTCTCTTTTTCCGATTTCTTATCTTCTTCTCTCTGATCTTTTCGCGCTCGATTTTCCACCTTAATCGCTGACAAGGGCAGAGCAGGGCAAAGTGGATCACTTAATTCTAAGTGAAGATTAAACCTACGCAATTTGAGTTAGTTTTCTCAGATTCACGCACATCCCAATACCTCAAAGCATTGGGAACAATAATCTGAAGCAATCACATTTATATACTCCAGCATTTTTTAATATTAATCTTTTTACAAATATGTGCAAATTATCCACTTTGCCCCACTAAGTCGGCAAACCGGATCAGTGGACGGGGGAAAACTGGATCATATATACAGAATAGCCTTAGGGGTACAGTAATCACAGACAAAATCAAGTTGTCTTTCATAGGATGTACACGCTTCGTGACACCAATATTTGCAACGGCTACACTGAATCCAGTCTTCTGTAATGGGTTCCTTATAAGGTTCTTCACATACCAAGCAGAAATAGCCATACTCGTTTTCTTCGGAAGCGGTTCTCGGTGATGGCAATGACGCCGGAGCTTTTGAAAGTTCAAGTTTCTTCACACATTTCTTCGAACCTTTGCCTCTCGAGCTTCTAGCTGCAGAATTGGATGATTTTTCCCGTTTCTGGCGAGTGATTGCGTTCGCAGGTGTGCTTGTCAATATTTCGGAACGTTTCCTCCTGACATTTCGTTTACGGACTTCTCCAACAGTCTCGGTAGGCAATGGTCTCATATCTGATGGCAAGACTAGGCCTACGCGTACAGGCGATGGTGCTGTAGGCCTAGATTGATCCCATGAGCTGTATCCCATCCTGATCCACTTTGCCACTTCATCAATTATCCACTTTGTCCCATCCTCTCACTTTAAAAACAAAAAAATTCTATGAGCAAACATGAAGCCTAACGGGCAAAAACTGAGTCGAATTATATTATCGATAAATCACTAACACATGTTCAATGGAATCAAGCCAAAAACTGTGGACACAACTATAGAAAGAAAAATAACTCCGAAAACGCTATTCCACATAATAAATTTTAATTTTAATTATAATTTTAAATTTTAATTTTAATTTTAAATTTTTTTATGTGGAATAGTGTTTTCGGAGTTATTTTTCTTTCTATACTAACACATGAATCTAGAAGAAATTTTGATCAAACGAGTCATTACTGAAGTGCCTTCGTTCGGTCTTAACACGTCCCAAGATGACTTATACTGTGTGTGCACTGACTAGGCAACACACAGAAAGGTGCACGTCGTGCCATCATTCAGAAAAAGGGGAAACATACGGCTGATCCGTTTTGCCCCCTATATGCACTTTGCCCTACTCTCCCCTATTAATGCCCTAAAACAAAAAACAGAAATTGGCTTAAAATAAATAAATCTATCGCCTTTAGCCGTATAGAGAATGCAGGCGTCACTTCGATAATGCAGTCATCATTTCGGTCCCGAAATGATTATAATCAGGGTTATTTAGCAGAATTACGCTAAAAGTATATATTTTTCCCGCAAAGAAAATATATAATGGCGTTCCTGAAGTGATAATGAATTAAAGTACGCTACACAAATTTTAAACAGAAAGGTGCTTAATCAGCAAAATGAAATATAGATTGCACAAAATACACAAACACTTTGAAAAAACTTCACGTACCTCCTCATCAGCACTACGTAGCGCGGTTATTTCGAAACATTTTGCCAAACCCTTTATTGCGTTCACGGAATGACTTGTTAACTGTCATACAACTTTTGAAAAGCCATTAAATGAAAATCTTAAGTAATAAAAATACAATTTCCCATAATTTACTTAAATAAATTATACAGGATGGCCCAGATTATTATATACAATCTTTGAAAGCGCCGTGTGCGCGTCACGCGTGACTGACGCAATTCAAATTGCGCGCATTATGTGAGCAAGGGGGATGCGAAAAAGGCGCGAATCATGAGGATCGTCCATATCAAGATGGCGGCGCAGTGATTGAGTCTGGAAGAAAAGGTAGATTGTGTGAGGTTGTACTCAGCGACTAACAATTACTCAGAAGTGAAACGAAGTATGGCAGGTAAGTTTGGGACACCCGGACCTTCGTTGATAACGATCAAGGACTTAAACAAGAAGTTTGATGAAACTGGCAGCGTTGAAGAGCGTAAACGCAGTAGACCCAAGAACATTGTTACTGACGCCAACAAAGTGCGCCTGCAAAATGAGTTGGCCAGTTCTCAAGAAAGGGACAAGTCGCAAAGGCGGCTATCTGCTCGGTTAGACATTTCTTGTACGAGTATTCAAAGAATTCTGAAGGATCTGAAACTGAGGCCATATCATCCTCGCTTAGCAAATGACTTGCTCGAAGATGATCCCGACAGGCGATTGGAATTTGCCGAAACTTGGCTTGCAATGCTGGAGAACGATCCTGAGTTAGCACGCCATGTGGAATGGAGCGATGAGGCAAAACTTCACGTCACAGGATATGTGAACCGCCACAACTGCGTGTATTGGCGTGCAACCAATCCACACATTGAATTGGAGGTAGACAAACAGAGCCCTGGTGTCATGGTGTGGGCCGACCCGTTTTTCTTTGAGGACACAGTCACAGGAGACAGCTACTGTGACCTTCTGGTGAACACCGTGATCCCCTATTGACGCAACGCGATGATTTTGACACCATGTGGTGGCAGCAGGATGGGGCACCACCGCATTATGCTCTCACTGTGCGGAGTTGGTTGGATCAAACATTTCCAGGTCGGTGAATCGGCAGACGCGGTTTAATCGATTTGACCCCACTCGATTTTTGGTTATGGGGATATCTCAAGGACAAGGTCTACCGCCATAGGATCCATAACATTCCAGAGCTTCGGGAAGCAATAACGGAGGAATTTCGCAAAATTCCCCTAGACATGTGCAAGAAGGCCTGTGACATCGTGAAGTTGCGACTGGAAGCTTGCATCGACATGGAGGGCCGCAGGGTGGACCACTTCATGGAAAATAGAGTGTGACTCTCTTCTTCGATCCTTTGACAATGTATTCCACCATAGTTACATGCAGGTATTAAAATACTTAAGGCCTACCGCCTTGTTAAAAATTGTATATATATTAATCTGGGCCACCCTGTAAATAAATCTATATATTGGCTGAAAATAAATAAATAAATAGCTTGATGAAAGCCAACAGGTGTATGTAAACATAATTTTTGAAAAACTATTTTTTATTCGTTTTTCTCAATTTATCGACGATCATAAATTCTTTTCTCCCTGTCAACATGGTTTTGTTCCTAACAGGAACGTGGAAACGGCGTATCACGAATTACTCGAATTTCTCTCGTCCGAAATGGCTCGGAACAAATTCGTTGCATCTATATTCATTGATTTTACAAAAGCATTTGATTCTATACCCATTCACTTACTTATTAAATTACGTTCCTTTAAAGCTATTCGGTGTCTACCTTTCTTATGGCTTACTAGTTTCCTTTCTAATAGAAAATATCATTTAACTCGCTTAGGAAAATCTTCATTTACTATTATTATCGGCATCGGTGGCTCAGTGGTTGCGTGATCGTCTCTGATCGTTCCTTAGCCTCCTCGATAAACATTGCCTTATCTATGTCCTGTCATTGCATAATCATATTTATGCTCGTTGTTTCTAATTCGTTACCCCCTCCCTAAAAGATGTTAATATGGTTAATTATGTAGTGCCACGCCAGTAAATGTGTTAACAAACTTTCAACCCCCCTTTCCCCCTCTTAGGGGTTGAATTTCGAAAAACCCCTTTTTAGTGCTCACTTACATTTTGTAAAGAACCTCTGTACAAAATTTTAAGTTTCTAGGCCTTATGGTTTGGGCTGTGCGTTGATCACTCACTCAGTCAGTTTCTTCTTTTATATACAAGGTCTTTATAATTAAAGTTCCATTTTGACATAGCCATTAAAAAAACTACTGGACCAAAAGCTATAATACTTGGTAATATTATACAAGAGAGCATGGGAAGTTCATACCCACCAAAAAAAAAAAAATTAGTTCAAAAGGTCACCACCAGCATGGAATGGCGCTCTATGCAATATTCGTATACGAAATTATACACGAAGACACAGGTTAACAAGTCTTTAATCGTTACTAAAATTAGTTACATGTTGAATGTAGCCTCCACTATTTACTGAAAGCAGGTTATACCGGATTACTGTGTCTAATTTCGTATACGAATATTGCATAGAGCGTCCTTCCATGCTGGTGGTGACCTTTTGAACTAATTTTTTTTTTGGTGGGTATGAACTTCCCATGCCCTCTTGTATAATATTACCAAGTATTATAGCTTTTGGTCCAGTAGTTTTTTTTATGGCCATGTCAAAATGGAACTTTAATTATAAAGACCCTGTATATAGATTCTTCAATTCTAGCAACAGCCACAGAAATTAATGGTTTATATCGTGTAAACAAAGAAACCTCATTTGTTTGTGCTGTCTCCTCACCACAAAGTTCTTCTTATACTTTGGCATTGTCGACTTGCTCATCTTAATGCCCAATCCATGAAAGAACTTCAAAAACTTGTGTTAAAAATTGATTCTCAACCGTCTTTTGAATGTGATACATGCGTCCGTGGTAAATCGCGTCGTTTGCCATTTCCCAAAACTGCTACCACTCGAGCTGCGAATCTTCTAGAGTTGGTACATTCTGATTTATGTGGACCAATGTCTGTTTCCTCTAAAGGTGGAGCACGTTTTTTTCTTACCTTTATCGATGATTTTTCAAGAAAATGTTTTGTTTATTTTCTGAAAATAAAAGACCAAGTTTATGAAAAATTTGTTGAATTTAAAGCTTTGAGAATCAAACCAAAAAAAAAGATCAAAGTACTCCGCTCTGACAATGGAGGAGAATATTTCACCACGAATGAATAGCCTACTTAAACAATCTGGCATCCTACATCAGAAAACTGTTCCCTACTCACCTGAACAAAATGGAGTAGCAGAACGAATCAACCGTACTTTAATGGAAGCAGCTCGTTCTATGCTTTTTCACTCAAATCTTGACAGTATTTTTGGACTGAAGCAGTCTCTGCAGCTGCTTAACGTTCGTAATCGCTGTCCTACCCATGCCGTTAAAAATCATACTCCGCAACATGTATGGTCTGGACGAACACCCAGTGTATCTCAACTTCGCATTTTTGGTTGCCGAGCCATGGTACACGTTCCCCATTGTAAACGTAAGAAACTCGATTCCAAAGCCTGGGATGGCATTTTTGTAGGATATAGTGAAGAAACGATCGTATATATAACCCTCAAACAGAAGAAGTACATATTGAAGGGAATGTAACATTTTTTGAAAACCAGTTCCCTTATGACAAAATGAATTCTCTGATTTCTGATCCATTTATGTCTTCTGCTGAAATTCCAAATATTGAACCTTCTACCATTACAAACATTAATGAATCTTACCCCATTATTCAAATGCCTGATACATTGTCTGAAAGCGGCAATGAAATGTCTCGATCCGTTTCTGCTCAAGAAAACTTAGAAATTGATTCTTTCACCGAGCCTGAATCTCGACGTTATCCTCAACGTATACGACGACCAAACCTTCGCTATTTTTGTTTCATGATGACTACCTTGCTTTTCAGGCATCTTTATGCGAAAATTCTCTACAAACACTAGCTGAAGCCTTAAATAGTGTTGATTCATTTCTTTGGCAAAAAGCCATTGACGAGGAACTGCAATCTCATTATGATAATCATACGTGGATTCCAGCTGAATTTCCTCCAGGACGAAAGGCAGTTTCAATGAAGTGGATATTCAAGATCAAGAAGACTGCTGATGGTTCAGTAGAACGTTATAAAGCCCGTTTAGTTGCTCGTGGATGTTCTCAGCGTTATGGTATTGATTATGAGGAAACTTTCTCACCGGTCATCCGCATGAATTCTATACGACTTCTGCTAGCTCTTGCTGCTCAATATGATTGGGACGTTCAACATATGGATGTCGTCACAGCTTTTCTTCATTCCGTTTTAGATGAAGAAATCTATATACGACTTCCTTCTGGTTCTGTATGCTGTCTTCTCAAGTCAGTCTATGGTTTAAAACAAGCCAGTCGTTCTTGGTATCTTTTATTACATAATGTATTTCTCGATCTTGAATTTGTCCCGTCGTCATATGATACTTGTGTCTACGTCAAGCTTGAAGGGGTGAAAACAATCATCATTGGAATCTATGTAGATGATCTTCTGATTTTTGGTGATGATAAAACTGGTATTGACAATTTAAAAGGTCAACTTGTGCAAAAATTTAAAATGAAAAATCTTGGTGAAGTAAAGCATTGCTTAGGAATAAGAATCACCCGTGACCGAATTAACAAAAAAATCTTGATTGATCAGGAAGCCTATCTCAACGTTGTCCTTGACCGTTTTGGCATGTCAGGGTGTCATGGTGTATCAACTCCGTTGGAACCAGGGCTAATTTTGTCCAAGCAGCAAGAACCACAGAATGAAACAGAAAAACAGGAAATGTCTAAAGTTCCTTATAGAGAAGCAATTGGCTCAGTCATATTTGCAGCTTATTCAACTCGGCCTGATATTGCTTTTTCCGTTAGTCTGCTGAGCAAGTTCAATAATAACCCTGGTAAAGCTCACTGGAAAGCACTAAAACGTGTCCTACGATACATAAAAGCAACTCTTTCGCTGAAGCTCAAGTATGAAGCAACAAAACCACATTTTCTTGCATACTTTGACGCTGACTGGGCAAATTGTTTGGACACTCGTAGATCAATTTCTGGATATACATTCATGCTGTCTGGAGGAGCTATAGCTGGGATGTCTAAACAGTAGTGCTCTGTAGCACACAGTTCTACCGAAGCCGAAAATATATCATTGAGTTCAGCAATTCAAGAATGTGCGTGGTTACGTGGTCTTCTTCAAGAACTAAACTGTAGAGAACATCAAAAACCGTGTTTAGTTTATTGTGATAATAAATCTGCAATACATTGTGCCGAGAGTGATAAGTTTCGTGCTCGAGAGCCAAGATCCAATGTGGTGATATTAATTTTCGGATCACAATATATGGTGGCGGATATTTTTACCAAACCACTTTCATGAAAAACATTTAATTAGTCTTGGACTCTGTTAATTAATTCTACATTGACATTCTGAATTAAAGGGGGGATGTTGATGTGAGATTTTTATTGATAACACTGTGATGCTATGCATGAGAGCATTGTTAGATTATATTGCTTTGCTACCATTGTTATCTTCACTTGTACGTTCCATTTTTGCTGTGTGATGATTAAAAAGAATTATTGTACCACTGTCGTTTATCTCTTGCCTACATAAATGATCTACCTTCAATCTATACTACTATTAAAACCTTTTTGTATGCTAATGATGTTTCTTTAGCGTTATCCAATACTGATATTTCACATTTATTAATTTCTATCAACGAATCACTCGGCAATCTCAGACTTTGGAGTTCTGTGAATTCCTTCATCGTTAACATTGTTAAGACCAAGCTGATGTTTTTTCATCAGCATAACAAACGAATATACGTGTATCTCCCTTGGTCTACTATGGCAATTGTATTATTATTACTACTAGGACTTTCACCTATCTTGGACTTACCTTATCCCCTGACTTATCATGGGACTCTCATGTCGATACGCTGGTAGTTAAACTCAACAAAAAACAAGGTATCATCTCCAGATTTTACTACCGTCCTTCCAACATTCTGCTGCTGCTATACAGGGTGTCCGGAAATAAATGGCAAATATTCATACACGTGAGAGAACATGTATAAAGAAGAATTTATATTCCTATGAACATGGTGTCGCAAGCCAACCCCCATAGAGATACAGGGGGATTAATGTATGTTGCGCTGCCTGATTGTTGGCATCGCGCGAGCGACTAGGCAATGTGGGGCAGCCCACATCTGTTCAAGAGATGTCAATGTATGCTCGAATGGCTGCCCCTGTCAGGTCACTCCACAAAGCTTTAATACCTTAAATCACTGGAGGTCGTGGCACACGTATTGATTTGCATACATTTACACAATCAGGGCCATTTCACAAATAAGCTTATTACCTGAACCCTCACAAATGGGATCGTTGATGCAGTTATTAAGAACCCGTGAGTACTGAGGTCTGTAGGCTCCAATGTGGGCTGCACCACATTGCCTAGTTGCTCGCGGGAAGCCACCAATCAGGCAGCGCAACATACTTTAATCCCCCTGTATCTCTATGGGGGTTGGCTTGCGACACCATGTTCATAGGAATAAAAATGCTTCTTTATACAAGTTCTCTCACGTGTATGAATTTTTACCATTTAATTCTGGACACCCTGTATTATTCCTGGATGCACTCGTCATTATATTACGGTGTAATATTCTAGGGGTCTACCACTACTATTAATCCTTCTCGACTATTCAAATTACAAAAGTGGTTCCTTCATACTCTCCTCAATCTTTCGAAATTCTCTTCAGTTTCTCATTACTTTTCTTCGCTACGCATACTTACAATATATCAAATATATTTCGTGTGCTCGTTTATTTATAAAACCTCTAATTCCCTCTTATTATTATCTTCTCCCTTAACGATATGCTGTAATCGAGACACCCATAATTGCCATACTCGTATTGCTAATGAGATTCGCCCGCCGTCTTCCATCCTTAATTATAGGAACAGCTGTGTTTCGTTTTTCGGTGTTAGATGCTAGGCTTCCCTACCATCTGAAATTCGTTCTTTATTCCCCTATTCGTCCTTTCGTAATTCTTTAAGAAATTACTGTTTGTCTCACATTCCCTCGGGCATAATTTTTCCCTGTTAACTTTTCTATTTTTTTTTTTTTTGTTGTTGTTGTTTTTTTATGAATGGGGCCCACGCGCAGTTTGCGCGGTAATTAATTTATCAAATTCAATTCATTCAAATTGTTTCGTTTGATGATCTCACATTTTCTCCTTTATCTATAGCTTTATGATTGACTGATGATAAAAATTGTTGCTCAGACAACAATGGTCAGGTTACTTTTCAGTTCCGGCGTGTGCTTTAAGTGAGCACCAACAATGCTTAAACGTGCAACAACAATGCAAAAGTGTTTCCGTGACGAGCCAACACCTCCTAAAGAGAAAGCCTCTGCACGGAAACCGTCATACATTGTTACATCATCATAGTAGTGCAAATTCAGGGCGTATTATTGGTAGAAATACGAATAACAATGCCCTACTTAGATGATGCAACAATGTATGACGTTTCCGTGCACAGGCTTTCTCTTTAGGAGGTGTTGGACGAGCTCACATGTTCTCCTCAGAGACAAATGAAAGGAAGAGAATGGTAGTGACCTCCCCTCTAGTGATGCCTTCGCGGCGTTATATTGGGCCTGGCAAGAAATAGTTGATCGCCCGAGGCAATGCATGTGAATCAGTTTGGTTTGGTTGGTATTAACGTCCTTTTCAACTGCTATGGTCATTTCAGGACAGCGTTATAGGAACCGCAAATTTTGCCTCGCAAGGGTTCTTTAATGTGCAACCGGTAAACGACTACACGGGACCAACAGCTTTACTTCGTGATTTCAGGATTTTCCCCCTGAAAAAAATCTTCGTCGTCCTCGGCCGGGATCGAACCCGCGTCCTCGGGCATCAGAGGCGATCACGTAACCACTGAGCCACCGACGCCGATGTGAATCAATCGCAAACAATTATTTGTCTAATCTCTACCTAAGATATCTGGATGAATTTATTGGGGACCACCAAAAAAACTTGCTCTATTAAACAAAAGTAATAATCATCCAATTTAGTCAATCTGATAAAAAGTTATTTGGTGATAAATAAAGTTATTCTTAAACATAAATTAAAAAAAAATAGTTTAAATGGAAAAGGAGGAAGAGTACAATAAATTCTCCTTTATTATAAATACAATAATTTGAAAGTAAATAAAATAAAATATACAGTTCACCAATTATAATCCAAATTATTGTTGATTTGTACGAGTGTATTAATTGTAATCTCGCCTTCTAATAACTAACTGGACCACATTCTCAAATTGTATTGGTCAAATCGTTTTTTGTAAAGATCCAATACTTCAGTCCACAAGTAATTATAGTATTAGTTAATTGCTTATTACAATATGTGGATTAATAAATTGATTATTTTATTGAACTGAGAATTATTTTTTCCTTTTCTTTTAATTTAAAATTTTAAAATATTTGTCTTTTAAAAATTCGTTAGTCATTGAATCAGCTATTTGAAGTCATTAAAAGTATGCGTTATCGTTAGTTAATGCAATAAACTTTTTTTTAAAAAAAAAACAGAAAACAGGTTATGCTTACTAATACTTCCAGAAATCATCCACAAAAACAGCTGAAATTACATTAAGAATATACGCTGCCTTAGGTTTTTGCCAATAGCAACATGACGAATGCTGCACTTTCGGTGGCACCAGTAGCGCTCAGCGAAATGAATAGGGCACTGCCAATCTCTTTCTTTCAATTGTCTCTGGTTCTCCTTTATTTATAGTTGGATTTTTTTGTTATCTTTATACATTTTGCTATAATCAGGTTTTATCTGATTGTTATTTGAAATCTTATGTAATTTTCATCTTATAATACAATTGTTGTTTACTTTACTATGTATATGACTCATAATGGTCATAGTTTACCTACAATGTATCACATAGTAGTTCTAATTTTTTTTCTCTTAATTTTGTACAATTTATAATTTTTGCGCTGGCTTATATTCTAAGATATTTGTCGTTCCATCTGTTTATTATTTATTTTGTATTTTCACTCACTAACTCATTTGTTTAGTTTAATGTTTTGTACGGGTGCCCTTGAGGCGTAACTTGTCGGTTTTTAACCATACTGGCCTCTTTGGGCTCTACTATTCGGTTTTGTCTAACCGTTTAAATAAATAAATATACCAAGGCATAATTTTCTATGAGTAGTTTAATGTCATTTTTATTAGTTTGAATTGCAAGAAACTGTTTATGAATGCGTTGCCGAAATGAGTTTTGGAGTATGTTTTAAATAAAAAAAAATAGGAAATTTTAAAATATTAGCATTGAATTCGCTGGGTGCAGACAATTACGGATGACACCCACGTTTTAAACCCCATGTTGTAATATTAACATGTAATTTTAATATGAAAATTTTTTTCCGAAGCGAATTCTTCACCTCTCTGATTTTGAACCTTAACCTCTTTCACGCATTTTCCCTGTTCTTTCTCTCTCTCTTCACTTCTGTTCTTCACATTTTTATTCTGATTTCCGGAACGTCTTCTCTTGACCGAATCTTGCGATTTGATGAATAAAATATTCTAGATATGTTGACGCTCCGTTTTAGCTTGTGACAACGAGAAACACAACTGGAGTTTGAACCAGTTGATACGACAAATTTGGACGTTTTACCCCTAAAGTAGAAAGCATACTCCGGAGATATCACTGTACATTTATAGTTCTATCTGGAGTTTTTCTTCTCATTTTCCAGAAACATTTTTAAAGTATGCCCACACTCTCTTCATAGACAGACGGTATAATGAGGATGAGTAAAATTAATTCATTCCATTTGTAGATGCGTAATGTTAGACAAATGCAACGAGAAAAGTGAAATTTTATTGCCAATTGTAGGACTATATTTATTCAATATGGTTCTTTTCATTGTTGTACAATATTTCCATTGTCCACAAAGTCCGTTTGCCTATTAAAAACATTACAGAAACGTAAATGCTACAGGAAAGGAAAAAGCAAGGTATTCTCGCTCGAAGAATCAAAATACTTAATTTTAACCACCGGTTCGTCCATGCTACCAAGTAGATAGGGTATGTGTGCTTATTACAAATTTTATTATTTTATGAGGCTCCGAATTTCAAATCAAAATCATAAACTTCCGAAAAAAATTGGCAAACGATTTCGTGTCACGATAAAGTTCGGGAACATGGTTGAAAATAGTTAAATTTTTCTACTTAAGCAACTTAAATGTAAATTTTTAAACGATACGAAACTTTTTCTATATATTTCACTAATAGTAAATTTTCTTTTCTTAGTTAAGCAAGATGAAGAAGAGGTATATATATCCTGAATGGGTGAATGATGATGCCAAACTAAAAGCTTATTATGAAAATGTAGGAATATAAATTACAAACTATTTGAATGACATTCATAATTTAATGTTTTTTTAAAGAAGATATTTTTTTATAATTTTTTTAAATTTATTTTTATCTGTCATGAATTTTAATATTTCATTCATACATCTGTACTGACTCTTTATTATTTTCTTCTTTAATATTAATCTTTAATTATAGTCATTTTATTCATTTTTAAGATAAATTTCACAAACTTTAATTAGAGCTGGGATCCAATGTTCAGAATATGTCAGACATATTCAATACAATACAATACAATTTTATTAGTCGAAAACACTATACAGTGCATATGTCAAGGTACATGGTAAGAATAACAGGAATGTACAGGAATACAGTAAAAAATAAACTTAAGAGTTATTTAATTTAGAATTTAATAAGAATTTCTGAAAGGTTCAGATACTCCTGAATATCATAAAATGGATGAGATAAAAGCCAGTCATATACAACCAGTTTGAATTTGTTTAGATTAACGTCATGACTGGTAGTTGGCAATTTATTGAATATCCTGATACTCATCGAAGAGTACCAGTTCTGAGACTTATTTAGTCTGCAGTAAGGCTGATCTAGGTATTGGCAATTTCTGGTTACATAAGAATGAATTTTATTTCTTGGAGAATAATCATTTAGATTTTGTTTAACCCTGACCAAGCAAGTATAGATATACAAGTTTATTACAGTAAGTATACCTTCTTTAACAAAAAGAGGTTTGCAGTGAGCTAAGGAGTGGGAGCCAGATATAATTCTTACTGCCTTTTTTTGTAACAATAATATGTTTTTAACATCCTGTCCATTACCCCATAGGGTAATACCATATAGGATTATACTATTAAAGAAAGCAAAATACGCATTTTTTAAAAACAATTTTGGAATTAGGTTTTTTAAATGTCGCAATAGAAAGATTACTCTCGATAATCTGCTACATATATTTTTAATATGTGGGG
>JAHWFO010009379.1:22433-43270 GCA_023313115.1 Rhysida immarginata | reverse complement strand
TTTAATCAAGAAAATTGATTTTCTCGAACGTAATATGTATAGAATGTAAAACACCTCGTATCTTCTTTCCTTTTTCATCATATCCGAACGTATGATATAAGCTTATATCATGCCATATGTTGCCATAGTTCTAAGAACCAAGTGACTGCCACCCCCGCAAATCCGACCCCCTGGAACAATTGGGCCTAAACTTCATAGTACTCTAGATCTTGCATAGAGGAATGTGGATACCGAATTTCACGCCTTTACGTACCTAAATAGCACACCGATATGTTGCCCTCCCTGAATCCCACCCCCGTAATTCCGACCCCAGTGTACCAATCAAAACCAAACTAAATAATACAGCTACATTCCGAATTTCAATCTTCTACCTCAAAAAATGTAGAAATTATGAAGGGGTACACAGTTAAGACATTATAAAACCAATAAGTAGCTCCATTCTTTCGCTATTGAATAACATAGATTATGAGCACTTGAGTAATCGTACGTCGACAAAGCGATTTCACGTGCGCGCGCCGATGTCAGTAATGCTTAAAAGATGAACAGAAAGTAACAATGTATTCCCTCTTGATAAATCGATTGTTACATGACATGCCATTATTAGGAGCTATAGCATAAAAGCCAATGACGTATATTAAAGAATGTACGTAATTGATAAAAGCTACTTATAAGAATGCGCCCTTGGTCTGTACTTTTATCCGGCCGGCTGGCCATCCGCCCGTCCGCCGTTTGCACGATAACTTGAAAACGGATTAACCTTTTTAAATTCCGTTTTCAGAAATATGACCATCAAAGTCTTAGCTCGGCCGTATCTGCACTATTTAGTTTGGTTTAGATTGGTACACTGGGGTCGGAATTACGGGGGTGGGATTCAGAGACGACAGCATATCTATGTGCTATTTAGATAAGTAAAGGCGTGAAATTCAGTATCCAGATTCCTCTAGGCAAGATCTACATTACTATGAAGTTTAGGCCCCGGTGTACCATTGGGGTCGGATTTGCGGGGGTGGTAATCACGTGGTCTTTAAAACTATGCCAACATATGGCTTGTGATATATCATACGTTTGGAAATGATGAGAAAGGAAAGGTTTTTACATTTTCTACATATTACGTTCAAGAAAATTAATTTTTGATTAAAAAACTTGGGGAGAGGTAAAAAGTGCAGATAAAGGGGTAAAAATAGATGACTCCAGGATCTGCTACTTGCCTTACCCTACTCGGAGGGAGGAGGAGGGGGGAATAATTTTATAATAAATGTATAAATGTATTTCTCCTTCACTGCTAAAGTTCCTACTTGGAATGTTTACAAGATTTTATCTATTTTATGCTTTACACTCACTGTTTTAGCACGTGAATTCGACTTGAAGGGGTCCACGAAAAATTCTGAAAAGTTGATACGGCCGAGCTAAGACTTTGATGGTCATATTTCTGAAAACAGAATTTGAAAAAGTTAATTCATTTTCAAGTTATCGTGCAAACGGCGGACGGCCGGATAAACGTACAGACCAAGGGCGCATTCTTATAAGTACAATACTCATTTCCAAAAAAGTTGGGACAGTGCAACATATAAGAAGAACTCCAACACATTTGTTTGGATTATTGTATTGCCGTTTATTTCAACGCATTACAATACATAAACGATAAATTAGGCATGGGATCACATATCTTATATGCTTAAAGAAAGATACAGGTGGTTTTCCTGTTTGGCACGGGCAACACACACCCAAAAAAGTTGGGACAGCATGGTGTTTACCACGGTGTGGCGTCACCTCCCCTCTTGATGACACACTGTAATCTTCTGGGCATCGATGACACCAATCTTTCTAACACCGTAACCGGAATTCTGTCCCATTCCTGTTGGATATAGGTTTTCAGCTGTTCAACTGTCCGGGGTCGTCGCTGTCGTAGTTTTCGTTTAATAATACGCCAAACGTTTTCTATAGGCGACAGATCCGGGCTGCAAGGGGGCCAATCCAACATACGAATGCGCTGCCAACGTAGCCATGCAGAAGTTATGCGCGCTGCATGCGGTCTGGCGTTGTCTTCTTGAAATATACACTGACGTCGTCCAAACAGGCGCCTCTTAGATGGCACCATAGCTTGTTCCAGGATCTGTATATACGCTTCAGCATTGATGGTGCCATTGCAGATGTGCAAGTCTCCCATTCCATGGCCACTAATACAGCCCCAGACCATGACAGACGGTGGTTTCTGTACCGAACGCCTGTAGCACGCGGGAATATCCTTTTCGTCTTTGGTCCAGAGTGTACGGCGTCCATTATTTCCGTAAACAATCGTAAAAGTTGATTCATCGGACCACAATATGTTCTTCTAGCGTGCTTGGGACCAATTGCGATGGGCTCGAGCCCATATCAGATGGCGACGTTGCTGTCGTTTGTTGATGTATGGCTTCCGTTGTGCAGAGTATAACTTAAGTTTGCATTTGTGGATGCACCGGCGTACAGTATTCAACGATAATGGCTTCCCGAAGAAATCGCGGGCCCACGTGGCTATGTCCGTAATCGCAGCATTCCTATGCGTGACGCAGTGACGTCGGAGGATCCGAAGAGCTCGAGCATTCAGAATAGGTTTTCTACCTTGGCCTTTCCGAACTGTGATCTCACCACTATCTCGGTAGCGCTTGATAATATTATGTACTGTAGATGATGACAGGTTAAATCTTCTGGCTATTGCACGCTGAGAAACGTTGTTTGTGAATTCTTGAATGAGTCGAACACGAACATCTTCGCTAACTGGCTTGCCTCGACCCATCGTTCCGATTAAGTTACCTGAACAACGGATGGCAACTGTTATTTATACGGAATGTAGTACGACGTCATCATTCTAGATTATTCCCGAACAATTCGGAAGGTTCCACTACTAACGGCGCTTTCTACAACGTATGTCTCTACTATTTTGGAACGTGTTGTAACACCTCCATTCAAAATGAACGTCCCGGCCACGATACAAAGTGTTTTGGTGCACACAGTATATTTATGCCATTTCATAAACGTATCTGCTATTTTGTATTCGCGAGAAAGTTTTGTTACATGATCCTTTTTGTTTTTTCTATATATTTGCACTGTCCCAACTTTTTGGGAAATGAGTATTGTAGCTTTTATGCTAAAGCTCCTAATAAAATCTTGCAACATTCCAAAAAGGAGCTTTAGCTGCGACAAGGTGGTCGTCACATGCGCGTGCCCATGTCAACAGAAAGTAACATTATATTCTTGACGAATCGATTGTTATAGGACGTATTATTAGAATCTTTAGCATAAAAGCTACTTATAAGAATGCGCCCTTGGTCTGTACGTTTGTCCGGCCGTCCGCCGTTTGTACGATAACTTGAAAACGAATTAACTTTTTCAAATTCTGTTTTCAGAAATATGACCATCAAAGTCCTAATAACGTGAGCTATCCAGAGCCCTCTAATGAGTAAAGTAAAGGATGAAACATAACCAAATTTGATGGGCGTACATAGTGGACCATGGGATTTCGATTTCTAAAAAATAAAAATTAGTACCAAATGTCGCCACCAATAAAATTTTGGCGCTGTTTACCGAATAAAATGCATTAATTTTTATAAAAGCGTTCTGTGTAGCGATCATGAGTATAAAAGGAACGGCTAGGAGAATTCTCATCATTCTGATGGCTCTCACCTTACGGGACCATGCTTTGTTAGTCAAACTGTATTATCAGCGGAACGAGAAGCCAATGCTCCTCTTCGTGAATTTTGACGATTAAAGAAGTTGCGAAAAGGACCGATGAGCATAATAAACTTACGAGACATGATTCAACGATTTGAAACTATAGGAATTCTAGCACAGCAACCAGGCCGAGGACGCAAAGCGGTTAGTCAGCAACAATTTGAAAAAGTTGTATCTGCTCTTGTCGTACAGGAGATGGCGAATGTGCAGGGTACCAACAGTGCTAGGGCAGTATCCCGGCACACGCATATCCCATAGTCAACAGTGCGGAAGATCCTGCATCAGATATTGGAGTTTTACCCGTATAAAATCTCATCTGTTCAAGTATTGCTCCCTGGCGATGTGGCCACCCGATTGGATTTTTCAATGGGATTCTTAGCACGCATGCAAATTGATGGTGCACTGCTCAAAACAATTAAAGGAACACTTGTAGAATCCCCTACAGAGGGCGTAAATAATACTTTTTAGCAATTTCGTCTTCTGCAACATGAAACCTACTATCTCCCTCATAGGAAATGGTTGAAGCCAACACATTTTGCTGCCAGATGTTCTGAGAAATTTGCATAGCCATATAACCCTCCGGAAAACAAGGTGCAGGCATTCCTGGAACGTTGTTGTTAGTGCTCTGACATGCCACGAAGGCATCATGAAGCAGTAGAAGCTGCGAGAGCCGTAACATTGCTCCAAACGGGTCAATCATTTTGGACTGTGGCAAATGCCCTCAATGTGTCCCCTTCTGTCATTTTCCGATTGTGGACACGATTCCAGGCGACGGGCCAATACACACAAAGAGCTGGGCAAGGTCGCCGACGCTCAACAACCGCCAATCAAGATCGTTATGTGCGGACTTGTGCCCTGCGCCAAAGAACCTCAACGGCCAGAGACCTGAGAAATGACCTGCAGATGTCAACTGGGGTAGCTGTTTCAGATCAAACAATCCGGAACAGATTACGTGAAGTTGGCTTGAGAGCCAGACGACCAAATCGAGTGCCTAGGCTAACCCGCCAGCACATACAGGCGCGACTAGAGTTTGCACATCAACATGTCATCTGGCAGCTTCGCCACTGGCGTTCTGTTCTCTTCACAGACGAGTCAAGATTCCGCCTGACCCGCTGTGATGGCCGTCTACGTGTCTGGAGACGACGGGGTGAGCGAAACACCGACGCAACAGTTTGTGAGATTGACCGAATGGGATTTGACATTATGGTTTGGGCTGGCATCTCAGTAGACCATCGAACGGATCTTGTGGTCGTCCGAGGGCGAATGACCGCTGACGTTTACATTCGTGACATTCTGGAAGAACATGTGATTGTTGCTGCACATGGCATGGGGCCTGGATTCCTCAATGCCATGCTCGTCCACACACTGGAGCTATCACTCAAGACTTCCTACGGATGCATGGCATTCAGACCATGAGGTGGCCTGCAATGAGTCCTAAACCCCCTTGAACATCTTTGGGACATGCTTGACAAGCGAATTCGACACCGCCCTTCAGCTCCAGAAACACTGCAACAGCTCATCCAGGCACTTACTGAGGAATGGGACCGGCTTCCCCAAGATCACATCCGTCGACTGATACGGAGCATGCCTCGAAGGTGCATTGAGGTTACTGCAGCCCATGGTAGGCATACACATTACTGAGTGGTGCAAAAACTTATCCCTGGAAGAAACAGGGCATTCTCCTCACAACGTGTAAAGGACATTTCACTTTGTTTTAGGCAGGGGTCCTGCAGTTTCCTGTGTTTTCTTTATGTTTCTTCACCAGTTGTTTCAATAATGCATTATATTGTTAAATAAACCGTCTTTTAATGATCACATACAGCGATTTTGTCCATATTATTCGTAGTTGCTTCTGCACACTGCTTAATAGAAGTGTTCCTTTAAATGTTTTGAGCAGTGTACATGGCTGTGGCAGATTTTATGGAATGACGAAGCACACTTTTATATGAATGGTATTAACACACACAATTGCCGCATTTGGGCTGCGAATAATCCGCATGCTTGTGTGCAGGAGTCTCTCCACTCGCCAAAAGTTGCAATCGAGTCCTTACTTTTACGAGGAAAATCGTGCAAGTGGACCAGTGACCTGTACCATTACTGTTGACAGGTATGCCGATATACTACAGAATTTCGTGGTTCCACAACTGCAGCAACGAGGATTTCTCGATTCGACCACATTCATGCAGGATGGTGTACCATGCTACTTTGGACGTAAGGTACAGCGTGTGTTGCTGCCATATTTCTCTGACAGTAGAGTCATTAATCGTGCATTTCCTACGGTATGTCCACCGAGGTGTTGTGTTTCAAGGACATGTCCCCGATATCGCAACGTTGAAAGATCGAATAACGTTATAGGTGAAACAAATTAATTTTGATATGTTGCGAGGCACTGTGGAATATGTCCTGCATCATATGAAGTTCTTGGAACATCACAATGGTGATCATATTGAATCTCATTTGTAAGTTACAATCATTTGTTGTTAATAAAATTGATGTGTGCTGCATCGTTTGGCATTTAATTATTCAGTATTCACTTTTGCAGCGACAAAATTTAATTGGTGGCGATTTATGGTTACTAATTTTTATTTTTTTAGAAATCGAAATTCCATGGTCCACTATGTATGCCCATCAAATGGTTATGTATGGTTATGTTTCGTCTAATACTTTATTTGCTATAGGGCTGTGGATAACCACCCTGTGTATTGCAGAAACTTTGCCTTGTATTATTGATCCGCGCATATTATTGGTGAATTGTGTGTTGCTATCACCATTGCTGATACAAATACGACCGACCTAATGTTGCACTAACTTTGCCTTGCATTGTTGGTCATGAGATATATACTGAATGACCAATTTATTAGAGACATCCTGCTAATAGCGTGTTGCGCCTCCTTTAGCAGCGAGAACTGCCTGAATACGTGCTGGCATGGATTCAACAAGGTGTTGAAACCGTTGCAGAGAAATAGCAGCCCAGGATGACATCACTTTTGCGTTTGCTGCCATTTATATTTAATCTCCACTTAGCAAACCAACTCTCACTTTGATGCAAAGCTTTCACATACAGGGCCAGTCGCTCATGGTAAAGAGTTCTCTCGCAGACTTGTCTTTTTGTTAGAAAAAACTTATTTTCCGGACCATTCGCGTTGTTTTTCCCTGCGCCGTTCGATTATCGATGGAACTCATGTGATGAAGACAGCATTGTCGTTGAAAAGTACATTGCTGAATGTATTAAATTTTTGTGGAAAAGTGTATTTTCATTTCTGCATTGTAATATCCACAGTTTCGTGGTGACTTGTTTCTCTTTGATAATAGTTTAGCAAATAAATAACCCATTCGATTTAATTTATAATTTAGAAACTTTTAATTTATAGTTGGTAATGACTCAAGATAATCACATAAGAAATTTAATAAACGTAGAAAGCAACATTCGGAAAAATGAACTTTTTCTAATGGTATCAAACGAAAAGGAATATTATCATGTGTGAGTTTCAACTTTTAAAGATATTTATTTAATCTTACAGTATTTTTAACGTTTTTTTTTTAAATTTCGTTTTTCATTTTTTAATTGGATAAAAACTGGAACAATTAATTCACATTACGTATATTAATTGATTATTCGATTTTAGCGAGCCAAAGGTCTATTTAGAAGTTAATGCATATTACAATCTTCAAGAAAATTCCATGAGTAAGTATCATCTGATGTCATAATTAAAATTTCGTTTGTGCTGTGATGCATAAAACAACAGTTCATGGGGTATTTATTTATTTCGCTTTTTTTTTTATTTCTATTTGTCATTCCTAAAATTTCTTTAGATCGTTGAAATTCTGTTTTTGATGTCATTAAAGACTTTTCCAGAGCTTAACTGATTAAAACGTCTTTGAAATTGGTTTGAAATTGTTACAAAAACATCGGTCGAAAAATGTTACATTTTACGTTTCGGAAATCAATATTTTTTTTGTCAAAACAAAGTTTTTTGTCAAAAAGCTTAAAAACTCGCTATTTATTTCAACTTTAATCGTTGGCCTCGTTTAGAAGACATGATATTGTCTAAAAATTTGAGCTTTAGCCAATCTTTGAAAATGACTTCATATCATGAGAGTTTTTTTAATAAACGTTATTGAAGACATTCTTTCGTCAAACCAAAAAATGTCATTTTCTCAAGGAGCTTCCATAAACCACGTGGCCCAGTCAGGGGGGAGAGAGGTTTGGTTGCTATGGGTTACGTGAGGGGAGGTGGCATTCCGAGCTACGAGGCTTTTCATTTGTTTTATTTGGCACAGTTAAACAATACAGAATACACAACAGCATTATGGATATTTCCATTACCTCCATAATTTAGATACGCCATACAGAGTGTATCAAAAATACGTTTACAAACTTTGAGGGCGTGTTCTTCACCCAAACAAGAAACTGAATCTATATATACATATTTCCTATAATCCTTAGATTTTGAGATATTAATGAAGGTTTACCTCACCTCAGAAACTAATACCAAATATTCAAAATGCCATCCGCGTGCTTCTACACACGCATACACGCTTCGGATCATTGACTGTCACACACGTTCATACATTTCCAGATGGTGCCGAATACTTCCATGACACGTTGATGAAGCATCTCTGCATTAGGAATGTCTGCTGCCTGCTGCATAAACCAATTGATTTAGGTGGTCCTACAGATAAAAATTGAAAGGATTGAAGTCGGGGGAACGTGCAGGCTAAGGAACTGGTCCTCCCCTACTCATTCATCTGCCGTGATAAATATCAACAATGAGAGTAAAATGCGCTGGAACCCCTTCACAGCAGGGCACATCCTAAAGCAAGTCTGGAAGACTGTTCTGAAGAAACTCTGTAGACAGCACCTGTAAGACGTGCTGGATAACATTTGGATCTACCAGACAGTCACCGACAATTCCAGCCACACATTAATCTTAAATCAATCTGGTGTCTAGCTTGAATTGTACCATGAAGATTTTCATCCGCCCACAAATGTTGATTGTGAAAAATTCTTATTCCATCTCTTACAAAAGTTGCCTCTCTTCACTGAAGACTGAGGAGAAAAACAACGGATTGCGAATTTGAACAACAAACCAACGGATAAAGTTCTCCCATGGTGGGTGATCGGCAGGCAAAACACCTTGCACACGTTTGCATGTGATGCACACTCCAGGTGATGTAGGCTACACTCCAGGCGGTACTGTGTGATGTACCAAATGCTTGGGCCACTTATCGTGTGCTAATACCTGCATCGTCTTCGACAGCCTGCACACAATGAAAGTGAAACGTTGACAAATGTACACAAGTGATAAATGCTAATTAGTCTCCATGGCAACACAGCGCCATCTGATTGGTTACAAATTTCCGTTGATGGATTTTACCTCAAACCGTGTTCAGCGTAAACTTTCATTAATACCACAGATTCTAAGGATTTTTCGGATATATGTTTATGTGAACTATGTTTCTTGTTTTGGTGTTAGGAAGCCGCCCTCAAAGACTGTAAACATGTTTTTGAGATATCCTGTATAAAAACAGCGCTGTGCGTGTGTGACTTGCGCTTGTACAACTCCTTCTCTTAAAATCTTTCTCGTGTGAATCAACACTCAGTATTTAATGAGGTGATCGATAGTTAGGAACGACTGTAAACTATTGTAAACTATTTCATGAAGTCTCATTTGCACTGAAATAATTTTGATGTAGGTTTAAAGAATCTCACAGAGCTCTTGTTCCATTTCTATTAGGCTGTTTTATATTACAGTGAATCTCCTGTCTTTTCCACGTAGATCTTGCTATATTGTGGCATCATATTGCATCCTATTGTCATTCCATATTGGAAATCTACACTAAATGGAAAAAGTATTCGCACACCTAAAGTAACATGCAATTTTTGTATGCGATTCAAACGACGTATTGCGTAACGTTGTTTGCTCCCGATTATACAAAACTAGTAACTTGGAAGAACGCAATGCTACAAGAACGCGGAAATGACCTACAGGTTTTTAACGAGGTATAATGATTGGGTGCCATATCAGCAATGTTTCAATTCGAAAAATTGCGCTCACTCTAAAGATTCCAAAATCCACAATAGCCGATGTGATTCGAAGATGCAAGACTAGTGGCGCAACTACTGCAAAATCGCGTCCTGGCAGGCCTCATAAAACAGACAGTTCGGGCTCGGAGAACATGGAGATGGATGGTCCAGAATCATCTAGTCCTCTGCAAGTAAAATAACATCTGAAGTTGACATCGCCACCGGGCTTCATATTTGCATTAAAACTATCCAAAATGAACTGTATTCATCTTGCTTTCCGCAACTGCCTGTTGCAAAACCAAACGGATGGTTTTGTTGCAATTTTCTATTATTCTATGAATTTTGATTACTAAAGACTTTCTAACTTTAATTTGATACTGTTGAATCGACTACGGTGTGTAAACCGTTTCTGGTGTTCACGTGCATTATCATGTAGTGCCATTTCTGATTGGCTTTGGGCATCACTGTGGCAAAGTAACTAATCAACAGCAGCATTTCTTTCATTCTCTCTTCCGCAATAAAAGGAGAGGGTTCACGTGTACAGTAATTGTAAATTTTTTGTAACAACTGCTGCTGCCATGCTGTAAGCTGCATTTTAGGGCTAGCTACTGGGCATGAATACATTCTAGGAATTCATGCAGTCCGGTCGGCCTCATTTGGGCGTAGCACAAACAATATTGTCAAGTTAGAGTGTGAAAGAGGTTAAGTAATTATTTTAATTTGTCGGTAGACTAGGAGACTATCGAGGTCATCGATATTATTTAATGTGATTAAATTGTGAATAAACATAAATGATAAGTTTTATTATTTGTTTTATTATTTGTTGAGATATTAATTTAAAACTTAGGCTAAGCATCTGTTTCATTATCTAAGGCACTAATCCTACAAGACAAGGCAGTCTGCTTTTATAGTGATTTATTAAGAAATTATTTCCTATGAAATGATAGTTTACAGTTTTAATTAAACTACTTTTATCGCCTTTTTCTGAAATTTTTAAAGGGTTTTTGAATTTTTCTTGTAGATATGATAGAAGGAATGTGCCAAACGCCATATTACTCTCCTAATCGTCTCGAGTAAGTATGGAAATAGAATTCAAAAATATTAAGGATCATGGCCAGTATTGTTAATAGCAAAATTGGAATTAAGAGGCCTTGATAAAACAATGCAATGTACACAGTGTCCATAAAAGATTTATACATCAATCTTTTATTAACTTTTGAACGTAATAGCAATCTTGTATCGGTTACGGCATGTTACAAAGAAACTCCAAAAGTGTTATCTAATATATAAAATTGAGGAGGTCGGGTCGGTAGCCCAACGCATCAGACGAGACCATAGAAGAAATCGGAGCAGCTTATCTTCATTTTCAAAGGTCTCCAAAAGATTTCATCCATCGCATTTACCGACCTTTTATCTCGCGTAAATTAAGCTGCATACCCTCTGAACAGTGATCGGTGATTTTGTTTCGGCAAGCCATACAAGCGTCTACCATAAAGCTGTACTGTCTTTATGGTAGACGCCATCTTTTGTTCTGTCAATGTCGGTGCCTCTTACGTGCAGGTTCCGCAATAAACAAATATACCCCATAAATCTTTAGGAGTTTCTTTGTAACATGATTGTTAATACGTTTAAAAATTATCAAATATTGTTATGGTACAAATCTTTTATGGACATCCTGTACTATAAATTTTAATGTACAGTAAATTTTCTTAGTTACTACGCATAATTTACTCAAAAAACTTCTAGCGGCACTTTTCTCCGGTGGCAAAATTCAGATTAATTAATCAAAACTCACATTGCCCCAAAAGTACGTAGACCATATTTGGTTGCGTTTTGCTCAAGGGAGTTTTGAATACTGGGGTTTAAAAAGAATATGACTACCTTGTGCCAAAACCAAGTAAGTTGTTTCTGTTATTCCCCAGATATAGATAACGACGAAGGTAAGTTATTGGTGTATGTGTATTTTAGTATATCAAAGCTCATACTAATTCAGGATTCGTTAATACTTACGGAAAATAAAGATAAAACTTAACGAAATGTTAACATACTAGCAGCATATATTTTAAGTATAATTTCTTATACAGATTTCGCATTATTCGACATTAAAGAGTTGGTTATCCGGATCGCTACACTCAATGACATCTTAAACCCGCTAGTCCATAGAACTCGGGCTTAAGATGTAAGCTTACAGTGTAACGGGCCGGATAACGAACTCTTTAGAGACGGATAACGCGGAATGTACTATACCGATCACGAAATATTCCCCATCTCAATATTGCGCTATCGGAAATTGCTCACTCCTAAAACTTATTCAGTTTTAGAAAACAAAAGCTTCTGTATCCAACCGAAAGGATAACGGTTTTAAAATCAGGTTTTATATACCGTGTTCACTTTTTTCGTTTCATAGAGAACTGTAAGAAATTTAATTCATAAGTTTCAAATAGAGAGTTTCAAATTGTCCACGTCCCCCTCTTAGTTAAAATGAGTGACAATGTCGTTTTTTAAATCGGCATGCGGATTTAAAACAATCATTTTCCAAATGATTTTTTTTAACTTACTGTTATACTTAAGTTATTTATACAATCTATGGAAATAGAATTCAAAATAGAAGTTATTTATACAATCTATTTCAAGGTGTATTAATTTCGAAATTATTTTTATGAGGCAACCTCACTGAAGAAAGTTTTCAATCACCAGGCTATTCACCAAATACCCTTTACAAAGTGGCTCCGACTTTTCGTAGTAACACCTTCCTCCTTATCTCAAAAATAGATTAATCTGTTTCTAGAAACATCAGAACTTTAGCTATTAGAGAAATATAACAGGAAGATTTAATCGATCATTCTCTCCGTGCAAGTGAGGTGTGGAATATTTCGTGATCGGTATAGAACATAAGAAATTATGCTGAAATAATATGCTGCTAGTGTGTTAATATTTCTTACAATTTTATCTTTATTTTCCGCAAGTTTTAACGAATCCTGAATTAGTATGAGCCTTGTTATACTAAAATACACATATACCAAATTATGTTCGTATATAATTATTCAAGGATATGCAATAACTAGATCTTGAGTGCAATTATTATGAGTTTACACTGAGTGGCCAAAAAATTAGAGACACCCCTTATTTGAAAGTAAACCAGTCCCAAAGTGACGTGAGTGACATAACAACGCAGAGCTGCTTATACAAGGAACGCTCAGCTTCGGACGACATAGTTATCACGAAAGTTAGAGTCAAAATGGGTAAGAAGAATGATTTAAGTGAGTTTGAAAGAAGGATGATCGTCGGTGCAAGAAGAGCTGGTGCCAGCATCTCCGAAACGAAGGCTCTTTTAGGATTTCTCTCCCAACAGTACACAGTTGGGACACCTGTTGCTCTACCGTAAAGCCGCAAAAAGCTTCAATCAGTAGTGTCTAGGACCACCCCGAGCTGCTACCACTGCCTCCACCCTACATGGCATACTGTTCACAAGTTTAAGGTAAGTGTCCACAGGTATTGACCTCCATTCCTCGAGGAGTGTCGTGGTCAGTTCCTGGACAGATGTAGGGCGAACCATCCTGGATCTCACACGTCGTTCCAATTCGTCCCAAAGATGTTCGATGGGGTTGAGGTCAGGACTCTGGGCGGGCCAATCCAGTTCTTCAACCCGCATCTCGTCAAACCAGTCGGATATGGATCTTGCTTTGTGGCAAGGCGCATTGTCGTGCTGGAAGAGGAATGGCCCGTCACCGAAGTGTTCCCACAGCGCTGGAAGTGCCCCGTTATCCAGAATGGTTCTGTAGCCATCAGCATTGAGGTTTCCGTCCACCTTGATGAGCGGGCCCAGTCCAGTCCAGGAGAAACACCCCTAGACCATCACTCCACCACCATCAAACTTCACTGTTGGAACAACACATTCCGGCAGGAAGCGCTCTCCGGGCATTCGCCAGACCCAGACTCTGCCATCTGATTTCCACAACGTAAACCGTCATTCATCACTCCATTCCACACTTCTCCATTGGTCCAGTTCCGACGTTCTTTGCACCACTCCAGGCGGCGTTTAGCATTGGCCGGAGTGATGCGGGGCTTGTGGGCAGCTGCTCTTCCATTGAAACCAAGTTTTTTATTTCTCTTCGGACCGTCATATCACAGATTTCAGTCCCTGTTGATGATCGAAACTCTTGGGCCAAGACATGCAGCGGTTCCTTACGATGCTGCTTTACCACCCTTCGTAGCACCCAGGGGTCTGGGGGGGGGGGGGGCAGCGTTGGTATTTTTCCGGGTCGAGGGCGAATGGTGGTGTTTCCGACGGTTGATTTTGGTTGCTGAGGATGTGTGACGTTTCTGTGATGCTTTCCCAGAAAGGTGACATCTAATAATCTGTCCTCGTACGAACTCCGAGAGATCCTTCTGCCGTGGCATATTGATGATATGTCATTTGTTCTACAATTCAACTGTGCTTGAAATGGATCATTCCATTAAAAAAAAATTATTTAAATTTTGTTGTTAACTTTAAATGAGTTTTTTTCATGAAATGATCCATTTCCAGGTGTTCACAGGGAACACTGATCATGTAGTGTATCTCGGCTGTTTAGAGAGTGGCAGTTGAGAAAAAAAAAACTTCAAGCGATAAGTTGCGTGCCTAATTAGTTCAAAAGGTCTGGAATAGCAGCATGGAATGGCGCTCTATGCAATATTCGTATACGAAATTAGATACGAAGACACAGGTGTAACCTATTTTCAGTAAACGGTGGAGGCCACAATCAGCATGTAACCAATTTTAGTAACGATTAAAGACCTGTTAACCTGTGTCTTCGTGCAAGAATCCGTTGGAGTTTCATCGCTGGTATCGATGTGGGCTTCCCGACTGCTTGTTCGGGCCAAACCTTCTGTTTTGTCTTCACGTAGTTCCCTCGCTCGTAGGCCCTGCTTTAGGCCTTCTTTGTTCGATTGACATAATGCTGCAGTTCACTCCACAAGTTTACTCTTGTTCTCTTGATGTTCTCCTTGTTCTCTGCTGAATGATGAAAGCAAATTGTATTTAGAAAAGCGCTTCTAGATTCAGGTTGTAATTTTCCTTCTTTTTACTTTTGTTGTGTTTTATTTTTATAATTATCAATTATCCACATATTTTTTTTTCAAATTTTATTCAAAAAAGGCTGCTCGAAAAAGGCTGGTGAACGAGAGAGGTGAAAGGCGAGTAGCATGCATAATCCATAGCAACAGAAGGGCAACAACATGACAAATTACAGTTGAATTTAATGGAAGTGCATCAAAAAGCATATCCCAACGCACAACAAGACGGACTTTACAAAGGCACCTGTTGTGGGCCCAGGAACGACATAATTGGTCACCTGAGGAGTGGAAAAAGTAGCCTGGTCCGATGAATCTCGTTTCCTGCTCCATCATGCGGATGACCGGATCAGATTATGGCGCAAACAGCACGATTTCTTGGACCCCTCCTGCCAAATGACAACTCTAAAGGCTGATGGCGGTGGAATTATCGTGTGGGGAATGTTTTCCTGAAGTATACTGGATCCTTTGATATTTGTGGGCACAACTCTAAACAGCACAGCGTACCTCAACATCGTTGCCGATTACGTGCACTCGTCTATGGCTATGACGTTCCCTTCTAGAGATGGCCACTTTCAGCAAGACAATGCACCTTGCCACCGTGCTCGATCGGTCACAAAATGGTTTGAGGACTATCATTCAAAGTTCAGTCTGCTTCCGTGGCCAGCTCAGTGCATTTGTAGGACGAAGTCGAAAGATCACTCGAAAGCTTGGAAACGCCACCATTTAATCTGATATTGTGCCAACTTAGAGCTGATATTGTGTCAGCATGGGCAAACATTCCTCATCAATAGTATCAGCATCTTGTTGAGTCCATGCCAAGAAGAATATCGACTGTATGAGAGCTAAAGATGGACCAACTCATTAGTAGAACTCTCTAATTTTTTGGCCACTCAGTGTACTTGTAATCAAGAACCCGGTTAGCATATACCTTTAATGCAACATGGACCGCTCCAACAGAAAAATATTAAGGAGCTTTCTACAGCTGTCAAAAATGTTGCCAGGCAAATAGTCACCAATTTCAATTTTCGTGGTATATTCAAAAACGGATTATTGCTTGTGTATTCTACAGTTTTTTTTAGAAATTTTAGGATGTATGAATTTCTTAATTTTCATATCTAATTAATGGTATGCTAATACCATTCGATAGGTATCTAATAATAAATTTGATGATTTTTTCTTGATCCCTTTTATTCTTTTTTTTAATAAAATTGAGGATAAGATTATTAAAATAATTAAGATTAAATATGTAAATGTAATTAATAAGGTGCGTCACATAAGTATAGGACCACCCATATTTTCCCTTGTCTGCAAGAAACAAAATAAAATAATTAAAACATTGTCACTGTATCAGATTCTCACAACTATTATTTATTGTCTCCAAAGAAAATAATGGAAAACAAATAACAAAAATAAGAATTTATAAAAATAGAATTTAAGCTGTCCCATACGTATAGGACCAGCATCACTTAATGCCGTTTTTCGAGCAGAAAAATTAACAAAACAGTGATTAATCAGTCAATAGATGACACTGGTGATTACCTAATAGGGTTGCCTCCACAAAAACTTTCAAATGGGAGTAAACAAGCAACTTAAACACAATGCCTCGTAACACCACCTTGTCAGACTATGAAAGGGGTCAAATTGATGCTTTGAAAGCTTCTGGAGTTAATGCACGAGGTATAGGAGAGGTTGTAAGTCGGTCACATAAAGCGGTACTTAATTATTTGAAAGCTGGTTATCAGTATGGCCAGAAAAAGAGACCTGGGAGACCTCAGAAGACGACTAATCGACAAAAAAGGGTGATTATTAAAAAAATGAAAGACCCCACAACATCTTTGCGTGCGGTGGCCAATTTTGAAGATGTTCCAGTATCAAAATCAACTGTGCAACGGATTGTGAAGCAGGCATCATCTCGTGTGTACACGAAAAGAAAACAGCAACCTGCACTCCAACTGCACCACAAGCAGAAACGGTTGGCCTTTGCCCAGTCAGTGATGTTCTGGACAGAAGATTGGAAGAGAGGGGAGAAAAAACTCAATTTAGATGGGCCAGACGGCTGGCAATATTACTGGCATGACATCAGGAGGTCAGAAGAAATGTATTTCATATGGCAACAGGGAGGAGGTAGAACCAATTTAGCTATTGTTAGTGGAAGAATAAAGACTTCAGATTATCAAGATCTGCTTGATATTCATCTTTTATCATTTGGGGAGAAGATTCGAGGGACTAGATGGATTTTCCAGCAAGATAATGCCCCAGTTCACCGTGAAAACAGCACATATGAGTGATTTTTAGCAAATTGGGTGCAAATTATGGACTGGCCTGCCTTATCTCCAGATATCAATCCAGTGGAAAATGTATGGGGCGCTTTAGCCAGATCTGTTTACGCAGGTGGTAAACAGTACCACAATATAGACGAATTAAAGTATGCTGTGTCGAATGCCTGCAAGAAATTAATTCAGATTATCTGCAAAACCTGGTCACAACTATGCCAAATCGAATTTTCAAAAATATTGAAAAAAGGGATGATTTATTGGGCATTAAGTGATGCTGGTCAAGACAGTGTAGTTCTCTATACTGGTGCGCACTCTGATGATGGAATGAAAAACAACTGGAAGTGTACTAATGCCAACCTCCTCAGCGCAAATTGGCAGGCCTGTACAAAGTAGATACAAAATGGCAGGGAAACGATGTGGAGGGAATTACTATTGCGTGGTGGGATGTCCATATAATATGCTTCTACTTTTCACAGGTGTTTTTCATTAATGAATAAAGAATCCATGGAATTATCAAGTACATCTTTTCATCTTCCGTTTCTCGCTCTCTCTTGACCCTCCCCCCTGCGATCAGCATCCATTCTCTCCACCTTTCCCGTTACTTACGAGCTAAAACAGGAAAATAAAAAGGATAGAGAAATAGCCAATACTCAGATGTCTGCATTCATCCTCCTCCAGCCTCCCCTCCGATTCTACTCACGTGTTTCAACAATGGGGTGTTTTACTTTCCTTCTGAGCTAAGTGTCTCAGATTTTGGAGCTCTTAAAAATCGGAGGGAAAAAAACGACCGCGCTAAAACAAGAACTCCCCACCTGTTTCTTTAATGATATTCAAGAAAATATTGAGAAAACGGGATAAATCGCGATTTTGCTCAATGAAAGAAAGAGCAAAACGATATTATTTAAATGAAGGTTACAAAACTATGCTCAAATTTTAAGTGAGCTGCATGCCACAATTTTACATGATTTACAAAATTTATATGTGTTGATCAACTTGAAATGTAATCAATTTAATTATTAATTTGTATATGCAATATTTTTCACTTGTTAAATATTGGTTCAGATTTATTTAAAAAATTTTATAATGTAGCTCTCCTGATTTACCTTCATCTGTTGTAAACATTTTCCTGTTATTTTTACCCCATCAGGGAAAAATAGTGTCATCATGTGCATGACTTGACTTTTTAAAATTTTTCCCTCTCCTCACTGTTTTGGGACGAAAAAACGTCTCTCATTTCTTCACTTTCTTAAAATTACTACATTTTCAGTTGTTTAAAATCGGTGTTTTGCCACGTCAGTGTTTGCAATTTTTGCCGCTTGATGGCCGCTACTGTAGCGCACCAAGCGGGTTTCTTGAAGCGTGTGGGACAGCTTAATTTCTATTTTTATAAATTCTCATTCTTGTTGTTGTTTGTTTTTCATTATTTTCTTTGGAAACAATAAATAATAGTTGTGAGAATCTGATACAGTGTTTTAATTACTTTATTTTGTTTCTTACAGACAAGGGAAAATATGGGTGGTCCTATACTTATGTGACGCACCTTATAATAATAGTAAATATAATAAAATCTTTTTTGGTTGGAAGCCAAATGTACAATAAATAAGTGGTGAATAAATAAATGTAAGCTTTATGAACATCATAAAATTAATCTTTTGTATTTTTAGAGTAATGAATTACGCTGCCTTAGGAACGGTTGTTGGTCATGAAATTACACATGGATATGATACCAATGGTACGTTTTTAAATTTATAAGATTTTATTTTATTATTATTTAATACGTGTCCACATCTTATTCATATTTTTAAATAATATTCATCGCATTCAGGCATTTTATTTAAGTTTTACTAAATTCACTATGTTCATCATTCATATTATAAATTCCTTGATGAAAATCTGCTGCAATACATGGTAACATACATTTAAAATAAAATTTCCTTAAACGACTAACATGTTTATCGATGTACTGATTATCATATCGTATGCAGACGAGTTTTCATTTTGTCATTTGTCAATTCAAGAAAATAGCAAAGTTGTCGTTTCGTGCAATAAAGTTATAATCGTCATTGCACGTACCGTAAAAACCGCGCGGTCCATGTTTGATTCTAAATGCGATTTCATTTGTTCATGGTCTTCAAATTTGAGAGGTAAGGAATTGTTGCTCGAAGTAGCTGCTTAATTCTATGGGACCTTCTGTTATCTGGAATGCGTCTTTCAGTTTATTTGGTAGAACATAGTGTAAACACTATTTCATTTCTCTGTTACATCTATACAAGCGGCAATAAACAACCCTTTTCTGTGAGTATATTCAACTTTAAACAGATTGCAAGATCTTCTGATGGCTACAAGAACTTCTTCCCTGACCTGCCATGCAGCTGGACCCGATACAAAGAATTTTACTTCCATCAAATCTATTCTTGATGAGACAATGCGTTAAGAGACGTCGAAATCGTATTGTGAAATTTATTATTGTAACATAAATTAAAATTATTATTCATTTGTCAGTCTCAGTGTGCAAATTAATGTGAACAAGAGGGTATTTTTACATAATGTGATTTCCTGAGTTTGGCAGGCCTGATTTGTAACTTCCTAATTGTACTAAAAATACTTACTAGAATAATTACTCCATGTTTCATAAAAATACGGAAAAATCCCGCTTATTCACATTAGTTTGCACACTATCGTATATATCTGTATAATCTCTTCTATATTTAATTAAATACGAAGACCACGAGGAATAAAACACGCGGAAAGATCTTTTAGTGAGCATGTGAATAGAGGTAAGCAGATCAGTGTTTCTTTCAAAATCGTCTGCTTATAATGACTGTAATGGCGTCTTACTACTAGCGCCAATAAGCGGATAATTACATGAACTACTCGCGACACATTGTCTATTCTATTCGTTATGCTTAGGGTATGAGCTGAGTGTTTCACTTAGCTTATATCAAACCAGCAACTCTTGTAGGCCTGCTTGAGTGAATCTTGAGAGACTACTAGTGGTTCTGTAGTCTGCTATAGACCAGTTTGGGAGGCTATCCTTAACTGTTGGTCAATTTGAGTTGGTTCCAGGTGGAACCTTAACTATGTAGTATGACAGAGCTTGTGGGGTTACGTTATCCCTCCCCTGGCAAAAAGGGGGAACATGACACCGTTCTAGGTATTTGTATTGTAGCATAAAAGAAATCAGTATAGGGAGTAGTAGTCAAGTATTAAGACTCAAACTTTGGAATACGATATCATAGTGTAGTAGGATCTCAGTCCTATTGGAGGGCATTGTCCCGATGTGGACAAAAATCATACTTATTAGAAAACAGTAGGGCCTACATTTGGAAAATGAATGAGAATGAATGAGTCGTTGCCCTGAAAAGCTTTTCAGGGTAACGACTCATTCATTCTCATTCATTTTCAAATGTACTGTTTTCTAATAAGTAATAAAGTTCTAATAAGTTTCTAATGAGTTTTTCTGTTTCTGTCTACATTAGCTAGCCATACCCTTCACTTTACCCACTCGATAAAGGGCAGGGGATGAGATTTATTCACCGGGTTTTTTGCTAAACCCACTTCTACATGATGCTCTACAACTTTCTAAATAACACATGGGGTCTAACCCCTACCCCTACAAAATTAAAATTTTCAAAATTTACCCCTTCACCCCCAGGGACGCGAAATATTTTTATTCTGAATGAGGTAACATTAAAAGCAAATAATCAATATTCATTTTTCCCCAATCTGTTTCCCTTGAGTCGTTATTTGGACCTAAAGACGGGACACCA
>JAHWFO010009379.1:0-22333 GCA_023313115.1 Rhysida immarginata | reverse complement strand
GGTGTTCTGTAGCAACTTGTAAAGGGATGCTTTTAGCTCAAATAATCGCCAACCAAATTCTCCCTCTTTCTTATTAGGGGTGACCTTTTGTATAGACTATGCCATGTTATGCTATCTACAAGTTAACTTTGAAAGGGTCGCTGCACTGTCGCAACATCGCCGTTAAGTGAGATTTCTAAATTCTGCTGGTGGAGTGTCCCCATCTTGCTCACACGTTTCCACTAGCGCCACTGAATGGATTTACCTCATCTTTCGTACACAGACAATAAAATGACAGCGTTTTAATTTTTTTTCTCCCTATGGTAACCTTTTTACCTCAATCGCTACCAGTCCATCTTTTGACGCCATTCTTTCTGAATCGTCCTATACACCATTGTTCGATTGTGGATTATATCGCCTCTTGTTTCTTTTTTAATTTAACGACGGCACAAATTGACGCTTCCTGTAAAAAGTTTGTATTTGAAGGAATTGGAGTCTTACTCTTTTTTATATGCGCATTTGGTAATGTAATTTTAGAAATTCGATTTTATTAAAGAATAGCTCCTTTACGAATTGATTTCGAATGAAGATTTCTTTATTTTGTTAGGAATTAAGTTCGATAGCAGAGGAACTAAGCGTGAATGGATAGCAACAGATGATATTGCTAAATACAACAGTAAGGCAAAATGTTTCGAAGAACAGTACTTCAAGTATAATTTGACCAGCGATGATCTCAATGGTGCATCTCCCTTGACGGTATACAATTATCTCATCTTTAATAATTATTTAAAGTCTGTTTCAAATTAATGCGGACAATCTTGAGTTTTCAAAGCTTTAATTTTATCTGTTTTTGTCCTAACATAAGTTGAAAGTTATATCTTTATTCAAAGCTGGCAGAATTCCTTAAATAAATAGAAATGAAAACAAAACAAAACAAAACAAATAATATGCAAAATTCAAAAAACAGATACCGGGCAAGTCAGTCCAATCATACCGTGTGTTTCTAAAGTTCCTGAACTGCCTCTTCTGTATGTAGGAAAAGCCTAACCTATGACAGCAGGAGTAATATTCGGCCAACCACTAAAACAAACCATGTGCTGAAATAAATTACATAAAATCAGTTTAACCTAGTGGCAAAGTTTCTCAAATGTGTTTATTTTATTTTTACATGGCCAAAGGAAACAGTGATAGAATTGCGATTAAATATTCTTTGGTATTATTTGAACTATGGACCGGTGCATTACCTTGTTGGGGTCGCAAATTCCTTCCTTGGAACATAATCTATTACAATGTACAAAGCCCAATGTAGAAGTACCATTAAATCTCTCCAGACGATTGTTTAACCTCCTCCCAGCTGTCGATTAAACAACACTCGATTTTCTTTGGGGAAGTCGTGCCAATAGTCGTGCTCATCCATCTTGAGAAAAACACTTCGATCCACGTGTCACTCCATTCCATGTCTTTTCTGGTCAAGACATTCTCTCACGTTTATGCTTTTCACTAAGTGACGGAATTCTTGTATTTCAGATGTGCTGATGGTGCAAGCGAATGCCACAGTTGCTGAAAGAAACGGAAACCCGGGTTCACGCTGCAAGGCCCGTACTGGGGTCTGCTTCTGAGAAGCTGCTCTCTGAATAAGGCGAAGGGCACGTTAGTTGATCTTTGGTTTGGGTCCTGGAGTTTTTTAGGGTATTCGGCAACTTTCCTGGCCAAATATTGAGCAGTTGCTGATTTCTACCTCTTTAAGAACGCAGCAATTTGTCGAACAGATTTTCCTTCAGCACCTTAAGGCCACGATTTGTCCCTTATCGAAGCGTTTAATGTCTTTACTGTAGGTATTTTTATTATTCAGCATAAGATTTGCTCAACCGAATTTACAAGTAAGGTGGTTCTTTTACGGCAATTTTTAGAGCTAAAATCGTTTGTAAAATTCTCAAAAATAGAACTCTCTGCATTAATGTGAAATGTTTTTTGAATTTTTCATATTTTTGTTTTCATTTCTCTTTATTTAAGGAATTCTGTCAACATTTGAATAAAGATAGCAATCAAATTATGTTGTCACAAAAATAGATAAAATAAAGCTTTGAAAACTTAAGATTTAAAGCGTCCTGCTTGATATAAAAAATGAGGTTGAGGTAATTTAACTAGATTGAGTTTTTTGGTTGATTTGCACTTCAACATAATAAACCTTAAGTTTGTATATATTTTAAAATACATACAAACTTTTAATAAATTTTAATCGAATTGTGTCGTAAATAAACTTATATAAATTTTTATCAAAATATACTTTAATAAGTTTTATCTACATATTTTATAAATTTTTATCTTTTTATTTAAAATAATTATTTAAAAATTATTAAAATTTGTATGTGTTTTAAAATTCATTAATTTATTTATTAAATTCATTGTTTCTGCACACTTTGTACTGTATTATGATAATAAGATATTAGGAAAAACATCCAATTGCCAAAAATGTAACTACTAAGAGAAATATGTAATTAAAAACTGAATGTAAATAGAAATTAAGAAAAAAATATGTAAATATGACTCAACAAAAGAAAATATAATATTGTTGATTAACAAAGACAACAATGTAACCATCTAAAGTAAGAAAATATTGTCAAAAACCATTGTTAGCTATTTAAAAAATCAAAAGAATTTCAGTTAATACAAAACTACTAAAGATGTCCATAAGGACGAAAGTTAACGAAATAATGTACTGTAACTGGACGTTTTTCCTAATTTCTTATTATTTATTAAGGTTTATTATGCTTAATATTACTGCTAATATAACGAGAAGTTAGATTAATACATGTATATTTAATTTATTTCTTCAGGTGAATGGTACTCAAACTTTAGCAGAAAATATTGCAGATAATATTGGAACTCCGACAGCATATATGGTAAAAAGCGAAAATAAATAATAGAAAATAATAAAAATTTAATAATAAATAAAAACAATTATATGGTCGCAGTTAAATGCATATGAGTGTAATTCTCCTTTAACTGTATTAAAAGTACTATCTTATTATTGTCAATTTTTTTAATTACACTAGTATGCATATTGTAAAGTGGATTGTAAAAATTAAAGAAACTATAGGAGCCGTAGCGATATAGGTGGCGCTAACATCGGTAATATTGAAAATGGCGTCTACGAGAGAGAAAGCTCAATGCGTTCGGTGGTTTCATGAGAATAAAAATCTGATTAGCGTGCAGACATTTAGAAATGAGTATGGACGCGACCCTCCTAATGTCATGACCTTTGTATGACAAGTTTATTGAGACAGAAAGCGTTATTGACCTTCCAAAAAATGGTAGGCCTTATGTGAGTGACTACACGATGGACGCAATCCGTGAAGCTTTTCAACTATGTCCTCGCAAATCAACTCGTAGTGCTTCAGAATTTGGCATACCTCAGAACAAAATGGATTAAAATTCTACACAAGAGCATTATAAGGTACAAATCGATCAAGCCTTGCAATCAAACAAATGCTCCTGCCGTCAAATTCTCGACCGCGTTGATGACTATCTTCATCGTGTGTGTTTTTCGAATGATGCTCCTTTTTACGTATCTGGGAAGGTGTTTAAACACAATGTTCGAATATGGGGGTCTTAAAACCTACATTTTGTGGTCGAACATAAAAGGGACAATCCTAAAGTTAACGTTTTTTGTGGCCTAATGCTTGATAAGGTTGTTGGATCTGTCTTTTTGCTGAATCCTCCATTATAGAACCGGTTTATTTGGACATGCTGGAGTGCTATGTAGTGCCTCAATTAGAGGAGTACCAACCATGGGTTCTTTATCAACAGGACGGTGCCGCACCACATTGGGCAATATCAGTTCGTGAATTCCTCGATTGGTCGGAGAGATGATCCTACAGCATGGTCCCCACGTTCTCCGGACATAACACCCTTAGAATTTTTCTTGTGGGATATGTTAAGGATAAAGTGTTTGCTATACTGGTTCCCGATATGAACACATTAAAGGCAAGAATAACGGATGCGATATTGACGGTAAAGGTGCGTTCCCATAGCTCGCTTGAGCTTTAAAGCGAAGCTTGAGCTTTGAAGCAAATTCTACTCGCTAGAAAAATATGGCTTGAAAAGTTCAGCTTGAAAAGCCAAGCTAGCGTTGAAGTATCCCATAGCTAACGTGTCTCGCGAGAAATCGCAGGCGTGAATTTCGAAAAACATGGCGCCTTCAATGCACGAAAACGTTAATTAATCTAAAAAGTATTTTGATACAAAAATTACTGAATTTATTTTATTTGGTTTTTCTTTTATATTGTTGTAATATGATTATTGCCAATTTATTGTTCTGTTATTGTAAATAAATAAAAAAATAAATAAATAAATTTTGTAAAAACGGGTAAAATATTTCCAATTTAGCAAAACGTGATATTTTTATTTTCGATGAGGCTGTAAAAATGGAATAATAAAATAAAATAAAATAAAATAACTAAATTTAACTAAACAAGCCTATTAATTAAATAAATAAACTTAAGTAATAAATAAATTAAAATAATACATAAATTAATAAAAAGACTAATAAAATAACAAATAAATATAATAAATTCAATAAAAATTTAATGGAATAAAATTAAATTAAATTAATGAATATTATATACAGGATTGAGACACTGAATTATAACCACATACATAACAATCCGAATAGCCTCTTTTTGCAGCCAAAGCAGCAGCTAGGCGATGGGGCATAGATCAATGAGTACTTGGAAGGTGGCAACAGGTATCTGTGTCCATGCAAACAGCAGAGCATCACGAACTCATGAGGATTCCGTGGTGGAGGGTCTCGCAGCCTGACGTGTCGATCCAGATGTTCCCACATATCCTCGCAAAGATTAAGATCTGGGAAGTTTGGAGGCCAGGATAGTAAGTGAAATTCATCCTCATGCTCCTCGAACCATGCACGGCAAATTTTGGCCAAGTGGCATGTGGCATTATCCTGTTGAAAGATGCCATCATTCGCAGGATGCACCTGGTCGGCAACGATGGATAAATGTGCACAGCTATTTATGGTACCTTCCAGTAATGCACCCAAAACATGCCACGAAAACATGCCCCAGACCATTACACGGCCTCCTCCAGCTTGTTGCCACCCAACACTGGTTTCGGGCAGTTTGTATTCGGATGTCTCCGAGATGTATACGAGAGTGACCATCGATACTATGCAGTAGAAAATGCGACTCATCGGAAAATGCAACCTTTTTCCACTGATCTAAAATCCAATGGTTGTATAGCAATGCAAACGCACGTCATTTCTTGCGATGCACACTTGTCAAATGGGTACTGGAACAAGACGTTTGCTGCGAAGGCCAAGACGCAACACGGTGCGTTTCACAGTTGTTTTCGATAGCTTCTTGGTGCATTCCTCGTTCATTTGGGCTGTCATGATGGTCATGTAACTAGCCGTCGTAAGCGCCGCTCGCCCCGTTCAGTAATGGCCCATAGTCCTCTAAAGTTTCTACGCCTGGAATGAACATCTTGTCCGTTCTTCCACTCATTGTATACCTTCACTGCGGCACTACACGAACAGTTCACGAAAACTGCGGTTTCCGAAATGATCATACCATTTTCAAGGCCTGTTAGGTCGCATACTTTACCCATGACGGCGACGACTGCTGTACGAAATGTTCCTCTGAAATCACCTTTATATATCTTCCACAGGCAGGTTGATCCGCACCCCCCCCCCCTGTGAATGAGCACAACCGTATTTACATATACCTAGTGGTGGCGGTCATAATTCAGTGACTCGACTCTGTATAATAAATGAATATAGTAAAATAAATTGAAATAAAATGATAATAAAATAAAAAGAAATATAAAATAACAAATTAAAACTTATATAAAATAAATAAACAAATAAATAATAAATAAAAAATATATTAATAAAATAATAAATAAATTAAATTAAGTAAATAAAATAAAAGAAATAAATATTAATAAATTATTAATAAAAAATTTTAAAACCATACTATAATACTCAAAGAAGAAATGATAATAAAATGAAGATTTTCTTCAAAGAAATCATGAATACAAAGGAGAAAAAAGAAACGAATACAAATCGCGGAATTCTTCCTTCCCTTTTCTCCTTTATATTCACACTATAATGTACGCATCCATTGCAGTCATCAGGGAAATGTGTGTAGTGCACATGTGCCTCGGTCATTTCCAAGCAGCAAGTTGCTTTAAAATCAAACTGAGCTAGATGTACGCTTGAAACGAAAAGCAGCTTGAAAATCCTTTCTTCACACAGCATATGTTCTTGAAAATCGTTTCTTCCTATCCTAAACGCTAGCGCATATCAGCTTGGTGTTTAGGATAGCTTGAGCTTGAAAAATCACACGCAATATGCTTAAAGCTTCAAGCTTCACGCTCCAAGCGAGCTATGTGAACGCACCTTAACAAAATACATGCTGACGAATACGTGGCGAAAAATTGAATATCGTCTAATGTTCTCAGAGCTACGAAAGGTGAACATGTTGAAGTGTATTAACGATGTGAAGGAAAACTTTTTGAGATGAAGATCATAATACAAAAAAACATATGTATCTATCTTGTTTTTGTGCTTTTTGGTTTGTGTTTGACTATTACAAAGAATCCCATAAAAGGTAAGTACTCTAAATACCAGTATTTGCTTGGATACTTATTATGTACACTCAAGAATTTATTGCCACAAAGTTATTTATCGATTTTTCCCCGATACATTCTTTTAACTTAGATTTTCGCTGGTGCTGTTTGGAAATAATTAGGTTATGTAAATATTTAATGACAATTCTTTGTTATGAAATTATCTGTCATTATTTGGAAACATTTATATCAAATGCTACTATATATCATGCTTCCCGCTTTTTTCTAGGCTTATAAAAACTGGAGAAAAATAAATGGAGAAGAAATTCTTCCGGAGAGTTTAAAAAATTTTACAACAGATCAAGTGTTTTTTTTAACATATGCTAATGTAAGTATAGCAAAAGTTGAGTTCTAAGAATTTATCAGTATATGGTGTTTATAAAATACGGAGTTAAATCAAGTTCATATTGGGTGGTTATGTTACATGTGCTTACGCATTTGAATGTCAAACTCTGAAAGAAAAAAAGCATGTGTTTATAGGTAAGATAAAACTCCTTTACAGTAACATGCTACATTAAAATCAAGGTAAGTTTATGGTGAACAACACAAAGACGAAATTTGATCTTGTTTGATTTTTTTACGTTAAGAAAATCAAATAATTGTTAGGCACCTACTTATGGATTATTTGCACCCTTTATTGGAATTTGCATATTCAATATTGGTATCCAAGATAGAAGAGAGGTACAGGCTTTTTTACAAATCCTGTATAGTATAAATATTGTATCTACAGTTTCAAAAATGATTTTCTTATTCGTTAGATATGGTGTGAAAAAATTTGGAACGGTACCGCAAGGAGAAGCAGCTATGAAACTGATGACCATAGTCCAAATATTTTTCGGTAAAGTATTTTTTTTTTACATTTATTAAATTAATAGCATCAGTTACATCTCAATTTGTTTGTTCTTTGAATTAGCATAAAACTAACTAAATTATAGAAGTATCTGTGTATAAAATAAAAAGTAAATTAATGATTAGCTTGTATCTAATTTTCATTCAAAGAACAACGACTGAGGAAAAGCATAAATCTGCATTAGTCATAACTTATTAAAAAAAAAAAAAAAAACATATAAATTTTCCTTCGATCTTATAAATTGTCTTCTGGCTACCTATCTGAAAACGTTGTAACAAATCCATACAAATAATGCGTATTGCACAAAATATGCAGAGAAAACGATTAGAATATGAGATTAATATGAATTTCAATAAACATGAAATGTTTACTTCGTAAGAAGAATAAACATGTATCAGGTATTCAATAAGGTTCTGTCGCTTTCCGATGGGGTTCGCTACAAGAGTTGAACCTGCATTTGTATATGTGTTGCATGTATTTGCATCTGACAGCTTGCTCCCCAAGGAGTTTCTCAGTGTTCGGTGTAGAACAGCACCTTCGCAATGTCTGTGAAAAGTACCGTCATTCGAACGTGTTTGTTTACGAATTCAAACTGTGGACAAACGCTTCTGAGGTATGCCACAAGAATTTCTGTTATTTTTTTTAAACAGCCAGCACTGGTGAAGAACTGTGTCCTGCAGTTCTTGGAGGACAATGCCAGACCACACAATGCGAAAGTGGCCCTTAATGCGATTACCGCCTTGGAATGGAAACTCTTGCCGTATCCACATTATTCCCCAGATATTTCTCCAAGCGATTATCACTCGTTCCGTGCTCTGGTTATCTACATGCGAACGCTGCAGTTCCTTGATGATGCAGAGAATAATTTTGAGATGGCCCGGTTTCTTATCTCTAAAGACACAAACATTTTACCAAAACAAATTATAGAAGTACACCGAGAAACTGCAGGGAATGATTCCTAACTGGAAATGGAGTAAAAAGGTCGTATCAACATGTGACCGGAAATGCATTGTTGTCACGGTAGAAGGCACGACGGAGCGCCACCCCACTTTCGCATTATTGTTCGACAATACCTCAATAACATCTTCCCCAGACGTTGGATAGGATGCGGAGGCTCTTTGAATTCGCTCATCGGACTTAAACCCCTTGGATTTTTATTTCTGGGGGCATCTGAAAAGCTAATTACTGTGTGCCGGGACGATTTGCACACGTACCATCCATTTCCGGACACATGTTGATATGGCCCTTTTTACTCCGTTCCAGTCAGGAACTATTCCCTGCAGTTTGCTGGTATACTTAAAACTCACCCTGTATAAATTTATAAAGTTATATCACGTTGTGAAAGGTTATCGAATGTAATGGTGACTATTTCGATGATTTTTTTTTCCTGGCGTTTCATTTGCAAAAGCGACTGAACTTTTTTGGTTATCTGATATAATTTAACTTAATTTTGTTTTCATTAAAAATATTACGAAATATAGACCGATTACAACTGTCTGTTTTACAAACTTTATCCCCTCAAGTTAAATGGCATGAATTGAATCTTGCGTGATCGCCTCTGATGCCCGAGTACGCGGGTTCGATCCTGGCCGAGGACGACGAGGATTTTTCAGGGGGAAATCCTGAGATCACGCACTTCCTTCGGAAGGGAAGTAAAGCCGTTGGTCCCGTGTAGTCGTTTGCCGGCTGCACGTTAAAGAACCCTTGCGAGGCAAAATTTGCGGCCCCTATAACGCCGTCCTGAAATGACCATAGCAGTTGAAAAGGACGTTAATACCAAACAAACCAAACCAAACCAAAGCATGAATTGAATCAATTACATTTTACAGGAAATTTTATTTACTTTAAAAGAAGTTTATTATAAAAAAAAAGCGCTGACTAATTACTTACTGGAAACTTTATAAATTAAATAAAAACTTAAATTTCTAAAAAAAATTGTAAAAATTTGACAACACTGTAAAAAAATCAAATTTTTTATAAGATAATTTCCTTGGAATGTGGTTCTTGAATTGCACCTTAAAAGTAAATAACTGATTGGTCTTTTTGCAATATTTAATTCTATTATAAGGACTGACGATCGGTGATCTTTGCCAATTTCAAAGTCAAAGAAGTATAAAGTTTTAAAATTTAAACTACGACGCTGACTTATTATCCAAAATATTAAAATTCCCGCCCTACTATACTACAGTATTATCGTCTTTCATAAAATTTTCAAAAATATTTCGGAACACATTATTACACTATTGTAATAAAGTAATTCAATGGATATTCCGATAAAAACTGCATTAGAAATGTAGACATTTACTATTAATCTTAAAAGTTGGGCTAAAATATGTATGTAGACAAAAAACTTTCTCCAATAGATTAAATATAAAATTTAAGAATTAAAAGTTTTTTGATTTAAAGAAAAAAATTAGTTCTTCCTATCTTTTTTTGAGTTACGTATTAACACTAAAAATAATGGATATTTTATCAATAAACAACAAAATGTTATTCATTCAAAGAAGCTGGAGGCCCTATGTATTTTTGGCTTACATTTTATCATCGCAATTCAAACACCGAAACTAGTTTATTGTATACACAAAATAAATCGGAACGATTTAACAAGGGTTATGTAGTAAAAGAATTTAATATTAATCAAGAAGAGGTTAATGAAGTTAGTAGTAAGCAAGAAGAAATTAGAAACTATTGTAATTAAAAAGTTAATGATTTTAACCTAGTTTTGGTGGATAAAAATTATCCTAATGTCTATAATTTATCAGACAAGGTAATACCTAGTAAATGGCTTGGGTTTTTAAATAATGGATTAAAATTCGCATTGGAAGACACGGTTAGTCTGGCAAATAGAATAGAAGACATTGAACAGCCATTAGTTACTAATAAAGATGACCTCCGTATGTCGTGTTTAAAAGTCTTAATTAGAAATAAGTCAAATTCAACTCAAAAAATTGTTCAGATATTCGTAAAATTATGAGTTTTATGACTGAAAACAACTTAATGGTTAGTAATGCAGATAAAGGAAAATTGATGGAGATTCAGGATAAAGATAATTTTATAGAGAAAACAGAAAAATTTATAAAAGATAACTCTCATATCTTTAGGGAAGAAACAAAAGATAATTCCAAATATTATTTCAATAACACCTTAAAATATTTAGGGAAACATGATATAATTGATGATGAAACCTTAAAAAAGTTGAAACGAAAATATCAGGACTAAATAAGTTTTATACCTGTCAAAGTTTATAAAAATAGTCTTCCAGTTAGGCCTATAACCTGTACTTATTTAGCTGCGACATAGATTAGCTCAGTTCATGGTTTATTTCTTTAAAAAATATTTCTGTTTTCCGTACACTACTAAGAATTCTTTACAAATAAAAATTATGCTTACCAACATAAAACTCAGATCAAGTTGGAATATCTGGACATAAGATACACTACCCTATCAAAAGTCATGGACACCATAACTTTAATAGAAACACTCAAAAATATACATATTTTAGTATCTTATTGGTCCACCTTTTGCTGCTATCACAGATTCTACTCTCTGGGGCATACTGTCGACAAGTTTTTGATACGTTTCGACAGGTAATTTTCGCCATTCTTCCATAAGTGTCTTGGACAGTTCGGTCACGGATTTCCATACAAGTGCCCAATCGACGTTCCAACACGTCCCACAGATGTTCGATGGGGTTCAGATCGGGGCTCTGTTGTGCAGGCCAGTCAAATTCTCGAACCCTCTTTTCATCAAACCAAATGCCTACAGCCCTTGCTTTATGGCAAGGTGCGTTATCGTGCTGAAACAGAAAAGGCCCATTGCCAAAGTGCTGCCAGAGAGATGTGAGTGCTGCGTTGTCCAGAATGTCTTGGTAGCGCTCTGCGTTTAGATGTCCGTCCACAGAAACGATTGCACCCAACCCATACCATGAAAAGCACCCCCACACCATCACCGATCCTCCACCGAATTCACCGTGGGCACAACACAGCTTGGCTGATAACGTTCGCCGGGCGTTCGTCATACCCAAACCCGTCCATCCGATTGCCAGATGGTGTAGCGGGACTCATTCAACCATTCGCCATTGATCCAGAGTCCAATGTCGTCGCTCTTTGCACCATTGCAATCTCCTCGCTGCGTTGCTGGTGCTGATGTGAGGTTTGTGGGCGGCCACTCTGCCATAAAAACACACTGCATGCAGATCCCTGCGAACAGTCAGGGTGCTCACAGTTGTTCCCGTCGACTCTATGAACGATCTTGTCAGTCCATCAAGCGATGTGTGACGGTTTGCAGTGACCACTTTACGAAGAGCCGACATGATCTTGGGTCTTCCAGTCCTAGGCGGAACACTTGTGGTGCCTTTCTCTTTCCACGCCCGGATGACGTTGTGATCGGTCGATTTCGGGATGTTTAGGAGGGTTGACGTCTCTCTAACAGTTTTGCCTGCTAGATGGCACCCAACAATTGTACCTCTTTGGAAGTCTAAAAGCTCTTTGAGACATTCTTACAGCATTCACGCAAGCATCATCTCATAATAGCATAATCTCTGTTATGTAGTGCTGGAAAGAATGCCAACAGTGAAATTGCAAAGGAATGTCCCATATTCATGCAAATCAGGGTTGTCCCATGACTTTTGATAGGATAGTGTATTAAGGACATGTATAATAACATTCCAATATCATCTGTCCTAGAAATTATTAAATTACAGTTAAGAAATAAATTTAGTTAAGAAACAGTTATAAGTATTTTAAATCAGGGCCGTACCCAGTATATTTTTTTCGGGGGGCTGAGGGGGGGGGGGAGGAATTATTTTGCTGTTGCTCATTATTTTAATTATAAATATATAATTTAAATACATGTATTTATTATGTATTTCTGTAGTATAATTGGAACTTTGTCGAACATGAAGGAATTTTCAGAAGCCTTCGGTTGCAGTGATAAGAGCGCAATGAATCGTGGAAAAGAAAGTTGCAGCTTATGGTGACCGGCAGCTACCGTCAAGGGAAATATACTCAGAGCATGAAAATAATGACGATCTCTGCTTAGTTTCCACTGAATTTCTGGCGCTTACATGCATTAAAGCTTTCTGAAAAGCGTTCCCTAGCATTAAAATATAATGCTTCCAGAAACTCATTTTTTAACAAATCAACTCTAATAAAAAAAAATAAAAAATAAAAAAAAAAAAAACTTTAAAATAGTTACTTTTTTGTTATCTTTTATTTTTTATTTTTCCCCCCTTTTTGACAAGCCTAGAGAAAATCTGGTTAGTTTGAACACAAAATAAGGATGTTTAATTAATTTTTGATGATACATAAGAGTAAAAATGTAAGTGGATTTTTTTTACAAGGAAAACTGCATGGTACAAAATAGGGTGAATCAGGGCAAAGCCGATCATTTCAAACATAATGGCCTATTAAAAAAAGGTTTTTTATAATTTCAACTAACTTAATTATTATTATTAATTAATTAATGGTCTAGAGTTGATTGTACCAAAGTTTTGGAAAGTTAAATTTTAATAGTAACGTAGATAAAAAATATATTTTATCCCCCCTCCTGTGATTTTATCCTTTTGCCCCCACATTTGGGATAAAATCAATCATTGAATACAAAGTTTCGAAAACATGAAAACAGCCAAAATTAAATCATTTTTAATCAAATATTTCCTACATGTAAATAATTATTTGCCATGAGATCCAAAACATTGTTCATGAAACCAAGAAAGGCACTTAGAACACCGTATCCATGATGTAAATTTTGAAGATTTAAAAATTTATTCCACAAATACCACATGTGCTTTGTCTGTCTTTATTTGCAGCTTCAGTAGCTAATTTAATTTGCTTGGATGTCGTACTACATTTGTTTTGCTTTTTCTTTGTTAGTGGACTTTTTAGTCTCACTCCTTTTGACTGTGGATACGCTTAGTTGTTCAACGTGTTTAGGGGAAGTGACGACAATTGTGGCTTTTTTTCCGATTGGAATTTTGGATGGTGAAGGCAGACAACTTCTGAGTGAATCTTCTGTATTTTTCACTTCCTCTGAAACGGCTTCAGAGACTTCTGTATTTTTTTCACGACTACTTTCGGCACAATTTGGAACATTTTCTGTTGTTAAAACTGTGTTATTTGTGGCCTTAACTAAATATTTAAATTAATTAGCTTTTTAAATTCCACACTTTTTTATCAGAAGACATTACATTACATCATATAATCGATCAGATTTGCCCCCTTGCACTTGATCGAATTTACCCCACACGACAGCAATAACAGAAATGAGTGCTGAAAAAACTACAATGGCTAGCACGCCACCAATTACCACAACTAAGCCTAACATCAGTACTTGTTCGACCAGCAATATTATATTTATTACGTTAAAGGTTAATAGAGTGATCAATATGAACCAAAACATTTGTGATCAGCTTAGAAGATAGGAAAACTGACTTACCACTTGGTCACACATGCAGCAGTTGGGAAATTTTTTTCCGCTATAAAACGTGGTCCGACGAAACCGCCATTAACGTTAAGGGATTGCTCGGGTGTCGTTTACTATAGCCCAGTTGGCAGTTCCATAAAATATAGAAAAAAAGTTATTCTGTTTCCCGCTTAGCTTGATCGGCTTTACCCTGACTCACCCTACCTCTTGCGTTATTGTAAATTTTTCTGTATATTATACAATTCTTAATTTATTATTTTGATGTGTATTTTGTAATTCTGGCTTATAATAATATTCCCCAAAGAATTCTATTTTACATAAAATACTTCCAATGCAATAAAATTTATTCTTCTAATAAATTCACAGTAAGTAAGTACGTTTTAGTTTCCTTTACATCCCATTTACAGAGGCCTTAAACTGCCACTAAAAGCTGCCCTTTAAATATGTATTCTTAATCGTAATTAGGATCGTCGTTGAAAATGCAAAAGCGGCTATGTGAAAAATTTAATATTGTATATTTGTTTTTATTTGTTATATTTCACATGCAAATTTTTAAAAACGTACATCGTATAACTCCATTTCTACTGTAATATTACTTGGTAAGGTACTTTTTTCCAGATTCATCTAATCATAAAAATGAGCAGTTTTTTCCCCCTTGAAAAATTAGATTTTTTCACATGGCAGTTTTGCACTTTCAACAAGTGCATTTTTACAGCCATAGTCACTACAGGACCTAGGACGAATCACGAAAAAAACACCACACCATTAAGTCTCCGTCACCAAATTGGACATTAGACACAATGCAGACGGAAATGAAGCGTTCGTCAGGCATCTGCCAAAGGCAGATTCATCCATCCCGACTACCAGATCATGGAAGAAGTAGCATGGGTAGCGAAGCTCCCGAGAAATTGTGAAATAAAAAGTACATTAAAGTCTGTGCAATAAAAGAAAAAACTGGCACCACGCAGGATCATTATAGTGATCCTAGCGGATGAGTCGAATCGTAATGAAGCGAAAGTGAATCTATTGCGTCAACTGATTCCATGGTTAAGTCACTGAATAGTTATTTATTCTCCTGTGTGGTCTGTGCCGGGGCCATCGTGATCTTTTTTTTTCCTTTACCGTAAAGAAAAAAACAAAGATTACGATGGCCCCGTCTGTGCTCAGGAATTAAAATGACACTTAGTTGTGGAAGAGCGATCGCCAAGGGGGGAGAGCACACGGAAAGATAGATTCTAAAGGAACAAACTATTGCAATTTTCGAACAGAAAGGAAATTTTAAAAAATCATCTAGGGGGAGGAAGAGGGCATGGTAGAACAGCGGAGGGCATTCTCGCATGGCAGCAATTACAGTGTGACAATAAATTATGGCAACTCATTGCTTACAAAGTTTTTAATCCAAAAAACGAAAAGTAAAGCAATTGACAACTAATAAATAGAACATGGTCCCTTGATAATAACATGTTCATTCGGTTTCGAAGTGGGCTCCTTTGGCGGCGATACAAAGCCCCAAACGTGTCTTGAAATTTTCAGCAATGGGCCGCAAGTCGTCGGGCGACAATCGGTCCCATTCTTGGCGCAGGGACTTCTTCAGTGACTCCAAACTGTTGTGGCGTTTAGCACAGGTCCTGGCTTCCAAGATCGACCATACGCTGTAATCCATCGGATTGAGATCCGGCGAGTAGAGCCAACACCTCCTAAAAAGAAAGCCAAACAACTGAAAAGTCATACATTGTTGCATCATCATAAGTCGACCAAATCTAGAGCTTATTATTGGTGGATATATGATTAACAATGGTCGAAATATGATGTATGACGATAGAGTTGTTTGGCTTTCTTTCTAGGAGGTGTTGGTAGAGCCAACACCATCTCTACTCAAAGCCTGAGCGCGAAAATTTCATACATTGTTACATCATTATAAAAAGTCATCTTTAATCGCATTTCTACCAATAATAAGCCCTATATTATGTCTTCGCATGATGATGTAACAATGTATGACGTTTTCGCACTCAGGCCTTATCTTTAGGAGACTTGGTAGAGCGACCACTGCCAACACCTCCTAGAAAGAAAGCCTGTGCACTGAAAATTCATATATTGTTACATGATCATAAGAAGTCATAATTTAGGGCTTATTATTGGTAGAAATACGATTAACAAAGTCTTTTTATGATGATGTAACAATGTATGAATTTTTAGTGCACAGGCTTTCTCTTTTGGAGGTGTTGCCACTATTGAGATGTGATGAAATCCGGAAAATAGCTCTTGCACCACTCCTGCGTCATTTTCGCTCTGTGAGCTAGTGCAGAGTCTTGTTGAAAGGTCCAATCCGCATTGCCGAAATGCTGCCGAGCCTAAAGAAGTACCACAGCCTCGAAAGTGTCACGACGGTAAACTTGTTGGTTGATTTTGACTTCTTGGTCCACGAAAACGAGGGATGTCTTGCGACTGGCGCAAATTCCTCCCCAGACCATCACGGGCTGCGGATTTTGGCGACGTTCGAAGCCTGCGGAGGTGCCGGGTGCCTCTGCTGACCACACTCTGTCGTTTTGGTGATTGTGTGCCTGCTCCACAGAGAAGAGCTTCTCGTCTGTGAAGAGAATGCGCTTCCATTTCTCAGCTGCGGAGCCATACGCGCTTGTTTTCGTCTGTGAGGAGCTGGACTTTTTGGAGCTTGTAGGGCTTGAGTTTGAGTTCCTCTGTTGCCATTTTCCGAACCGATTCGCGGTTGATTCCGGTCTCACGACGATTTGTCTCATTGAGATCCTCGGATTTCGCTGGACTCGCTTTTTGATGATTTTGCGGTTCCTGGTCGTGTTGGTGGTACGCTTTCTTCCTCTTTCTGGACGGTCGCCTTCATGGCCAAGCACTGTGAACCGTTTGACCGCTTTAGAGACGACGTCTCTGCCAACATTGAGCAAACGAACAGCTTTACTCACATTGACGCTTTCCCTTGACGAAACAGTTCCAAAATTGCACTGCGTCTGCTTGACATTTCAAAACACACATCAATTAACTCATTATTAGTTGAAAACACGGACGACTTGCCCAAGAAAATGCAGTGATTGCAATGAATTAAATATTATTTGGTGGCGCTTTAATATATTCGCGTCTGGACACATCCATTTCTGTTGCCATAATTTATTTCACCCTGTAAAATAACAACAGGGAGTGAAAGTAAGAGCGGAAGTTGATTCCAAATCGACTCATCCACTGCAGGGAATTGGCGCTGTTTTTATTTCACCGATTTAGCATTGGAACTGTTACGAGCTTCGCTTCCCATTCTACTTCTTCCATGACCAGATCGTGAAACGAGATTTATAAGCCCAAAGCTCGTGTTTCCACTGTTCCACAGTCCAAAGCAAAGTGATGTTCGGCTTTGCAAAATCGTGGGAACTCCTTTTTCCTAGCGTCCTACTCTTCGCGACTACGCCCGACGCATTTTGAAACTCACAAGTGATCGCTGCGTCATCGGGAATATGAGCTGTTCTTTCCCTGCCCTTTTTAGGATTCGACAATTGCGATCATGATATGTAAATTAGGATGGTCGTTGAATTAGGAAAAAAAAACAGGGTAAATGACTTTTTTTTGTCACTGATGGTGTGGCAATCTAATAGAGATCTATTTTTAGTCGTATTTCTATGGTTAGTAAATAAAATTTATTTACATGGCCTTAGTTATTGACCATGGGTTTAAATTAATTGTTAAAATACAAAACGCTGGTTTTAAATGAAAAAAGTTGAATCTCTGTGGAAAGCGACATAATAACAGAAGAAACACCTCTTATCCACAAAATATTTTTACTGGACATATACGTATTTCGAACCTTTTGGGTTCATTATTCAATGCCAAAGGGTTCGAAATACGTATATGTCCAGTAAAAATATTTTGTGGATAAGAGGTGTTTCTTCTGTTATTATGCTGGTTTTAAATATTGCGAAAATAAAAAATGGCTGTTAAAATCGGTCACGATGAGAGGGTTCGCCAGTGATCTTTGTTCATTAACGTGATTCATCAATCGTGGGAATTTTACTACCCTAATTTACAGATCATGGTTGTAATCAGTAAGTTTCTTCGGCCTACCAATTCGTCCTGCTGAACTTCCACTTCCGCGAAGTTTCTATTTTGGTCAATTACATCAATTACACAGTTGATTTCCGCATCTGTAGCAAAGCGGACATTTCACGAACCGATTTTACATAACAGTGGTATCCGATGAACAAGCCAGGTTCAAATCACTGAGCTCTGCCCGCTAATTGTCTGTCTAACCCACGTATATGAGCTCCCATTCCCCCACCTGCAATTTTATTTCATTCGATGACGTATAAAACCGTGTAAACAGCCAGATCTACTTCTTCGGAGGAGTGGTCCGGATACATTTGGCTATACATTTGCGCTTATTTAGACTGCAAAAATGGTTTATACGTAAGCTTATTTTGCTGAAAGTTCGTAAACCCACCCCGGTCTCTCACCTTTTCAATTCCGTGGGATAACTCCCATACAGCAACTCTACAATATTAACCTAGTAACTTTTATATATAAAGCCCTCAATAATTCCATAGTTACTACCCTCCCCCAACAGTTATTTACCACTACTAGAACCCCTTATAACACCCGATACTCTGATTCCCTGCCAATCCCTCACATAAGACGAAACTTCCAACTCAAAAGTGTCTCCATCGCCGGGAATAGACTCTGGTCCACATTACCCCAAGCTCTCCGTTCATCACCAAACACTGCCAGTTTCAAATACCGTCTAAAGAAATATTTTTTAACATTCCCACCAAACTAACTTTCCTCTCCTTTCCTCACCCTTTCTATCCTTAAAATTTATCTTTTAATATATCAAATATTGTTTCTTTGCTCCCCACCCAGGGATCTACCTCGTCGGCCCCCGCCATACTGGCCTTGAGTGGACGACTTGTATCTTCCTTTAGATTAAATAAATAAATAAATAAAATAAAAGATATTGGCTATACAGGGTGTTGTTAAATTTCTTCACCAAAATGATAGAGGTGATAGAATATGCGATTCTAAGCAAAAAAAATTCATATGAATATGGGTCCGAATTTGAACGATAATTGAGAAATGAACAGAAATAAAAATGCCGCCACTAAGATCAACGAGTTAATAACTCACTTTCTACAACATCTAAGGTAATGAAAATTGGAAGAATAATAGGGTACATAAAACTGTGTATACCGTTAAAATTTGAACGAATTCCAACGATTAGTTTCCGAGTTACGCACTCAAAATCCTAACACGTGTTCACATGTGAGTACTAACCATCACATGTTACGATATTGACTACGTTACACGGAAACTACTGGTTGGAACTCGATCAAATTTTAACGGTAAACACAATTTTATGTAACCTATTATTCTTCCAAGTTTCATCATCTTAGATGTTGTACAAAGTGAGTTATTAACTTGTTGATCTTAGTGGCGGCATTTTTATTTCTGTTCATATCTCAGTTATCGTTCAAATTCGGACCCATGTTCATATGAACTTTTTTGCTTAGAAATGCATATTCCATCACCCCTACTGGTAAGGAGTCCTGGTCGCTTTATCCTTAGTGCCGGCTTCAGGGACGTCCTCAAAATGTTACAGTAGTAGGGTGCATTTATGGTTCGACGTTCTTTCAGAAAATCGACATGAATGATACCCTTAATGTCTCATAATACAATCGCCATTATTTTCGTTGCTGACGGTGTCATATTGAATTTCTTGGATCGTGGTGAGTCAGTGTGCTGCCACTCTATGCTCGCACGCTTGCTTTCAGAAGTATGGTGATAAATTCATGTTTCGTCGCTGGTCACAACACGCCTTAGGATGCTGTTACCTTTCCTGCCTTATCGCTGCACTAGCATGGAACAGACTTCCACCCGGGTGGTTTTGTCATGCTCGGAGAGTTGCTTAGGGACCCATCTGGCGCAGATCTTGTTGAATTTCAGCTTATCGTGGATGATGGTCTCCACATTGCCAATGCTGATGTTCAGTATTGAAGCCAGTTCTCGGACATGAATCCGCCTGTTGTCTCTTATCAGCTCATTTGTTCGTGCGATGATGCCATCATTGACAGCAGTTGCTGGCCTTGCCTTATTGAGATTCATTGCCGGTAGATTCTCGCCTTCCTTCACACCTTTGGCACCAAGCAAAGCGAATGATCGAGATAAATTTGACTCGGTGAACTGTCTTTGAAGTCTCTGATGAAATTCAGATGCTTTCATACCTTCATTATGGAAAAACTTGTTGATTACACAGGGCAACAAATTTTCAAAACTTTTTTGCCTCCGATATGAAAATAACCATTTCTTAATGAGTTAAATGTGCTGAACACGAATATGACTGTGAAAATGCAAAATTGGCTCTAGTTTTTTTGTAATTTGCAAAAACAGTTGTGTACATAATAAAATGACTACCAATAGCTCTGGTCAACAACATTTTTGGTACCGGGAAAGATAGGTGTTCTAGACTAATTTGAGCGTGCTGATTCCAAATTTGAATTCCAAATTTCCCTGTCACGTCAAGATCTCGAGTTATAAAAATCGTTTAAATTTTAATGGTAGCCATTGTTTAAATTTGACATCAGGAAACTGTTTTACACTACTGAAACTTAACATCCTGACGTGATAGAAAAATTTGGAGTTCAGATATGGAATCAGCACACTCAAATTAGTCCAGAAAACCTACGTTTGTCAAAGTTGCAGTTCTACTGGATAAATATACTCGTTGAAACTTAGAAAATGAACTATATTAAATATCTCAAAAACTAGAGCCAATTTGAAAAAAACTGATCTCAATTCGGAATCAGTGCAACAAATTTACCATAAAATGACTTTTAAATGATTGGAGGTAAAATGTGTGTTGACCAGTGTTATTCGTTGTTCCACTTTGGTCGACACATCGCTGTCCATCATTTTGTTTAAACAAACAATCGGTTGTCATGGCAACCGGATTAATGGCACTGCATTTGCATGACACTTGATAGTTGCCATCCCAACAATGATAGTTTAGATTTTTACAACATTGAAATTTACAAAAAATAAAGTCCAGTCAAATTTGTACGTCCCTCGTATTTCGATTTTCATTTTGATCATTTAGTAATCTAATGATCAGGCCTGTATCCAAGAAACTTAAAAAGAGGGGTTTTTAACTTTTAAAGGGTGAGGGAGTTTATCATATGCTTTATACACACTGGCCAATGAATAAAAACCTATTTAATATTCTGTTTCACCCACTTTGGTCAAATTCCAACATGTATGAGGGTTGGCATAGTCAATAACAAGTTGAAGTCCATATAAGACCTGACATTCCCCTAAGTTCTCGCAGATTTCTTGGAAGATGATTTTGCTGTCGTATATGTCGTTCCATCATCTCCCCCACAATTTATAAGACGTTGAGATCTGGGTAGAGTAAATGACGGAAGTTATCTTCATGCTTATTAAATCCTTGCTGGACCAACAGTGCGCGATGAACAGTAACATCGTCGCCCATGAAGAAGCCGTCACATGCAGGCACTCGACTACCAATTTGGGTCCGCTTCAATTGCCAGCGCATGGGAAACATCCTTAGTTAAAATCATTTCGCCAAATATGATCGGAAACATTCTTGGTTAAAATAATTTATCAATTGCTGCACAGCGGATGCCCTGTTTTTGCATGCAAATCGTTTTAAACCACAATGGTATGATTCATGATTTATTGTCTTTGAGCCGCGGTTAACATTTTAGACAAAGACTATGGAACATATTTCCAACGGTTGAATACTCTGGATACCGCAACTTTCGAGAACCTAGTCAGCTGCTTCGTTGTTTCAACCGCGTCTCCAGCTAGACGAGCACAAATAAAGAGTCCCTTTTCGAAGTCAGTTAGGTCCTTCTTTTCCACCAAAAGTTCTGTGATTGGGCTCATTGAACTTCTTTTTAAGTAGGTGATAAGTACACGCTTGAATCACATGACCTGATTTTGCATAAAAACATATTAAAACTATGCATATGTTACACGCATGTTTCTAATCCATTTCCTATAAATCAACTTGTCAAAGTAGGGGCTTAACCCTTTCCCCACGTGTTTACAATCTTGCTGTTGGCATCCGTTTTCACGCACATATGATAATGCGTTTCCTATCTTAATATCTTTCCAAGTTTCTGGTGGTAAGTCTTCCTCGGAGAATAGAAACCGTAAAAAAAAAACAAAAGGAGGTTCCAAGACGGGGGGCGGGTGAGAAAATGCTCATCTTACCAATTCATTCTGTTGCTTGGGGATATCTCCCCCCCCCCCCCATCCGAAAAAAAAACTGTGTCGGAAGTTTCAACATATTACGAGGGGCGATTGATAAATAAGGTCTCCATGGCTGTAACCTTTTATTTGTTAACCGATTTTCAAAATTCTTTTTGTATCTTATACTCACATTTGTCCTCTATGTAATGCACT
>JAHWFO010009373.1:0-10990 GCA_023313115.1 Rhysida immarginata | reverse complement strand
TCATCCCACAGACTCTCTATAGGATTGAGGTCGGGACTTTGTGCCGGCCAACCCATTTCTTCGACCCCTGAGTCCGCAAACCACTGCTGTACACGCCTCGCTTTGTGGCACGGAGCATTGTCGTGTTGGTAGAGAAATGGCCCGTTTCCGAAAAATTGCCACAACGTTGGAAGTGCACAGTTGTCCAAAACATTCAGATAACGGTCGGAGTTCATAATTCCTTGCACAGGAACGAGATGGCCCAGTCCGTACCATGAAAATGAGCCCCACACCATGACTTCTCCTCCTCCGAACTTGACTGTGGGCTCTGTGCACTCAGGTAAGAAGCGTTCTCCAGGTATGCGCCAAACCCAAACTCGTCCATCGGATTGCCAGAGTGTGTAGCGAGGTTCGTCTGTCCACATTACACGTTTCCATTGGTCCATTGTCCAGTTTCTGTGGGCTTTGCACCACTCCAGACGTCGCTTGGCGTCGACCCTGCTGATGTGGGGCTTGTGGGCAGCAGCACGGCCATGGAATCCCATCGTGTGCAGTTCACGACGAATTGTCATGGTACTGGCATTGTTTGCAGAGGCGTTTCGAAACTCTGTGGCAATTTTTTCCGCCGAGGACTTCCGGTTGCTACGGGTGACACGACGACGCACTCGACGGTCTCTGTCCGTTAGTTTCTTGGGTCTACCGGTTCGTTGTTGAACTGTTGTTGATCCCCGGGTCTTCCATTTCATAATGACATCTGAAGAAGGCTGGAAATGTCACGCACGGACTTGCCGCATAGGTGACATCCAACGATGGTTCCACGTTGGAACTCACTGAGCTCTGCCGAACGACCCATTCTTGCCAATGTCCAAGCAGAGTTGTGGGAAGCTATTTAAATGATGTGCAAGTCATTATCATGTGACATTGGGCCAATCGATGATCTGTGAGGGGTGTCCGGATATTTTTGATCATATAGTGTATTTTCACACGGGTTTGCTAGTTATAAATGATTTTGTTAATATCACCTTTAATTTTAAAGGAGCCCTCTTTGCTGATGACGTGGCTCTTTTTTTCTCGCAGATTATTCTCCTGAAGACGTTAAAAACCTTATGCAGAAAGTCTTTGACTGGTTATGTTTAATAGTCTTATTTCAAATGAAAATAAAGGTCGTTACATGATTTTTAACCCAAAAATATGTGATTTGATCCAGAGGGTATAAAAATAAAAAATATAAAAAAAAATTTTTAAGCATACACTTTACAGTGGGATCCGGAGACTTTACAGTGGGATCCGGGAAATGTTATGCTGGAGGGGAAAATTTTCCAGAAGAAACTATAAAAAAAGAGAGAGAGAGAGAGAGAGAGAGAGGGAGAGAGGACGCTTTTAATTGAATCAGCATATTTCTGAGTATTTCTGTGTAAGATGATGCAACAATATATGACACATGTATGATTTATTCGATTAATTTTAAATGTTTTATATTTTTAAAAACTATAAATTTACTTGAAGCAGATCCTACTATTCAATTGTGTTTCTCTAATAAATATACTTATGTTCGTCGTTCTTAGTTCATTGATTTTTCTAGAATTGGAGGTTTATTACTTTGCCTTCACATTCCAAATTTAAACTAAAATATTGTTACATAAAATCTAAAGTAGGAAAGCAAAGTTGGGATAAGATCTTGGAAGGTTTCATTATATAAATTGCATTATTCAAATTTTATCCTTTTCCTAAATTCAACACACGGTTTCATCATATAGTTTATGAATTAAGCGTTTGTTTCTTAGCTCTGCAAAGTTATTTAAAGAATAGCTTAAAAACAAGATTAGGTAAAAAGGGTTTTATAAAACCAAGCTTTTATAATGCTTTATTTAGTGGCAACAATAAAGCTTAATTTTGCAACAATAAACAATAGATACATTTACCTCTCGCCATAACGAAATGTCCAATTGTTACAACAATCAATTCGTAGTAATGAGTTAGTACCATTAGAACACGAACCAATGAACCGATTTGAAAATTTTTTTCTTTATCATAAATTGTCATCGATTCTGCATAAGTGTGTCAAACTGCGGCTCCCTAGCTTGTCGGAAAGTTGGTTTAATATTGATTACAAGATTTGACCTAAACAAACTAACACAGTAAAGTTATAAAAAGCTTTTAATAATGAATAAACGATGACAAATATAATCAAATCAAAGGCAAATGTTTAGAAAACTATCAATGCAGATAAAAGCACCCAACAAATAAAGTTTAATTTTTGGCTTTGGAAAAAATTATTAAAAAATGACACCAATATATCATTGAAACGCTGCTTACTAATGCATAATCTAGACATAATACATACACACAATTCCACTAACACATTTTTTAAAATTAATGTCATATATTAAAAATAAAAGGATATGATATCATGCATTTAAAGATAAAACAAGTAAAAACGTCATTTCAGAAAGTAGTCATTTCCGAATTTTACATGCTATTTTATGTAATTCTCATATAACTTACTAAATGTTTTATGCAACATAATTCTATTAATGTGTATAGACTAGTTAATATTTTTTTGGACAGAAATTTCTTCTGCTGGAAACCAGAATGATAATTATCGTTCAGTTTCTATTCTTATTTTGTGTATTAATTCCATCAAAATGTTCCTTTCCAACAAGTAAGTACTCAAATCTATAACAGATAAATTTAAAGTAAATTCGATTAGATGAAATGCCCAAAATAAAAAATTTCATTTTGCACAGCATGGAATTCCATTATTTAACAATTTTAAGATAATTAATTGCATAATTACTTGTGTGAAAAGTTTTGTTTAGTATATGACTGTATTATAAATCAGGATTAATAAGTTTTGATTTTGAATAATATATAAACCAAAATGAAAATATACTAAACCGATGAAATATCGTCAGAAATATATATTTAAAAAAGGTAACCATTTATATTAGAGAATTTCGTTTCATACATTTTGGAAGAATCCAAATTTATTAACAAATATAGTCAAGCCGGGCATAAGACATCTTTTGCATTTACATGAGATTATTTGAACTACATATGAAATTCTTAATCAAAAACTTGATTATCCAGTAAAATTCGTCACCAAAAAAGAAAACTAATAACGATTTTAGCTTTGTATTTAATCAATACTTATTAATACTGAATAAAACACGATTGATAGCTGATATTAAAAAAACAAAAAAACAGGACAAACGGATCAAATTATCCTGTCACCAATTACAAGGAAAGATTTTGTGCTAATTTCTGGCGTTCACTTCATGTATTATTGACACTTTCATTTTTGTTAATGTTTTCCTTCTGAAATTGCACTGTTAAAGAATAAGTCAATATCTTCGGTCTGCCTTTAATCTATGAGAAAGCAAGTTCCGTTTGGTAGTAGAGAAAAAAAGCAAAGACACACAAAGAAAAAAAATTTTAAAAATCTCCATACCTTAAACTGTTTTTCTACATTGTTTCTACCATTTTGAAGGCAAAGCACGAGATTTTGCCGGCTGCGATGTCAACCACCTACTGACAGCGTTTTTTACCCCGTCATCGTTGTTTTACTTGCTTTTTTATATTACGAAAGAGAACTTACTTTCTGGTCGTATCTCGTAGAAGTCGTATGAGAAACTTAACAAAGTTCTAGTTATAGTTTCTACACATATCTTCCCGCATCTACCTGATTAGAATTTTTAGATCCCCAAAAACGCTAATCCCGAATTGATCGTTTTTACCAGTGATCTTCTGCCAGTCAATGGGCACAAGTTGATTCTTGCTCACTATAGCAACGCCTTTTCAGTTTTAGCACTGTTCAATGATTCTCGAGCCCCGACATGTTTGACGGACTTCATTAATCAATCATTAACATCCTTTCTACTTTTAACTTTTCATCATTAACGTTTGCAATGCAATGTATGTTCTTAGTACATTTGAAACGAGGCTAAATGCTGCCTAAGCTAAAGAAGTTGGTGCTTTATCTCCGATACTGTCAGTCATTTGCCTGTATGGACTTTTATTTTTCAGAAATTTCATAAAAAAAGAATCCGTATGTGTATAAAAAAGAAATATTTTATTTTGTTAAACAATGTCATGTAGACATATCTTATCAGTACCGCTATCAATGATTTTTAATTACTCAATGGTACAGGGTCAATATCCGGCAATGCTTAAACATGCAAGAGTCTGCCCGATTTTTAAGCAGGGGGATCCAAGTCAATATACCAATTACAGCCCAATATCAACTCTCTCTATGTTCGCAAAAATACTAGAAAAATATTTTATAACGGACTTTGCACTTTCGTATATACACATTCTCTTATTGGGTCATCACAGCACGGTTTCGTGCCTCACCGTAGTACCAAAACGACTTGTTACGAGTTGACTGAATTAGTTACCAACGAAATGGCATCAAATAATTACATAGCGGCGATTTTTATCGATTATGCTAAAGCCTTTGACAATATACCAGCCCATCTGCTTCTATATAAACTACAGAAATATTATAATATACGCGATTCACCTCTTGAGTGGATCGCTAGTTATTTATCAAATAGGCAATATTTCTTAACATACCACGGATCATGTTCAGCACCGCTCACCAGGAACTAGGGGGTCCCACAAGGATCAATATTATCACCTCTTTTATTTAATTTATTTATAAATGAACTCCCTTACGTTGTTTCTCCAATTCCTATTATACTTTATGGCGATGATGCCACTTCTTTTGCTATCTAGCAAAGATCAAACACAGCTTCTATGGTCCCTTAATTCAGTGTTAACAGTTTTGAGGGGCGGAATGATACGAATTTGATGTTACTTAATGTTAACAAGAATAAAATTATGTTTTTTAGGCAGCGAAACAAACGGGAGAATCCCACTCTGCCAACGATTTTATATGACAGTCAAGTCCTTTCAGTTGTAAAATCATTCAAATATTTGGGTCTCTATTTGAAGCATAATGGGCCTTTTTCACGTTTACGAGACTTGAGAAATGGCAGCGTCCTTGGCAGATTGAAAACGAGGCTAACGGGTCAAATTCACTGTATGTGCTAATTTATAGATTAATAAAGACGTAACTGTTTAATCACTGGATTTTAACTCAGGATATTTCATGGATTCACTTGATGGATTAAGATTAGTTAAGAAGGAGGCTATTCCAAATAAATATGTGTTGCGAAATAGACCAAAACGAATGACTAAAGAAAATCACTTCAAAAATCACTATACCCTCATTACTTTTATTTATTTATTTATTATTTCGTTAATTAATATTAAAATTTGATATAAATTATATTGAATATAATTCATGAATTTAACATATACCTTTTGTATAATAAATCTTATTAATTGAAATCAATTAAAATTATATTGAAATGTTATTTTTTTATTATTTTTTATTTTCATTTTTTGTTTTTATTATTTGTTATATTTTTATATCAATATGGCAAGATCAATTAATCAATCAATCAATTAATTAATTGATCTTAATAACATTTTACATATGGTATATGTGTGTGCAAGTAACAATATAAATGTAAACGCACTGGCAATGATTGTTTATTGCAATCCATGCAATAAAAATAACACACATGACAAAAAGTTAAAAGAGATAGTTTAAGAATCTCCTTCCAAAAACCAAGTTTATGACGAACGTCAAGACTACCCAATATGACAATTTGACAGAATAAATAAAAGTTCAAGTATTTAGGAGAATTTAACAAAACGGATCAGAGAAAAAAGCTTTTAAAGCAAGAGTCACTAAGATGAAATCGGCCTATTTTCTCACCAAAGATATCTATAAGAAGTCAATATCATTCAACGCTAAACTTTGGCACTAAACAACAGTAATACGCCCAGAAGTACTTTATACAGCTAAGTGTCTGACCCTGATCAAAAAAATGTTAACTCAAGAACTGAAAGTAGCTGAAAGAAAAATATTAAGAAAAATGTTGGGGTCAATATTTAAAGTACGTCGCAACAATGAAATATACACACACATGAAAAAATTACTAATACTGTATCGTTAGGAAAAGGAGAATAGTTTTTTATGAAAATCTTGAAAGAATAAACCCCAATAGGCTCACAGGAAAAAATTTCAAATATATGTCAAAATTGAAAATAGCCAATACTTGGATAAATGAAACACAAAAGGACATAGAAGAATTACAAATTTCATAAAAACGTACATCACATGAAACCAGGTTGGTACAATCAAAAGGCTTTCGGGAAAAAATGAAGAATTAAAACGGCGCATTTTGGACTCAGGAAAGGAATAATAATGAGTTGAAAAGAACGTAGTCCATTGCGGGTTATTCAACAACACAACAACAACGACGACAAAATAAACCTCATTTGTCAAATGAATTTGAAGTAATGATCATCATTGAAGAAGGAACTGAAAATTGTACAATTCCTACTATAGATAGAGCGCAAGCAATATAAAAAGGAGTCATTAGGTGTTGAGCTGCTACTTCTCCGTATTGAGAGGTCTCACTTGCGTTGGTATGGCCAGAAAATACGGATGCCGCAAACTGATCTTCCTAGGCAGTTATTTATTTTTTCATCACGGTTTGATTTGATCCTGAAAACAATGAACGGTTTGATTTGATCAACAGTTTCCAGATTTCTCTCGGTTCCTTAAGCCTTGGATCTAACAATTTCTATTACATCCTTCAATGATATCTGTGGTAGTGCATTTAAAAAAGGGACTGAATAAGCATTCATTCCTTCGTAGCAAGCTGCGCTTGACCAGTCAGCCTCGTTTTCGATCAAGCATGAGCGCGGCCATAATCTCGCGCTTTCTCGTTTGAAAAAGGCCCATTTATCGTGGAATCTACACATTGATAATCTTATTACCAAATTGAATAAAATCTTGTAAACATTCCCGCGAGGAACTTTAGCAGTGAAAGAGAAATACGTTTATACATTTATTAATAAAAAGCCTAAAATTAATCACCCCTCCCCCTCCCCCAGAGTAAGGTAAAACAAGTAGCAGATCCTGAAGTCATCTATCATCTTTTACCCCTTTATCTGCTCTTTTTACCTCTCCCCAAGTTTTTTAATCAAAAATTAATTTTCTCAAACGTAATATGTAGAAAACGTAAAAAAGCTCGTATTTTCTTTCCTTTCTCATCATTCCGAACGTATGATATATCACAAGCCATATGTTGCCATAGTTCTTTAGACCACGTGACTACCACCTCCACAAATCCGACCCTAATGAAACAACTGGGCCTAAACTTCATAGTAATGTAAATCTTCCTAGAGGAATCTGGATATTGAATTTCACCTAAATAGCACAAATATGTTGTCCTCTCCGAATCCCAGTGTACCAATCAAAACCAAACTAAATAGTGCAGATGGACATGCCCATAGGAAGCTACATTCCGAATTTCAATCTTCTACCTTAAAAAATGTAGAAATTATGAAGGGGTACATAGTTAAGACATTATAAAACCAATAAGTAGCTCCATTCTTTCTTACTGAATAATATAGATTATGAGGACTTGAACAATCGTGCGTCGACAAAGCGATTTCACGTGCGCGCGCCGATGTCAATAATGCTTAAAAGATGAACAGAAAGTAACAATGTATTCCTTCTTGATAAATCGATTGTTATATGACATGCCAGTATCTTGGTATTCTTTACACTCACTGTTTTAGCACGTGAATTCGACTTGAAGGGATCCACGAAAAATTCTGAAAAGTTGATAAGGTCGAGCTAAGACTTTGATAGTCATATTTCTGAAAACAGAATTTGAAAAAGTTAATCCGTTTTCAAGTTATCCTGCAAACGGCGAACGGCCGGATAAACGTACAGACAAAGGGCGCATTATAAGTAGCTTTTATGCTAAAGCTCCTAATAAAAAAAATGCGTATAATCTCTGGATTGCACTTTTTACCACATAATATTCTTTATTTACTTTATTACTCAGGGATACATTCACATTTATGCTACGGTGTTGTTTTCTGGGGCTCAACCGCAATTCACAATCTGAATAGAATATTAAGACTCCAAAAATAGTTTATACGCACTTTGACGAAATCATCTAAATTAAATTCAGTGTCCCATCTATTTGCGCCTTTATGGATACCAACAATTCAACAAATTTACTATATTCAGATATGTACATTTATATGTAAAGGAACGAAAACGTCCAGCCGTCCGCCGTTTGCACGATAACTTGAAAACGAATTAACCTTTTCAAATTCTGTTTTCAGAAATATGACCATCAAAGTCTTAGCTCGGACGTATCAACTTTTCAGAATTTTTCGTGGACCCCTTCAAGTCGAATTCACGTGCTAAAACAGTGAGTGTAAAGAATACAAAGATAATGGCATGTCATTTAACAATCGATTTGTCAAGAAGGAATACATTGTTACTTTCTGTTCATCTTTTCAGCATTACCATAATCATAGAAGGGAACTAGTGAAACTCCGTAGTTCTCTACGTTCCACCGCATGATGGCGCCACTGCTGTTTTGGCTCCAAGCTTATTTTCCTGTTAACTTTTATATACAAAACTAGCAGACCCGGCAATGCTTCGCTATTGTTATATATGAGCGCCTTTAAATGAAGCGCCATCTTCTGATTTTTCTACAACTGAAGTTGAGCATACTCCAAAAACTTTAAATTAAGATATCTTTTTTTCGTAAGCCTATATGTTGCCGCAAGCTACGCTCAACTTACCTGTGAAAACCCCACGATTAATCGTCAAGTTGTTTTGGAGATTAGCGTGTTCAAACAGACAAACAGACAGACAAATTATTTAAAAATGTTGTTATTGTAGTCTGTTTCACTCCTCTCCAATCCCCGGCCCTTTAGCCTACACCACCTAAAGATATATCGGTGTTGCTTTAGCTGAGTGAGTTTGACTCAGGGCCGGAGAGAAAAGGTGGAGAATAATGTTCACTTTTTCTCTATATTCACATTCAGAAATTGCAAATTTTCATCAAAAAAGAGTCCAAGCAACGCCGTGTACTTCATAATAAATAGAAAAATAGTCCTGGGTACTTTAAATAAATTTTAAATCAAATAACAAAGTCCATATTTTATGACCAATGGAAAAAGTAAGCTTTCAACATGCTAATTTGTATGTTGATTTATGAAAACCAAAGAAATAATCCGGAAAATATAAAATATCGAAAAATTGGATCCAGATAATTAAAAAATGAACCAATCAGATATTTGATCTAGTCAATTGCCATCACCGTATCAAATTTCATTATCCTAGACTGATTTTTACTCGCGAAATACTGGAAAAATGCGAGAAATCGCATATTTTTATGGAGGGCCATAAGGGGGCAAAGGAGTAAAATATGAAAAAAACAGAAATTAGTTTTTTGCAAATTATGCAAACTATTCTTGGTTCGAATATCTAAGTCGTACTTTGATCGGAAGCGAACGTCAAAATTAGGCCTATTCTGAGATTTATTTTGGATTTCTGCCGCCCTATTAATCGTTTTTCAAAATTAATCGAATGCTCCCTTTTTATATAGATCTTTTACATCCTTGTGCTCAATTTTGATGCTCTCTGCATTTCCGCATTAGAGTTAGACGGCAAAAATACAAAACGGGGGGCCAATCTTTGGACTCTCCTGGCGCCCCTCACAAAGCGGAAATATCTCCGAGACCTTTCCTCCGAATTTCCTTGCTTTCTCTTTATTCCCCGCGAAGTTCCATCAAAATATCAGAAAATTTTGTGAAACGCCCGCGAAAATCGTTTTTTTATCAGTTTTCGCACCCTTATCATTCACCCACTTTTGTGGAACAGTAGCTAGAAACCATCCTACAAAATTTCGAAGATCTGCGTTTATTGGGGGCGGAGCCAAGCGATCGAACGTGCAGTTCCTTTCTGCCCCCCTGGGTGGGCAAGGGTACGAATTTCGAAAAACCCCGTTTTAACACGCCCTTATGCTATCCGTCCTATGACCTCACTGAGTTTCAAATTGGTAGCTTCAGTAGATTTTGCTGTGCGTTGATGAGTCAGTCAACCAGCTTCTTTATATAATGTACAAGACTCACCGTTTGTATGAATGCACCCAACAATATGTTTAAAAATATAAACACAAAGCACTAATTATCGCTGACAATTTCCTTTAATCGAAGCACGTCCAAAATGAAATGACCGCATGAATGACATAACAACATGCTTGCCTGTCAACACTGAAAAAAGTTTCAATTTGACAGCAAAATCCCCATTAACAAAATGATCCGCCATTTATTGAATTCATTTGTTACAAAAAATGTGATAAATGAAGAACCGCTCGACCGATTTTGTGGAAACTTCACATAAACCATCTACTGAATAGTCCGAACAAAGCCTAAACATTTGGTTTGGATAGGTGAGCCCGTTCTTGAGTTATAAAATTACAACGAAAAGTGGCATTGATTTTTATATATACAGATGATAAAATCTAAAATGAATGACAACATATCAAAAATAAAATTTCAATTAAACTTTATTGCCCTTTATTATTAATAAATTTAACACAGAATTATACTCTTAAAAATAAATAACAGTTCATGTATAATCAGAGAAAGAGTTCAAATTTTAGGAGAGGAATTTTGCAAATTTTTTATTTGTTTTACTTTTCACTGCATTACAAACATTTCTCCTCAATTCTCTAGCCAGAAAATAAAAACTTGTCTGGATATAATACAAAATACAGGGTGAACAAAATGCATTCGCTAAATACTTAAATTTTCGTGGCCACTCCTTACAGGACGTTAGTCTTTACATTCTTCATAACAACTTCCATAACAAAAAAGAAAGCAATTTGAATCATTTTCTCATGAAATTCAATTCCCTATAATGACATTAACCTTCGCAAAGGCACCATTCTTTCATTACCGTTTCCCCACTCCCCTCTCCCTTCAACTATTCTCTAATTTCTACAGCTTCTTTCACTGTCTTTGGCTTTCCCTCCCTACATTTTTCTTCCCTCTCCCCCTCTAAAGGCCCCTGTATATAAGATGCCTTCTAATCTCCTATTATCACTTTCACTCT
>JAHWFO010009364.1:0-14806 GCA_023313115.1 Rhysida immarginata | reverse complement strand
ACGGGGGGGGGGGGCATGTCAACTGGTATAACGGCTTTCGGCCATGTCAACTGGTATAACTGGTATAACGTCCATAGAGCGTTTCTCGGAAGTGAACCATACGTTTTGTGTGCGTGTGTTCTCGGAAGAGGCATATTTCCATCTAAATGGCCATGTAAACAAACAGAACTGCCGTTACTGGAATGCTACGAACCCAAAACGCATGAAAAACCACTTCATTCACCAAAAATGACTGTATGGGCTGCGATGTCAGCGTGAGGATTAATCGGCCCATACTTTTTCAATGATAAAAAAGTTTTATCAGGTAACGTGCTACACGCAATTGCATTATAGCAGTGATTGTTTTCCTGGTAGTTTCTAGAAGGCTGTGTCACCAGCACCACATCGAACAATATCGGATTTCTTTTTATTTCCTCGTCTGAAATCAACAATGTAAAGACAGATTTCTCGACGTTCCGAATAATCAAACGGCTGTCACGAGGGAACAGTTGTACGAAAGATGTACGGATTCGGTGTTTCTTGCTTATACATATATTAAGGTGGTACCCAACCTATCTCACGGTAAATGAGCTCGTCCATCCGAGAATGTATTGTGCCGCGAAGAATAGCATGAGGAAATCTGCATCACGATTCTGCACCATTTGACAGAATTGCAGAAATGGCAACGACGCGAGCTAAGCAAACCTACTAGGAATGCTATTAGTGCGAAGGGGAGATTTTTCCTTCGCCAGCGTAACGATGGATGAGACATGGGGCCGATTATAGAAGCCCAAACAGAAACGCCAATCAAACGAATGACGTCATTACGGATCCCCAAGATGAGTCTTCGTCAAAGGTGAGTCAGAACACAAGAAAGGTGAAGATGATGGTAATTCTGGTGTACAACGAGTGGCATCCGCTTCCGAACTGTTATGCAAATCGCTCCATTCGCATCATCCAGAGAACAGGCGTTGCTACAGGTAAAGTACCAGTTCTACACAATGCTGGGGACTACAGTGAGGGATTGTAGAGGTTTCATAGACGTATCCCTTTTGTATCAGATGTAATTAATAGTTCCCAGTAGTAAAGAAACAGTCGTAAATTACATCGTCAGAAACAGAAAAACGCATTGCTGCTACGTTTTCATTGTTTTTCTTTTATCTATTGAAATGCGCTTGAAAGAATGATTTTGAGATCGTCTTGCCATATTAGGTAATAGGAAAGTGGCACTCGGCGATTGTAAAGGCAACTTCTGAAATTCTTCCGTATTGTTATAGCAGGTAAGAATGATGTCCTCTTCCAGATCTCTCAGCCTTTCCAAATGTCATTCATTTCTTCATTCGCTAATTCCGGAATCAGAACTCAATTCTAAATTGGACACGATCTACAAAATGTAATTGGACACCTGCACAAAATGTTGGTCTGGGATATTTGACCGTCAAAATCTGGTGACGCCATTTCTTGCAGCTACCATCTGAGGCGTGCTCGAAATTAATTTCTGGAGGACATCATTGAAGGTAAATAACGGAAGTTGGTCGCTGCTGCCGAAAGATGCTCTGGGATGAAGTTGAGGCTCTGTGCATGCTAATACAAGCGTTGAACACTGTTCTCCTCATACCACCCCAGCAGCAACATGACATCTGGAAATGTCATCTTGGAAGTAACAGAGATCCATTCCGTAATAATGCAATGCTTTGAAAGCAGTACATTTTCCAGTATTACCACAGTGATCAAAGAACGTAGTACATGAAACACCCTCACACTATTGTAGCGTTCCCCCCACCCCCGCAATATATCCGATAATGCTCTAGTGTTCGATGAACAGCCTTTGAGGTGGGCGAGAGCTAAGAGTTCGAGACCGAAAACTAGAAATGACACCTGATATCTCTTTATTTATATATGCACACATTAATTTATTCACCTAATTATATAACCATTCCATAACAAATATACATTGTACTAATACATGTTATTTTATCACTAAGGGGCCCCATTTATCATGTTTCTAGTTCAAAATTAAACTCAAGGCCAAGGCCTTTTAATGTAATTAATTTATACAACCGGCACTCTAGCCTTAATAAAAGGGACTCTGCAGTTGCGGGTAATTACAGTTATGGTGACTATGCTTGCTTGACCACCGCTCTAAGGAGACCTACACTTCCGAATCAAATACTCCATTCGTTTGCGCCTACCAGCGCAATGCCCCTCCTTTATTTATCTAGAAAGGGGGGAGGAACAGTGACCCCTCCTGGTAAGTGTAGATGCCCCTACAAAAAAAACTCAATTACGGAGCGCGTAATTAGTAGCGGAGCGCGCTACTAATTTTAAAATTATAGTCATATGCGTTCCGTGCATTACTGTAGCATCAGTCAAGCTTGCTAGTCGTACTAACCACGATACCCATAACCAAATTCTTGCGGATTCCCAATTGAGATAACTAGGTGCTTAATAAGAATAAATAAAATTATCAATTAACTTATTTCTTAAACAGTTGCTATTTCACATTAATTGAAGAGCTTTGAACACCAAATTCAGGTCCGCGAGTGTCTCCATATATCCCATACAATGTAGCCGTAACTCATTTTTAAAAAATAGATTTGGAAAAATCGTCAATCATACAATACTCATTTCCAAAAAAGTTGGGACAGTGCAAAACATAGAAAAAACAAAAAGGGATGATGTAGCAAAACTTTCTCGCGAATACAAAATAGCAGATACGTTTATGAAATGACATAAATATACTGTGTGCACCAAAACATTTTGTATCGTGGCCGGGACGTTCATTTTGAATGGGGGTGTTGCAACACGTTCCAAAATAGTAGGGACATACGTTGTAGAAAGCGCCGTTAGTAGTGGAACCTTCCGAAATGTTCGGGAATAATCTAGAATGATGACGTCGTACTACATTCCATATAAATATCAGTTGCCATCCGTCGTTCAGGTAACTTATTCGGAACGATGGGTCGAGGCAAGCCAGTTAGCGATGATCTTCGTGTTCGAATCATTCAAGAATTCACAAACAACGTTTCTCAGCGTGCAATAGCCAGAAGATTTAACCTGTCATCATCTACAGGACATAATATTATCAAGCGCTACCGAGATAGTGGTGAGATCACAGTTCGGAAAGGTCAAGGTAGAAAACCTATTCTGAATGCTCGAGCTCTTCGGATCCTCCGACGTCACTGCGTCACGCATAGGAATGCTGCGATTACGGACATAGCCACGTGGGCCCGCGATTTCTTCGGGAAGCCATTTTCGTTGAATACTGTACGCCGGTGCATCCACAAATGCAAACTTAAGTTATACTGTGCACAACGGAAGCCATACATCAACAAACGACAGCAACGTCGCCGTCTGATATGAGCTCGAGCCCATCGCAATTGGTCCCAAGCACGCTGGAAGAACATATTGTGGTCCGATGAATCAACCTTTACGATTGTTTACGGAAATAATGGACTCCGTACACTCCGGACCAAAGACGAAAAGGATATTCCCGCGTGCTACAGAAACACCGTCTGTCATGGTCTGGGGCTGTATTAGTGGCCATGGAATGGGAGACTTGCACATCTGCAATGGCACCGTCAATGCTGAAGCGTATATACAGATCCTGGAACAAGCTATGGTGCCATCTAAGAGGCGCCTGTTTGGACGACGTCAGTGTATATTTCAACAAGACAATGCCAGACCGCATGCAGCGCGCATAACTTCTGCATGGCTACGTCGGCAGCGCATTCGTATGTTGGACTGGCCCCCTTGCAGCCCGGATCTGTCGCCTATCGAAAACTACGACAGCGACGACCCCGGATAGTTGAACAGCTGAAAACCTATATCCAACAGGAATGGGACAGAATTTCGGTTACGGTGTTAGAAAGATTGGTGTCATCGATGCCCAGAAGATTACAGTGTGTCATCAAGAGGAGAGGTGACGCCACACCGTGGTAAACGCCGTGCTGTCCCAACTTTTTTGGGAGTGTGTTGCACGTGCCAAACAGGAAAAGCACCTGTATCTTTCTTTAAGCATATAAGATATGTGATCCCATGCCTAATTTATCGTTTATGTATTGTAATGCGTTGAAATTAACGGCAATACTATAATCCAAACAAATGTGTTGGAGTTCTTCTTATATGTTGCACTGTCTCAACTTTTTTGGAAATGTGTATTATAGATAATTGTAAAGTTTGGGCGTGCATCCGTGGCCTTTACACAAACGAACATCATAATGCACTCACCCGGGAACTTCATATTACTCTGTAATCACGCTGATTTACCATATCCCACGCCTGTCGCTCTCAATTTCGTCATTCGATTCGAAGGCTCTGTATCTTTAATGCTGGTCGTATTGCACAGGTTCCATCAGGAATTATGGTCCGCTTTTTGCCTCGCTCGTACAATCAGTGCCCGGACGAATATCCATATTAAGAGAAAAGTATAATAATAATATGAACAATAAAACAGTTTATACTTTCAACGACATTTTACTTGTTGCTTTCCTCTTTATTACGTCCCTGTTGTTGACAGACTTGTAGGCGTTATTGGACATCGAATTCCATAATTATGTGGTCTTATTTTCATAATCGATTCCGTGGGATAGACTGTTAATTGAACAACAACAACGTCCGTTACATTTTTGTCGTTTCCTCAATTCGAACGTCTCCAACATCAAAGGCAAAAAAGCATCTCTCATTACTTGTTAGCCTTCTTTTTAATGATGACTAAAAGAATATCTCTCTTTCACAACAAAACGGCAAAACACGCTCTTCAAATTCGCCGAAAACGATCGCAACAATCCTCCGCTGGAAGCTGAGCTACATTCTCGGAAGATACATTAACAATGCAGCTCCAACAGAGGAATATTAACGATCGTTCACGGCATATATATATCTCAACGACAATATAAACAAAACAACTTAACGCACTACAAACAATACCACTCATACAACGAACACACTTACTATAATATGACTACGCACTAATAATAAAAAATAAAAAAAAAGTTTATAATAACAAATTTTAATTTTCTACTATACAATTTTCTATATAGATTATTTACGTCACATTATAATGCCAACCCAAACTTTCAGGGGGCGCCCAATTATTTTTTGATATATATTTACATGTTCTTCTGTTGTCATTACATACTTGTCTAAATTTTATCACGAATCATATAATGAGATTAATTCTCATTACATTGTTTAACAAGTCTTTTTATTCATGATTCGTATTTGTAGGATTCTTCTTTAACGGTATGAACTTCATTGAGCGCAATGAATGTTTGTCACAGTCTCAGTCGAAACGAAAACATAATAGCGGTTCGTCACTCTGCAGGCGTGGCACTCTCCGAAGCGTAAGTACTTTGACGATAAAACAGAGCGTGTCTTAATATTCCAATTGAAGCTCCTATTCCCTCTCCCGCTCCCACGAGAACGAGAGCGGAGCGATTAGAAGAAGAGATAAGTCACCTTATCTGGACTGCTTTCGGCTAAATGAAGCAACGGTGCAATAAAAACATTTCAAATAAATCTAACAGCAACACGTCGATGCAGTTTCATTAATGCCTAACGTAAGGTTTGCCCAGTTAATAAAAAAAAACTTTGATCAGAAAAAATTTATAAAAATAACTCTTGGAAGATAGAGTTGTATTGGGTCAAGCAAGGAAGTGGACAAGCAGAAAAGAAAGTAAGGGGCATCTGTTTGCGTCTGATATTAGGTTCGCAGTTAAGAATGATAACAAGGTTAAGGTCAGCATTTCTCCATGAGAATCATTATTATACTATACTGGTGGACAAAAGTTTGGGGTAAGTGTGTTTTCTAAGAAAACAATTATTTAGAGATTTTATTGTTATGACACCTTTTTACTTACTATTGAATATATCAAAAATGACAATTGAATAATTGATCTTTTAATTTGTTTTTAAGTTACATCCAAATAATGCAAATTACACTGGTCAAAAGTTTGGGGTAACAGGTAAATAATCATCAAGATATCAAAAGTAAAAGAAATTAATATGAAATCTGACCGCTATTTGACTTTATAACTTGAAGAAGACGATTTGTCATTGATGAAAATAACTTCTTGATGGTGTTTGGTGCTATTTTAACAGCGAAGGCCTCAATTGCATTGATTAGCTGCATAAGAGTTGAATACTGTTTGTCAGCATAAATATCCTGGCTCATAAGATGCCAAACATTTTCTATAATGTTGAGGTCGGGACTCCTTGCCGGCCAGTCTAGTGTACGAACTTTGTTAGTGGAAAATCATTCAGTAAAAATTCGTGCTGTGTGGATAGATGCATTGTCTTGCTGCCACACCCATTGTTTTTGTCTGTAGTGTCTCTTGCAGAAAAAAATGGATGTGCTTTGAAGGTCTTCTAAGTATTGGTTGCCGTATATTTGCCCTCAATTACTTTTATCTTCAGGTGACCCGTGTTTTAAATGGCACCTAATGGCACAACATCTCCTCCTCACATTCGGTGCTTATTTCTGACCAAAGCAATTGGTTTTTGGCCTTGTTTTTTAACATAACTGCACATGTTATCAGGTCCATCATGGAAAAATCGTTTTTCATCAGAAAATACCACCAACCCAAAATCAGTCTTCTCAAGATGTGTTTCTGAGCAAATTGAAGTCTTGCTAATTTATTTTTTGGTGTTAATGGCAGTGATTTTTCAATAGCTTCATAGTGGAAGTTCTCACGCTGCAATTCACGCCTTATGGTTCTGGTTGAAGCCTTCAAATCAAGATTTACTTCGATGCGCGTACTGTTTACAATGTGGCCAGCTGCAATTTCTCTTCTCCCATGGCGTTTTATGCTAGAGTTTGTCCGTCTTGTAAGTGCAGATGGGTTTTCCATCTTCTTTTCTGTCTTCCTGTTTTCATTTTTAATTGCCCTGATTACTGTATTGTAGCCAGCATCAGCAAATTCAGCTTCTCGCTTGAAGTTCTTGTGTTGAGCATACAATGCATAAATTTCCTTCGTTTGTCATCAGAAATCATTCCAAAAAATCACTGGACAAATATTCATGCACTTTACTGTAAAAAATATCAGTTATTTATCTGTTACCCCAAACTTTTGACCAGTTCAGTTTGCATACTTTGGATGTAACTTAAAAACAAATTAAAAGATCAATTTTTCAATTGTCAATTTTGATATATTCAATAGTAACTTAAAGGTGCCATAACAATAAAATCCGTAAATAATTGTTTTCTTAGAAAACACACTTACCCCATACTTTTGTCCACGAGTGTAGGTGTTACCCGCGGCTTCGCCCGCCCGCGCCATCTGTTGAGGGGAATTACAAATCAAAAGCAGATAATTTTAAATGAAAACCCCAGAAAGTTGGGAAGTGGGGGGTCGTAGGGGGCTGATTTTTGGCGATAGAGCAGGTCCTTTGTAGGTGATGACCGATGGATCCTTGCCCAAGCAACACGTTTTGATCTCTGCTGTGGTGTCAACAAAGGTTTCTTCTTTGGAACTTTTGATCTAAACCTGCTTCTAATAATCTTCTATGCTAACATTCACACCATGATCTTTCCAAACTTGTTGATAGCCACGAATTGTATCGAACCTTTTTTTAAGCACGATCATTTTGAGTTGTATGTCATCACGCTTAGTTGTGCATCTTGGTCTCCCTTTTTCTTTTCTTTACTGGGGTTACAGATCCATTTTTCTTGAATTCTGTGAATATTTTTGATACACTTCCTTGGCCAATATGCATTTCTGTTGCTACTTGCTGTTGTGTTTCTCCAGTTTTTCTGAGACTTACAATCAATTCCTTCTGAGAAATTGACAGTTTTTTTGATTTGCCCATTGTAACGTAAACAATCAAGTGACGATTCTTATGTCAAAGAAATATTGCATGCTTTATGACAAACATTCATGAACTCATATCCCCTAGCAAAATATACGACTCTATGGTAATCAGAACACCCAATTTCTAAGATTATTCTATTATTCTGCGACAAAATATTTGTTATTCCATAATAATGAGACACGATAAATCACTTTAAATAACTAGAATTTTTCTAAAACAATAAATTTATTTCGCTATTTTTGTTTTTTTGGAAACTGTAATACACGTTTATTAAAGAATGTTGTCAAGAAATTGTTTGCATATATTTTCTGTGTACAATTTTATGAATAACCTAAGATCTAGCATATGAAATAGAATTATTCCATACTTTTGAGATTGGGTTGTAAACACCACAAGAATTTTTTTACAGATTACAGGTTGAACCAGATATTGTAGCTCAACAGTTTTCTAATTCACACAGTGTTTTCGGTTCCCTTGTCTAAGCACAGATACATTATGTGATCAAAAGTTTAGAAACAACCCTCATTACACGTGGAATGTGCCAAATGTCGCATAACAATTATTTAAATAGAATCACACACCTTCAGATACATATCTGCTTCGTATTATGAAGATATGCGTCATTCAAAGGAACTCATAGGATGCAGCTTATGCATCAAGTCAGTCCGTGAGATTTCCACCATTCTACAAATACCCCATACCACTATAGGCAATGTGATTGCGAAGTGGAAGATCCAGGGAGCAACAACAATGCAACCACCAACGGGCAGACTCAAGAAATTGACAGATAGAGATCGTAGCAAAATCTTCTTCTGAACAACTGCTTCGTCTATAGTCGGAAATTGTAGAATTACTGAAAACAAATTTATTATTTAACTTCATGATGTTGTTCTCTTTAACCTACAACTGTAATTATCTCGGGCAACGCCGGGTGCCTCTGCTAGTAGTGTATATGTTTCAAATATCCTGTGCTCACCAAAACTTTCAATTTAGATATTCAGTCCGATGATAATAATCCTGTTAAACAGCTAACGACTAAGACCATGCCACCGAGCTGAAACACTATTCAATGCATGCGATCGTCGATTTCAAGTAATCTTGATATAACGGAGTATATACTGCGATAATAGTCGGAATATATGTTGTATTGCAATTTTTATTAACAAAAGCGATACCAAGAACTCTCATTTCAGGAATGTTTTACAGAATTTTTTTTTCATAAGAAAATTCAGATGGTCTTGAGAGCACATTTAAAAGTGTTCCACTAAAACCATATAAAGCTATTTAATAGTTTACGGTGATGCATGAAATAACAGTTTAATCAATTTCTATTTATTATCTAAAAGCTATAAGAGCTTACAATTACTAACGATTCACAAAAGGAAAAACCTGCATTATTTCCTTCTCGGTTTTTATAATTAACGTACTAATGAGTCTGTTTACACTTTTTATAATACAGAGGGTTGATTCAGATAAAATGAGACGACTTCAAACGCCGTGTATGACCTTGACGGAATGTGATTTGCATGACTCGTCCACTATTCATGAGATTAGCTTTGTATACACTTGTTATTTGGGATATTTCGTGCTGAAACATGGCTTCCAAAATCACAGCTTTTTGGAAAGGGTATTTGTTTGGTCTTTCCGACGCTAACTTCAGTCTTTCGTGCATTGTGGAATTATGCAAACGAAATGGTATTGTGATATCCAAAGCTACTGTGGGTCGAATAATCAAAAAGAACAAATTGCGACCATCTAATGAACGTGGACGAGCAGAGAAGCAGACCAGAAACAAGCCCTAACCAACACGTCCAGCTCAGGTGGTGCGAGAAATCCAGTCTGAAGTGCTGAAAGAAAATCCCACACACACAGAGAAGTCTAGCCCAAAGGAAAGGTATTTCACAGGCAACAGTCTCCACAATAATTCATGACAATCTTGGGCTGGAGCGACGTCATAAAGCGCGCGGTCACACAACTGAGTGACTGAACACAACTGAACACTGCCAAGTCATCTGTGGCTTACTACAGGAGGATGGAACAGGAGACGGGAATACGAGTTATTCCCTTCTCTCATGCGCCTGTAAAATCTCCTGACGCATCACCGATGGATTTCTGTGGTTTTGGTCTTCTGAAACGACAACTCGGAAGTCGCCGACCAAGAACCGTTGATGGGCTATGGAAAGTGTGTCAGCATGTGTAGAACGAACTGCCCATGGTGGCGCCGTGGTATTACACCATCGTAACAGAACTGCAAAGTCGTCTCATTCTATCTGAATCAACCCTCCGTAGGATATTTGCATGTTCACAAGAACTGTTTTTACACTCATTACACATTGGAATGCACAATAATAAAAGGGGAAAAAAAACACCGAATTAAGTCCAGGTGTAAATGACGCAACTATTATTTAGCACTAGCTTTCTTATCGAAGCATCTTTTGTCAACAGATAAAAAAAAATCGGCTCATCCACTCCGTAAGTTCTCCCACATAACTGGCTGTCGAATCGATTAAAGCTGGTTTCTTGCTTGTTAAGCTGAGCCTCTTTTTTCAAGTTCAAAGAAGAAATAAAAAAAGGAAGCCTTTTTAATTTGGGTCAACAGAACACAAAGTTGTGCTGAATTTAAAAAATAACCAGAACGTATCTCTCATGTTAATGGCTCGTTTTATTCCCAACCCCTTCTCTTTTAATATTCACATAGAATATGTAAATTGACATTAGTCTGGTGCTCAAAACGCTTCCATATATCACTATTTTTTCCATCTCCTATCTGAAAGTGGCTCAGTTTAACGCATAAATAAATATGAGTAACCTGGAATTTTTTTCATTCTTCTTTGAAATAAAGAAAATGGCAATTGTATTACAACTTTAGAATAAGGGAATATTGCTTTAAAAATAAGGCTAGTTTTTGCTTATATTTAATAATTAATGTATAAATTTAATTAACCATTAATTAGAGCGAAGCGTTAGCGAAGCTCTGTTATCAGGCGAAAATCAAAATTCTTTGTGCGCATAAAACTTTTGAACCAGAGAACATAGACAAATGAAATTTTGCACACAGCTGGACATGACCATCCTGATGGTCACTAAATAAAAATTTTAAAAATCGGTTCAGCCATCGAGGAATAATCACCATTTAGCTGTTCCCATTGAAATGCATTGAAAAAAATGTAAACAAACAATTGCACGCGCTAATAGATTTTTCAACATAGAAAATATGGCGAAGCCCTTCGCAAATTTTTTTCTGCACCATCGATTTTTGAGACCATTTTATCGAGTTCTTAGAACTTTTATCACCTGTTTTTTTAGAGCGAAGCTCTGTTAACAGTCGACAAGTGTAATTCGATGACCGCATAAAACTTTTGACACGTAATAGTCACAACAATGAAAATTTGCACGTGCATGCGCATGACCATGGTGATGCTCAAGAAAAAAAATTTTTTAAATTCGACCTACCATCGAGGAATAATCACCCTTCAATTGTTCCTATAGGAATGCATTGAGAAAAACGTAAACAAACATTGCGCGTGCAAATAGAATTTTTGATATACAAAATACGGCGAAGCCCTTCGCAAATTTTGCTCTGCACATTCGATTTTTAGGGCCAAATTTCGAAGTTCTTAGAATTTTTAACGATATTTTTTCGATTTCATTGCATTCTTGAATATTGAATCTACATTTTGAGGTATATATTGTAATTCTAAGTGCTGTAATCACAGCGTAATCACAATATCTTTTTGGTGTGGTTGTCGACATTGTCTACTCGCCAACTGAAACTCGCAACCACTTGAATGAACTGCCGATGTGCATTCTCGTCAAATTCGCAACCTATACTGGACCAACATTAACCAATGAAGCAGTTCCCATTTTACCGATCGCCGTTGGCTTCAAAAAAGGAGGAGTATCTTGTACGCTTAAGTTAGCCTATGCAATCACCAGACACAAAGCACAAGGAATCACTGTTGATAAAGCAGTCATAGACATTGGTGATTCAGAATTTGGACTTGGCTTGTCGTACGTGGCATTTTCACGAGTGAAGACCATCAACGGTTTATTGATCGAACCGGCATTTGCAAAGCCGCGGTTGATTAATATCAACAACCATGCATCGTGGAAGGTTAGGCGTGAAGAACTTGCCAAATTACGCAGTTTAAAATGAAATTGTTTCAACAGTAAAAATTAATATCAATTTAAAGAATTTAGTTAGTCATTTTCTTAACAATCAATAACGGTTCGCTCTAAATTATTGGTCAAGAAAGCGATCCGCGAGTCGCAGTCCGCCCTAGTTTTAATATAAATTGTAACATTATGGCTATTACTATGACAATTTGACAACATGGTAATACTGTAGGCGGCTTTTTAATATACAAACTTTCAGTTAAATTAGATACTGAACAGATATCGCTCTCACTTTTAAATTACCTTTCAGTTCCATGATAAATATACTTCATTTCTAAGCTTATTTTTAGATTTTTTTTATCAAATCATGTCATCGAATATACAGGGTGAAAACAAAAGTCTGAACCCCCCTTTTATTTTTTGAACCGAAGCAGATATGTCAATTTTGATGAATCCAATGAATAGGAAGTTGTGGGTGGCATATCCCATGGTGCACTTTTCATCATCTCAAATATGCAAATTAGAACACTTTCAAAATTTATCTCAAAAACCGTAAGGGATAGAGAAAAAAACCCAATTGCAAACTTGTTCAGCATAAAAAAACAAACAAAACAAAATAAATCATCCAAATCGGACCGACCACTCACCCACAATCACGTGGTGAACTGTTTGTAGCTTACACTGCACAAGGAAAACTGCATGTTGATATTTCCATCATGTAAAGCATACAAATCAAAAAATTAACATAAATTACCATACTCACATTCACTTTCATGCGGAAAAGCAAATAAAAGGCATGTTTTGGCGTCAGTTAGGTTCCGTGCCCAATTGTGTTACGGTGATTGTGGCGTCAGTTCACCACGTGATTGTGAACAGTGATGAAATATTTTGTATAAGCATCGTTTGCAATGTTTCCGTCAAATAGTTGTCCCACAGCGTTGAATGTTGGCTTGCGTCTTTTAAATTGCTAGCGTAGAATTTAAAATGCGGCATTTTGGGTAGAAAATTTGAGTTAGTGCCGATCACAATAGCCTATTTTCAAATCAGTTGTCCTGGAAGCAATCTTTCAAGACCTGTTTCAATTTTTCAATTGAAAATTTGAACATGCTTCAATCCATAGTAAACTTGGCACAAACCTGTTGAAATCATCTCCATTCAGTATTTTTTTTTTTTGAAACCATGTTCTATCGATAACTTCTTTCGGAAATGTAACACCGACTATTCACTGGTTCATTAATGAAAATTATGAAAATTCTTGGCTTGAAATTCTTCAGAGACAACAATTTTCTGTGGATGAAGAGGCGAATGCAAAAGAACATTAAGGAATATTTCTCCTGAATCCAATCGGTACATGGAATGTACTTTCCATGAGTAACCTGAAAGGAACCTGAGTTAGCCGAGGAAGCCAAACAATATCTATACAAAACGTGTGGGTAACCCATGACCGATGATTCTGACCATTAAGGTGAAACTATCCATGTGAAACCATGCCTCATCTCACCAATGGCAGTTAACTAGCTCCTTCCTAAAAAGATCTAACCATCTGGCAAGTAAAACATACGGTTGCGTTACTTTCAGGAAATCCTGGATTTCATTGCTTTAATTATATGTCAGAGAATAAAGTAGCATTAATAATACTAGAGGGAAATGTTAATTAACAATACATGCTAATATCAAAGTTTCAAAAGTGTAAAGAAAGACCCTTAATGCCAAAAATGCACAGGGCGAATTTAAAGTCGCGCACATCGAAGTTTAGCTGCCCGCAAAATTACCAGTTTGAGAATTTAAATGAAATTATCACTGAGATTAGTTGAAATGTTGGTTTTTATTTTTAGCAGACAAAGTTTAGAAATGGTGTTACAATAAATGTTGGACATGACGTCCTCTTTCGCGAATACAAAAGCGTGTTCGTTTTACCAGATTTCGTGAGACTCCACGAAGCATGGCAGTATTGATGATAGAAATGGCTGCTGTGATGTTCGTTTTCAGCTCAGCAATCGCGAGTGGACTAGTCACATAAACCACATTTTTCAGATAACCCCATAGGAAGAAAGGAGGTGGTAGATCTGGCGAGCGAGGGGGCCACAATCGCCGGGAAATGATGCGCAGATCGAAAAATGTATTCAAAAGAATAAATATTCGCTATTCCTGGCAAACCAACAAGCCGTCGACTTGAACAACAAACGCTTCGTAAATGAAGTCTATTAGAGATCACTGATACCAATACATGTAGTACCACTGAAGTACATTCGAAATAATCTGCACTGCCATCTACCGGGAGAAAATCGAAACTCAATGCGTGTTCACGGAATTGCGACCCATTAAACTTTGATGTGCGCGATTTTAAACTCATCCTCTATAAAGAATTTATTTTTCATCATTTATTTTTCATATCTAAACTCAAGCAATTTTACATTTTTGATATTCACTTATACGAGGGTGGGCTGAAAAGTAATGCCTTCATGGCTATAACTTTTTTATTTTTTAACCGATTTTCAAAATTCTTTTTGTATCTGATACTCACATTTCTCCTCTATGTAATGCACTATTCACTTTTCGACATAGTCCCCATCCCTTTCCACGCATTGTACCAACGCGTGACTAGTCGGGTGAACCCGTCGGAGGGGAATTCCGGGGTTGTTGTCGACACCAAGACCGAACGGCAGGTTTCACCTCGTCGTCAGAACGCAACTCATGCCCCTTAAGGTGCTCTTTCGTCTTTGGGAAGTGGTGAAAGTCGCAAGGTGCAAAGTCTTTCATTTTTCAACTGCAGTTTTTCATCTTTGAACTATAGGCGCTGCAACCCCCTCTGATGTGTGGCGTTATCGTGCTGCAGAAGAGGATCCAAAGCTGCCATTCAATCCTCGTGTCGACGACAACCCCGGAATTCCTCTCCGAC
>JAHWFO010009309.1:0-19403 GCA_023313115.1 Rhysida immarginata | reverse complement strand
AGGGTGCTCTATCTGATGGAGCACCTTTCATCATCTCAAATATGCCAATTAGGACACATCCAAATTCTATCTCGAAAACCGAAGAGATACATAAAAAATTCCAGTGGCACATTTGTTCAATAGCAAATTCCAAACAAAACAAAACAAGGGAAATTGAGGCAAGCTCTGCAACATTAAAACCTTGATTTCTATCGAGATTGAGGCAAGGGATGAGTTGCCATAGGAGGAAACGAGAGAAACTGAGTCCAAAGGTCCTGGGTTCAAGTCTCGGAAGTAACTACGGAGCGTTTTTTTTCTTCTGAATACCATTTGCCAAGCATGCAAATTATTTCATGTACCATCCTCATCCTGTTCTGGAAATTACACAATTTACCATAAAGTCACCAGTTTTCTGTGCAATTGGTATAAAAAGGCATGTTGAAGCTAAGAAAAACTCAGACCAAAGCAAGATAGCACAGTACACTAACCAGGAAATAATCAACATGGTCCTCTGCTTTGATGAGACGAGGCAAAATTATCATGCAACAACCGGGCATCGTTGAAATGCCGTGCGGAATTATGCTATGGTGCAAGGGCACATCACATCGAACGCTATCTGGATTGATGGAAAGACTTACTTTGTATCAGATGACTGTTTGGAAGCAACAAACAGTAGAAGAACCAATTGTCCTGTTGCAGAGCTTGCAATGAGGATTGTGGGTGATCCGCTCGTCGGATTTTAGTGAACTTTTGTTGTTTAGTTTGGAATTTACTACTAAACAAATGTGCAATTGGAAAATTTTATGTATCTCTTACGGTTTTCGAGATAAGATTTGCATGTGTCCTATTCACCATATTTGAGGTGATGAAAGGTGCTCCATCAGATAGAGTACCCTCAAGTTCCTATTCATTCCGTGTAATGTAATTTGCGTAACTACATAGGCATCCGAGATTGGAAGGGGGTAACAGACTTTTGACTCACCCTGTATAGTGGTCTTGTTATTAGGACCGATAGGTACTTATGTTTTCACAATGTGCGTCCGTCCGTCCGTCCGTCTGTCCGTCTGTCTGACTGTTGGTGCTCTAGCTTTCGAACGCTTCCGAATTTTCGACTTCCGCTTTCGTCATTCGACAACTTAGGGAAATCGGAAGACTGAGTTCGTTGGTGGAAAAAATCGGTGAACTACTTCCGGTTCAAAAGGTCAAAAATAATATAGGGGACCATGTTTTTCACCATACAATTCTGTGTATAAATGGCCTATGTACTACCAAATGCTGTTCTCACTTTCAAGAAAAAAGACTTGTGAACTAAGTGAAGACACGTGATGGTCTTCCTTAATGGTCAGTATCAGTCAGAACTGGTTCAAGGGTATGTGGTTTAGTGGTACCATTATGGTCCACTGAAAACTTTCAATGCTAAGATATGTCATGTAATCTATCAAACATCTTGGAATGATGTGTCATGCAAGAATATAACGTAAAATTAACGATAGTAGAAATTGGTTTCAAGGAACCTGGTTTAGTGGAACCATTATGGTTTATTGGAAATTTCAATGCTAAAATATGGCATGTAATATATCAAACGACTTGGAATGATGTATCATGAATGAATATAAGGTGAAATTAATGACAGTCGAAATTGGTTCAAATGCAGCTGGTTTAGTGGACCCATTATGGTTCATTGGAACTTTTAGTGTTAAAATATGGCATGTAATATATCAAATAACTTGGAATGATGAGTCATAAATGAATATAAAGTCAAATTAATGATAGTCGAAAATGGTTCAAAGGAACCTGGATATAGTAGAACCATTATGGTTCACTGGAACTTTCAATGCTTAAATATGGCATGTAATATATCAAACAGCATGGAATGATATGTAATTAATGACTATATCCTAAAATTAATGATAGCCGAAATTGGTTCAATGGTATGGGTTTAGCGGTACCATTATGGTTCATTGGAACTTTCAGTGCTAAAATATGGCTTGTAATATATCAAACAACTTGGAATGACCTGTCATGAATGAATATAACGCAAAATTAAAATAAACTTATATTATCAAGAGTTAATTTGTGTTAGGCAAATTTTAACAATAGTTAGTAGCTAATCGTCGCTTCAATAGTACATGGTTACGTAGAAAAGCGTTAGCAATTGTTTATGAAGAAAGAATTCACCTTTACACAGAATGCTTCAACAATTAACGCTTATTTCATAGAAACTGGAATGCTTACAAGTTAAAGGATTCTTATATGTTCTAATCTATAGAGAATTGCTACTTGCTGCATTAAACTATTCAGATAATTTTAATCCCTTCGAAGTTTGCATTTCCCATTTCCCTTAGAAGTATGCCTTGCTTAGCAACCAGAGGCTTCCTTAGCAACCTCATCTAATCTTAATGAGGCTGCTTTAGAAATCAAATACAAAGAAAGGCTGGTTTTTATTCTCGAATACCTTAAAATCCTATCGGTCCTGGGCATTTCGGTTGCCTGACTTGTTATTTTCACTTGTTGTTTCTCACTAAAGAAAGAGACAGAGTTCCGAAATGTGCACATGGGTTTTTATTTTATAAAATTCATTTATGTGGAATAGTGGTTTCTTTCCTTCCTTTTTTGTTAATCTATTGTTCACAGTTTTGGGCTGTTTACATAAATTACATATTTTATCACGTTCAACCTAACGTCCACGTACGTCCCTATTTTCTCAGTCTGCACATTCGTGACGTTATAGATGGGCACCGGTACATGTCGTTTTAGTCCAGACTTTACGTTATACCAGTTTCAAATCCGTATCTCGCATATTGTTGAAGCTATCGCAAAGGACGCAAAACTTTCCAAAACGCGCTCGCATAAGTCAAAAATTCGACACTGAGAACAAAACTGATTTAGTGGAGGCAACAGTGTTCTTAGTGGACATAAATATTTTTGATTCCGAGAGGAAAGAATGTCTGAGTGTGTTACAGCCTAAAAAGGCGTTTAATAGGCTAGTGAAACGCAGGAAGATAAACGAGTTAATAATAGTTTTACTCGAGGCGATCACAAAAGTTTTGTGGACTTTAAATTTCTTTTCTAGTTTTGTAAACAAGAAAATTTTTTCATAAATTAAGTTAGAAACGTTATTTATCTCTTTCTCCGAGAATAAAACGACGACGGAAAGTGGAGAAGCAAGAGTTGTAACTCTTGAAACGCAATGACTTTTGCTAAAATGTAAAATATCAAAAGCGTTGGAGTCGTTGAAATTTACTGCTGCCTGCTCTACTTTCCTCTCTCCAGTCCCCCATATATTTTGCCCCCTTTTCTCTATGATGGGTTGGTGACTTGTAACATAACTATCCCCGGAATGGAGTCCTTCGACAGCGGTGGCGTGATGAACGGATTTTCTTCGGAGTACTTGGCTGTCGACAGTAATAGATGGCCCTCTCTCCGCTAGAGCCGGTCATGTGACGTCATCACTTGACTATTGACCCCCGGGCATGGACATTCGGCGGTGGCTATGATAAAAATGTCAGACTAAAGAGTCGTTGTTAGCTTTAATTGTGAATGTCTGAGAAGGAGGAGGAGTGTGGGTGTTGCGGGGGTTTCTCGAAGCCGTTGGCCACCGACCCTCTTCAGAGATCCTTATCTCCGCTCCAGAGATTTTCTCGTTCTCCCGATGATGGAGAGGAATTGAATGGCTTGCTCCACAAAAGTTGGGTTTTGTGAGACAAGCCAGCAGGAAGTGAATGTTATGTGTAGCCTACATTTGATGGTCGTTGAGGTCAAGAGTTGAAAGCCTTCTCCACGCGCAATCTGATGTTTTCTTGCGAGTGTTGCACAAAATAAATTGGCTCCACTGGCGTGCAACTTCTTTATCACCTGTTTTCGCGCTTACGAGATAAACACTTGGCTGCACCATTCTGTAATTCCATTCACGTCCTTTGCTGAAAATATTGTCAACTCGGTTTTATAATGATAATACTCCAGGGGCGCCTTCCTTAGCTGTAATAGGAAACTTGTTAACCATAAAATAATAATATAGGAGATGAAAATCACTCCCTAGACATCTTTAAGTCTAATAATTGATTATCTGAGACTGAAGTTTCAAAATTAGTTATTAATTAGTTACAAATGTTGCCAAAGGGTGACGCTTCACGCTGTAGTCGCAATATAGAGTCCGAGAAATAGGCTATAAACTGTCTTTTGCAAGTAGCCATCGCAGCCATCACAATTGCTTCAAAATGTGCACCTTTTGCAGCACAGAGGTGGCACAAACCATTCACTTCTTTCAGTACGCTACGCACAGCGCCACGTCTACAAAACTTCTCTCAAGAATTTTCCACTAGGTCTGTTTGGTTTGGTTTGTTTGGTATTAACGTCCTTTTCAACTGCTATGGTCATTTCAGCGGCCGCAAATCTTGCCTCGCAAGGGTTCTTTAACGTGCAGCCGGCAAACGACTACACGGGACCAACGGCTTTACTTCCCTTCCGAAGGAAGTGCGTGATCTCAGGTTTTTCCCCCTGAAAAAATCCTCGTCGTTCTCGGCCGGAGTCGAACCCGCGTCCTCGGCCACTAGGTTGAGATAGAGTATTTGATGAGCTGGCCGTTTTCGCCAAATCCGTGCAACACGTTTACATTCATTGGGCATTCTTCTTTGACTCTTGGGAACCTTTCTTTTTTTCCCAATGATACGAAATCTTCAATGAGAAGGTGCTGCTAAGTCTTTAGCTTTGTGAATACCACGCAAGGAGTTTTGAAGAGAGTGAATCGAGTGGAAGTCTGACAGCGCAGGAGAGTATGCTGGATGTGGTATCACATCTCATCGAGGCTCCAATAACTTTTAACGGGTAGCCAACCATACTAATCGTTTTGTGTTCCATATTGAAATTGTTGTGAAATCTTCAAAACTCATCAACCATATCGCTCAGTTTTTTAAAATTCAGCTAGAACTGCCATCTGGCAAATGACATAGCAGCAAGATTAACCCCCCCCCCTCCCTCCAAGTAAAAGTAGCGGAAGCACAGAGCCCGTCCCTCCATCCGTCCGTAGACACAATTCAAAGAATGCATTGCTTTGCAATGGGAAGAGTGGTCGTAGTGTATCGTTAGAAGAGACGATTCATTCTGGCAATGGGGTAAACGCGTTTCGGCTTTGCGCGTGCTCTTTACGTTAAAAAGGGAAGATCGGTGCCGTTTGCCTAAGCCAGAAGGATTTCTTTATTAATAAGGAGCTTATTTTTTATTATCACGACTTTGAAAACGAATTAACTTTTTCCCGTTTTGTTGTCCCAATCGTTAAGTATGGGACAGTGCACGTTCGAAGTGTGATAGTCGGAATGAATACAGGGCGATTCAAAAGTTACTATGGAAACGTGTACACATTACACATTACCTAAGCTGAAGGAGGAAATCACCACTGAAGTTCAGCAAATCTCACCAGTGTTATTGAGCAGAGGGTTTCACAACATAAAACTGCTAACCGATGTCGAGATGCTGGTGGCGGGCAATTCCACCATCTATTGTGAGTGGATCCCATCTCCGACCAGCCTTTGCACAGTGTCTTTTGAATCACCCTGTACAATAGCACGTGCTCTTATGGCACCATTAGAATACCTTCTCAAAAATTTTCAGTGCTTACACAAGGCATTTAATATAAGCTTATCAAACAACTCGTAACGACTTATAATGATTGATGGTCAAAATTGGTTAGTATTAAGTGTTTTAATGGTACCATTACAACATGTAATACACAGGGTGTCCATCATTAAAGGACCCTATTGCAAAGCTGCCTACAGGCGAAACCAGTCATCAGAAAAGTGTGAAATTTTGTGGAGGACGTAATGAAGGGACGGGAATTCGTTTTAGCGGGAAAAAAAATTAGTTACGAATTTCGCCACCAGAGGACGTTTTACGTTGAATACCTGTAGTGCCGTTGAATACGTGTAAATGTAAATTTATGCCGTCACGCAGCATCTGTTACCTACTGTTTAAAACCGAGGAACATTCGCATAGATCCTGTCTTCAATGTAAGGTGCGGACCAAATAATTAGCAATCAACAAAAAGTTCGATTTTATACTGTTGTCATTGAAAATAAAAATTTATCAAAATTTATAGTAAATTATAATGACATAGGAAACAATTTAACAAAATGTTATCATGTTCTGATTATTAATTCAGTGTTTATTAGATACTTTCTAAAATCACCTGGATCAGAATATTAGCAACTTCTAAAAAATGACCTGATTTTTAAATATTTTTTTTTTTGGTAGCAATTTAACGTCAAATGAATTGTCCATTTAGACGAATCACATCAAATACATGAATTCTGATGGACTTTATGAGGGACTGATACGTTTTTTGAGAATGTTTTCCCAAGCTTGTTGAATGGCTTGCTGAATTGCAACTGATGAATACTGCTTTCCATTTTTGTAAACATCCCCATAGGTTTTTAATGGGATTTAGGTCTGGACTAAGTGCAGGCCAGTCTAGCAAGTCAGTGTTCTTGTCTTAAAACCAGGCTAACGTCGACTTGGAAACATGAATAGGCGCGTTGTCTTGTTGGCCGGCTATTGTTGTTGCATGTGTGCCAGTTAACATTGCTTGATAACTTTCAGAGTTCATTCGGCCTTTGATTTCCGCCAAATTTGTTTTTCCATTATGAGCAAAACCACCCCACACCATTACAGAATTGCCTCCTTGCACTCTTTTAGAAAAAATAATTGTTTCATCTCGTATATCATGCCAATAGTGTTTCTGACCGTCCGGACCATTCCAGTTAAACTTTTTTTCATCACTAAAAATGGCACTTTCCCATTCCTTATCAAATGTCATATACTTCTTAGCCCATCCTAATCGGGCTTGTTTATATCGTGATTGCAGATGAGGTTGACATTTCATTTTCACGAACTTTGCATTGCCAGAATCATGCAAAATCCTTAGAACGGTAGACTTTGATGCTTTTCCTTGCAGTTTCATTGAGATTTGGCGACTTGATAAATGATCTGAAGATTCGCTCTTGTCGCCATCTTAAAGACTCGTCTCTTTTCTCTCGATGTACTTTGCTTCTGCTTCTCGAATTTTGTTTTCCTTTGTTGAATGCTTTCCGTTGATGTATTTACTAATTGTAGACTTGTTTCTACTTAATCGACGGCTCATTTCACTTTGTGATACCCCTTCTTTAATCCATGCACAAATTTGACCTTTTTCCTGATCAGTCAGGTCATTTTTGCCACCCATATTGAAACAAGCACTCCTAATTGATGTGCAATAATAAATAGCATTCGCAGTGAAAATTATGTAAGCAAGTATACACCTATTTTTCGGGGTGGAGTTGCCATAATTTACTGCTAGGAAACCGACTTCCGTCCGCCATAGCTGGCATTCGAACATGTGGCGCCGCGATGCGGATAAATACACTAAACTTTAGAAAAAAAGGTCTATACCGCTTGTTAACTTCTAATTTATGTGTTCTGTCTACCTTCCTTACCCCTGGTTGCTAATATTTCGGTTCAGCTGCTCAGAGAAAAATTTGATTAACTGATACAAAAATAACACTGGTCGGCAAAAGATAAAAGTCGGGAGCAAGAACTTTGTCATGTGATTTTAATTGACTTTAGTGTTCTGAATCCAAAGTTGTTTACAGATTGATTCTATCACGTCTAGTTTTCGAGAAATTCTTATTTAAATAAACTACTAATATTGACATATTAAATACGTATTTATTATGAAAAAAGTACAAAACTCTTACGCATGACATGACTTCTGTGATATAAATTAAAATCTTAAATAAATTAAAATACTAATATAACATAAAAAATAACTATTTGGTATATCGCTTTCTTTTATAAGTTTTATCTGTTGTTTCACGATTGATTTCCCAACAGAAATTAGCTAACATTGCTGAGGACCACTTGCCGTTATATCTTTTTTCCATGTGCGCAATATCTTGGTGAAACCTCCTACCATTGCTCATCAGACACGGCACCAAGATTGTCCGGGAAAAAAATCTAAATGCGAATGCAAGAAGTGTATTTTCAATGACATGTTGCATCCCAGTTCCTGATATGAAGGAAGAAGTTCTTGTACCAGTTCTTTGTAATTTGCAGCCCTTATATTTCCAAGAATATTGTGACATATGTTTTCAAAAGCTACCCATGCTCTTTTTTTTCTTTATTGACCAACTTAGATTTGAACAAGTACCGCTGTCAGTATCGAAATGTAAATAATGCTTATCGCATCAAAACTAGACGTCCTAGATAAATTCTGATTACATATTTGGATTTAGCGCGTCGATATGTATCAATTCCACATATACACTGAGTTAGCAAAACTCATGGGATAGTTACTTAATATCTGGTCGGGCCACCTCTGGCCCTGTGGAGTGCAGCAATACGGCGTGGTAGTGAGTCTGCAAGTCCCTGGTACACCAGATAGTCTGCAGAGCCGAAGATAGTTGCTGCCCGTTCGTGGGCGGATGAACCAGTGCCCGGAGCCTGACTTCAACAGCATTTCAGATATTCTCGATGGGATTCATGTCAGGGCTCCGGGCTGGCCAGCTCAGTCGTTGGACCTCTCCTGCATGCTCCTCGAACCATTCGCGGACGACAGTAGAACGATGTGGTGGAGCATTGTCATCTTGAAAGACTGCTACGTCGTCAGGGGGTTGAAATGTCAAAAACGGGTGCAGATGGTCTCCGATGAGTTGACGATACCGTGGACCATTCAACGTTTGGTCCAGGATAACCAGAGGGCCCATTCCAAACCAGAAAAATGCACCCCAGACCATCACTGACGCCCCACCACCCTGCACTACCACCTGTTGGCATGTGGGAGCCATCGTTTCGTGAGGTCTGCGCCACACACGGTGCCTCCCATCAGCGTGGTACAGTTGATATTGTGACTCATCTCACCATATGACGTTACGCCACTGTTGCAGAGTCCAGCCAAGATGGTTGGTGGCAAATGCACGCCGGAGTGTCCGATGACGCTGGGTAAGCATTGGCACCCGTGTAGGGCGACGGCTGCCAAACCCGAGGGCATGCAGATTCCGACGGCATCGCCGGTCACGATCATTCAGGGCAGCTGGACGCTCGGTATGGTGCCTTTTGTGGACTGTGATGCCTTCATCCAGTCATTCCCGATACACCCTGGAGACAGTTGAGCGGGGAAAGCCAAATTCCTGCACCATTGCCGAAATGAAACATCCCATGCGTCGGGCACCTACTATCATACCTCGTTCAAAAGACGTCAACTCGCGACGACGTGCCATTTCAGATTAATCACTTATCCAAGCTCTTCCCACAACGTCTAATGGTCCATTCCCAGAATCCGTTACCCCTGTGAATTCGTGAGCCATGCCCATCAATCAATGTGCTTGCTATCCCATGAGTTTTTCTAACTCAGTGTACATTGTTTTGCTCATATTTTGATGCCGACCAGTGTAATTGAAATGTGCTAATATTTTGTCCAATTTTTATTTTATCGTATACATTTGCTCTGAATTTTTTCAAGAATTTTCGTGTGACGACAACGAAAAAAAAAGTATCTTTCAGAAGTTGTTATGTAGTGATGTAGGACATGCCTATGGTAAGCTACATTCCGAATTTCAGCAGTCTGCGTCAAAAGAAAAGTAGAAAAATGAATGGAACGGACAGATGGACATTATAAATTCAATAAGTAGCTTCATTCTTCCACAACTTAATAAACATAGATGCGACTGACTCTAGTATTTCCAAAAACGGACTTGTGTCATGACTATTCCGGCAACACATCTTCAATCTTCACTCCAGTTCTATACAGGGTGAGGCGTTTATCTTGAGACAACTGAATATCTCGGAAACTAAGCATTGTAAGAAAAAATGTCCAAAATCAAAAGTGAATTATATCGCGGGGGAAATTCATTAGTTAAAAAATTACCCCTCCCCCCCCCCTCGTGAGGGGGGGCTGGGGCGTGACCACCGAGAGAGAAGGTTTGGTTTGTTTGGTATTAACGTCCTTTTCAACTGCTATGGTCATTTCAGCGGCCGCAAATCTTGCCTCGCAAGGGTTCTTTAACGTGCAGCCGGCAAACGACTACACGGGACCAACGGCTTTACTTCCCTTCCGAAGGAAGTGCGTGATCTCAGGATTTGCCCCTGAAAAATCCTCGTCGTCCTCAGCCGGGATCGAGGCTGAGACATTGTTACATCGTCATAGTTAGTGCATTGTTATTCGTATTTCAACCAATAATAAGCCCTGAATTAGCACTATCTATGATGATGTAACAATGTATTAAATTTCAATGTGGAGGCCTTCTCTCTCGGTGGGAGGGGCAACTTTGAAATCTTAAATAGGAACCCCTGTCTCCCGCATAGATTCTGTCTCCTTAGGACTGCTGCCCCAAAAGTTTACTTGTGCACTTAAAAAATTTTGAATTTTTGAAATTTTGACTTTAGGTTCTTAGAGACCACAAAAAATAAAATAGGAATATCTGCAGACCCACTCTCTACCTCTCTGTCTTCATCGATAAAATTGGGTTCAAAACTTTAAAAGTTCCACACTTTCAGGGCCTGTATCTCCTAAACGGTGGGATCAATTGTAAAAACACCAAGAATAAAACACTTCTTGAATATTGTGTACAATCTGAATATACCATTAAAAATAGGAGTTCTTATTTGAGATCTCAAAGTTACCCCCTCACAAGGCGGGGGGGGGGGTAATTTTTTAACTAATGAATTTCACCCGCGAAATAATTCACTTTTGATTTTGGACATTTTTTCGTACAATGCTTAGTGTCCGAGATATTCAGTTTTCTCAAGATAAATGCCTCACCCTGTATACAGCTTGCTTTTTGAGAAAGACCATTGTCATGTTGCTATTTGGCCATGATAAAAGCTCCAATTCTGTGGACTCCTGGCAGTCAGGGAGGAAATTTCTTCACATATTTGCTATACACATAGCGACAAAGAAGGCCCATTAAAATATTAAGCAGATGCTTTGAAAATACAAAACACGAGTGGGTTTATTGATTATTCATTTGTAAGATTCCCCAGAATATCGAATAAAAATTTGAAGAGAAATTGCTCTGTCTTGTGGTCATCTTCCATCTAGCGAACGCGACAAGAGCCATTCATTAGAAAAATGAACTTTGCTATTTGCGTTGTTCATAAAACAAGATTACACTAATAATAAAAGTTTAGTAGTACCATATTTTGCGATGGCCTGGGGAATAAACGATGCATGTCGCGAATGTTTTTAATTTCTTGCCCATTTTGCCTCTCCTCTGCATTTATCTCTCATCTCTATTTTTATTTGGTCCCGCTCAAAATTATTAGGTCATCAAAGTCATTTGGAAGAAGCGGCCCTTGTTGTAACGCTTGCGGTTTTCGTGACTCTATTAGAACGTCGTCTGACCTCGGTGATAAGAATTGGACTGAGGAACCGGGCGCCTCTTATGTCAAGTTTCCGACTTTAATTTCGACTTGAACGTGTAGAATTCGGAATCGATAATGTTATCTTAAACACGATTAACGATCCTACAAGCTTTTTTTCAGGAGGAGAGGAAAAGGGAGGGGCCATCTTTGTTTCGTCCCATTCGTTATGTGCAAGTGTGAAAAGTATTATTGGAAAGCCAGTATTGTTCGATGTAATAAGCATTTTAAATGCAAACCACCGTCATTAAGTAAGCAGCCAACATTTTAGGGGCTCTCATTAGGGAAGATTGCCTTTGTCATCGTAATTTGAATTAATGAGAATTAGAATGTTTAAACTTGGGTTGATTTATCTTGCAGCGCGCTCTCCCAAGCAACGCCTGGATTGAAACCGGGTGTCTCGTGTTTTCATTCATTAGGACATTTTCTCACCGATGTTAGAACAAACAAAAATTTGCATAGTGTTTTAACAAGAGCCGTTTCGCGTTATTTACTAGTTTCGTCAGATATTTACAGAAAGCGCTGCAGGTGGCACGCCAGTCGAGGAGTTTCATGAATATTGCGAATGGCATAACAGTTTTATGCTAAACAAAATCGTTGGCTATGTTAATCTTATTTCACTGAAATATTTTTTTTGTCAGGCATTAAGAATTTCGCTCGCAATAATTATGGTCTTGTTACTAATTGCGAATTCGTATACGGAACTGAAAACAAGCCATCCAAATTGAATTTTTGGCAGTACAAAAAAAATTGAACGGTTAGAGATACCATTTATTCATCATCATCATCATCATCATCACCTAGGTTCAATGTGATGTTCACTCATGGACAATGGCGTTGTAGGTCGAGAATTCCAAGTCTATTTTAAGGACTCCTAAGCCACATAAGTTATGAAAATAGGATCACCTTGATTGCTATTTCTGTTCCTTTATTTTCTGGCCAGTGTATGATTCGATGAGTGTCTGTACCGTAGAGATACACTGAGTGGCCAGTTTATTAGGAACACCCCCCCCCTAATACTCTCTTGCGCCAACCCTAGCAGCTATAACCGCACGATTTCTCCGTAGCTGATGGATCCATGCCTCGAATCACCCGTTCCAGCTCATCCCAAAGATGTTCCATTGGGCTCAAATCCGGGGACTGTGGTGGCCAGAGGAGTAAGTTGAATTCATTATCGTGATCCTGGAAACATTCCATGACGATACGAGCCTTATGACACGGAGCATTGTTCTACTGGAAGTATCCTTCCGTTGGGGGAAACCCAATAGCCATGAAGAGATGAACGTGGTCAGCAACAATGTTCAGTAAGCCCTGACCATTAAGGCATTGTTCTACTATAGGTATCAGCGGACCAAGTGTATGCCAGGACAAAATGCCATTACAGAGCCTCCACCAGCCTGAACTGTGGAAACCAGACAGGAAGGGCCCATCGCTTCGTGCTGTTGTCACCAAATTCTGCGTCAGCCATTTGAAAGGTGCAATAGGAAATGGAATTCAATCCGTCCAGCACACCTTCTTTCAGTCGTCGATGGTCCAGTGCTGATGATCACGGGCAAATTGGAGACGTTTATTGCCTGTTTGGGTGGACATCAAAGGTACCGGATTGGCCGTCGGCCGTTGTAGCCCATCCTTGCCAATGTACGACGTGTAATGCGTTCAGAGATGTTATTCTGCAGCCAATGTTTTACTCCACGGTTAGTTGACGAGTCGTGACGTTTCTAGTCGCACGAAGAAGCATTCCCATCCTACGCTCATCCCTTGGATGGTCTTTGGCTGGTTGTTTTTTGGTTGTTTTTCCCATCCTGGTAAACCCTTGAAATGGTTGTTCGGGAAAAGCCTAGAAGACGTGCGGTTTCGTGAAATATTCTGTCCACCTCGCCAGGCACCAAGTATCATTCCGTGCTACAAGTCGCTCAGATCCTTTGTTTTCCCCATGGTCAAACTGCTTGCAGTGACAGATGCGTTCTCGCCTTATATTGGTACCGACTGATACGTAGTAAATGCTAGGCCAACAGATGTGCATAGTTATGAGTGCATGTTAACAGTGAAAGTTTTCAATGGTACCATATGGTAGTATTAGAACACGCACTACCAAAAACTTTACTACTATCATTGAATACACGTTATATTATGTCACGTCGTAACGAGTTGTTTGATATATTACATGCCATATGTTAGAATTGAAAATTTTAAGGAGTTAACATTAAGGCACGTGTTCTTTAACTTATTTCGGCTATTTCACCTTCGAACTTGTTCGTGTTCTGTCCCATATTTATCGATTGGCTCAAAACAAAATGAGAAAGCGTTAATTCGTTTTCAAATTATCGTACTAAATAATAGGCTCCCTGGTAATAAAAATTCCTTTTGGTTTAAGGCATATATTATCACCACCCTGTCAGTATCTCATTGGGCCACCTTTTGCCTTTAACACTGCGGTGATTCTTCGTGGCATTGATTCCACGAAATGTTGGAAGGTGGTGGGAGGAATCTGACACCATGCCTGACGGATAGTACTGTCTAGTTGTGCAAGATTGGACTGTGGTGGATCCAGCCGTCTGATGGGTCGTTCGACTTCGTCCCACAAATGGTCAATTGGAGTAAGATCTCGAGACTGTGGGGCCATCGAATAAGGTAAATTCCCCCTCATGTTACTAGAACCACTCCTGCACAATACGAGCTCTGTGGCATGGCGCATTGTCTTGCTGGAAGTAGCCATCTCCTTTGGGGTACGCCATCATCATAACAGGGTGGACTTGATCGGCGACGATACGGAAGTGTGCTGTGCTATCCAGACGTTGTTCAACACGTATTAACGGACCCAACGCATGCCAGGAAAACATTTCCCAGACCATAACGCTGCCCGCACCGGCCTGAAGGATTGTACTCATGCATGCGGGGTGCATGCTTCCGTGCTGTTTCCGCCAGATTCTCACGCGGCCATCTGCATGATGTAAATGGAATTGTGGCCCGTCAGACCACATGATTTATTTCTATTGCTTGATAGTACTTGTGCTCCTGAGCGAATTTTAGTCGTTTCGGCTTGTTGGCTGCAGACAGCAAAGGTGTGCAGACAAGTCTTCGGCTTCCGTATCCCATGCGATGCAATGTGCGGCGGACAGTGCATTCATAGTCCGTTTTGGAGGACCCCTGATTAAGGTCAGCAGTGATTTGATGCACAATTGCCCTTTACCAGTCGTGACAGTCTCCGTTCTTTCCGATCATCAACCATCCGCGGGCGGCCACAACGCGAACGTTCATACCCCGTCTTCCGGCTTTAAATACTTTAACGACGGCTGCTCTTGAGCACTCCACGAATGCTGCTGTTTCGCTGATACTCGCTTCATAGCTCCTAGCACCTGCAATCATCCCGCGTTCGAAGGCTGTTAAATCGCGTCGTTTACCCATAGTTGAAGAATGGAACACGTCTACTGTTGTCGACGACACTCAGCTTCCCTTTTTATACAGGGTGATTTACATCGAATGTAAAATACTTAAAGGGGGTATTACAGAGGTTAAGATAAACACAAAACGTCCTATGAACATGGGTTCAAATATGAACGATAACTGAGATATAAACAGAAATAAAAATGCCGCCACCAAGATCAACAAGTTAATAACTTAGGTTCTGTAAAGCCTAGATTAATGCAATTTGGGGGAATAACAAGGTACATAAGACTGTGTATACCGTTAAAATTTGATTGAATTCCAACGAGAAGTTTCCGAGTTACACAGTCAAAATTGTGACAAGTGCTAGTTAGTACTCACAAGTGAACACGTATTATGATGTTGAATGAGTAACTTGGAAACTTCTTGTTAGAATTAGATCAAAATTTAAAGGTATACACAGTCTTATGTACTCTGTTATTCCTATAAATTTCATTAATCTAGGCTTTAGAGAATCTGAGTTATTAACTTCTTGATCTTGGTGGCGGCATTTTTATTTCTGTTCATATCTCAGTTATCGTTCATATTTGAACCCATGTTCATAGGACGTTTTGTGTTTATCTTAACCTCTATAATAACCCCTTTAAGTATTTTACATTCGATGTTAATCACCCTGTATAGGTCGGGCGACGTCCGTGCGCGCATTTGCTTAAACATGTCAGGTGGTCATAATAATATGCTCACTCAGAGTATAATCATCCTTTCGAGTGATCCCTGCATTGAATTGTTGGAATATTCTACAGACGGACGGAGAGACGAAGTACTTGGAGACTGAAAACAAATTTGGTGGGATGCGTGTAGGTTTACTGGCTAAAGAGGTTTAGATTGTCCCTCGTAGGATATTCCTTGGACAAGTTGATCCTTCAGAGAAGCATTCATGATGGGCAGAATGGTTCTGACTCGGATTATCTATCGAAGAATTATCTATCTAACTACTCTGAACTTTTTGATATTGTGTGAATAGTGATCTTGTTTTCCATTTGATATAGAGCAATCTTCTCCAGCATTAGAGCTCGTAGAATCGATTTTGCTTTTGTCTGCTTTTCTTAAGTTCCAGCTTTCGCAATCGTACATGGTTATAGGGAACACGATGGCATAGACCAGTCTACATTTGGTTGTTAACCTAATATTTTTGGCCTACAACTCACTAAGAATGAAGGGGTATGTGTTCGTTTCCGAAACTCAAATTTTTTTTTTTTGAAATCTGTTAAAAATTTATGATTCGGGATGATATGTTGATATTTTGAAAAACAAAATTCCGTATGTGACCAATTTTGTGAAGCTAACTCCTCCGAAATGGTAAATAGCAGAATCGAATAAAAATTACACATACTTAGAGCACAGAATAAGGAATGAGGGTACGTGCTTATTCTTTCCTTATGCTGTGCTTAGAGCTTACGTTAAATTGTGCCTTGGCGTATTTTTAGATCAATTGGGTAAGCCCTTTTAGAGATATTAAATTTGTTTCTAAATATTAAAAACTGTCAAATCAGTGAACCAAACTCAGTAAACTCGACATGAACAGACTCCTCTTATTAAGGCGATTTTTTTTTTTTTTGTAAATGACTTGTTTTGCTTTGATGAGCCGTTTTGGAGTTATTAACGCTCCCCCCTTTTAACCTCCCCCACCCCCGACATAATAATAAAAGAATTAATTCGTACTTAGAGGGATGCTTAAACTATACAGTGATCTACAGGGTGTTCCAAAATGATGTTTATAACTTTGATCACGTATATTTCAGAAATGGGGATAGGTAGACAGGTGCGGTTGGGGTCATAATGTTCACAAACACCTAAAGTTTTAGTAGCCGTTTAACAGTTTCTCCCAAGTTTGGCCAAGCATGTCTTAATTAACGTTTGCAGTTCCTGCAAGTCTCGCACCGGGGTATGGTAGACATCATCCTTCAAAAGCCCAAAGTAAACGATGTAATGGGGTTATGTCTAGAGACCTCGGAGGCCAGGAAATGGGTCCTCCTCTGCCAATCCAGCGACCCGAGAATTGTATTTATGTAGGCATTTTAATGGGGCTAATCCCCGAATGTGTCGTGTACCACTCTCTGATGGTCAGACGTGATGGTGGTGTGCTTCTGTAACGCGTCCGAAAGTTCCGCTGGACATGGATATCAGATTTGGTCTCTATCAACCAATCCACACACACTGCCACCTGCCGGGGGGGGGGGCATTTCATCATTAACTAACCTGAAAAAAACAAAAAAAAACAAAAAAAGTTTAAGTGTGTGTGTGTGTGTGTTTGTGTGTGTGTGAGTACATATTATGCCGCAAACCGCACCTCTCTACCTATGCCCATTTCTGAAATACAGTAAAACCCCGTTACAACGTACTTTAAGGGACCTGGAAATTTGTACGTTATTCTGAGGTGTACGTTATACTGAAACTGGGGGGGGAGGGGGCTTGTGAATAAATGCATATATTAATAGAAAAACATGAGAATACATGAATGCATTTTAATTTATTCAATACAAATACACTATAGCATATACAATATGGAGTATTACATTATTTTTTTTAAAAAAAATCTGTAATGGCCGTCTGCTTTCTTTCTATACCTTGGCTCCCCAAAAAGTCTTCCATATCTGACATTGTGAAGTTAAATGTTTCTGGTGCACCGCTATGCTGTGCAAAATAGTTTCGTAAGCTTTTTATAGCCTCCATTGCTACCAAAGTTGAAACGGGGGTTACCTCTGGTTCTAAATGGCTATTTTCATCTTCGTCTTCCTGATCGCTATGAATTTCATTTTGCTTTTGTCCCATCATTGGATCCCGACTGAGTAGCATGCAACAATCGACAATCGATCATGCTAGACTGAGTAGCATGCAGAGATTTCCGGGTTTATATATGCTATACTGACCAATCAATGAAATGTGAACTCGACTTAATTAGCCCATTGGCCCATTTGCAACTTTCGCATGGGCTGCATTGACCAATCAGTGCAAGACATGTGAACGATGTACGTTGTACTGAAGGGATAATTTAACCAAGGGAATGTAAAATTAGTACGTTATTCTGAAATGTACGTTAAAGTGAGGTACGTTATTCTGAAACTTTTTAACATTAAAATACCTACGTTTGGGACGGGGATTTGAAATTTTACGTTATTCTGAAATGTACATTAAAGTGGGGTACGTTGTAACGGGGTTTTACTGTATATGTGATGGATATTTGAAAGATCATTTGGGAACACCCTGTATTTTTCATGGAAACGGGCTAAGTCTTTTTATCTAAAAATAAAGAAATGGCAGAATCATTCATTTCATCGTCCCAAACATGCACAGCCTCTCATTTGGCTGCAAAGACCCATTTTGGAGTAAGTAAGGTTTTTAAGGACCTCGCCCCCCCCCCCCCAAAAGAAAAAAAATTCTGTTTTGAATCAGCTTCATGACCTTGTGATAAGCCTGTGCGAATGTACCATTCTGCCATTTCAATTTATTTTTCATACTTTGCTCATGCTCAGTATCGGTTGATCAGTGATCGGAGTGAGACGAATTCTTGTATAGTGAAATGATCGATTAACAAAAAAAAATGGGAAGTAACAAACTAATATTAATAAACTAAAAAAAAGGAAATTAATTCTCAGATATGTCTTAATATCATATTCCCCCGTCTATGAATTATCACTCAGGGATCTACATCTTACGGTTTGCCTATACACCCTCAATTTTCATGGTGAGATTAAGCAAACTTGTTCCAGTAGCAGGAATTATGACATTTGCAAATAACCTTCACGCTTCAACAATGGTTTGGGCTGGCCCATTAAGAAGAGACTATGGCTGCAGATAGCCCCCTACTGAATACCTATACTCATCAACGCTCTTCGGGAAGAATGGAAGAAACTTTCTGAAGCTATGTAGTAAAATCTGGTTGAAAGTCGTCTTTGGAGAGATGGGGTCATAATAAAGGCAAAGTGAGGTTCAACAGAGAGTAGGTTTCGTGAAATCATAAGTGCAGTTCAAAGCACTTTCTTTACAGCATTTATGATTATTAAAGAACCTAAACTTGGGAAGTGTACTTTAAATTTGGAGAAAGCATTTAAAAACTCCTTTAAAACTATTGTCTTTCTTTCGTTTAAATATTTTGAGCCCAGTCGCTCAGACACCTGCGTTATTGATCGGTCTGTTGCTGCCGGACCGGAGATTCAAACCAACCGCAACAGGACGTTGAGGTCGACGGGAATTGGAGGAAAATATTTGGCGAGTGAATCTTCCGACCTCGAAACCGGCTTCCTGCTCCTTTAGAATGGAATATTAATAAACACACGTGTTTCGGAAGCCCTAATGGAAATCTTGAGTAAGAAATTAACGACGAGCTGCCGTAATTCCCAAACCCATTTTCCCAGCACAGTGAGCTCTAATGAAAGGCTTATACATTTGCACAATAAATACCGCAATTGCTGCCGAACATAAAAGTTGGGCGCAATGGAAATATTTACTTTGACATGAGGAGCTGAAATGAGATTAAAATTTAAGTTTAAAACGAAAACATGCATTAAGAGTAAAAGCGCTTGCTTGAGCCCACCACCTTGAGTTCCGTAACTAATTAAATACTCTGTATTTGCATAGATATTTAATAGAAATAT
>JAHWFO010009307.1:0-10680 GCA_023313115.1 Rhysida immarginata | reverse complement strand
TTGGCAATAGTTTATGAAGAAAGAATTGACCCTTACACAGAATGCTTCAACAATTAACGCTTATTTCATTAAATAGGAAGACTTACAAATTACAAGATTCGTATATGTTCTAATCTATATGGAATTGCTACCTTCTGTATTTAACTTTTCAGGTATTTTTATTCCGTTTGAACTATTACTTCCCTTAGAAGTACGCCTTGCTTAGCAACCAGAGGCATCCTTAGCAACTTCATCTAATTCTTAACAACAAAAGATCGGCCTCGGTGGCTCAGTGGTTGCGTGTTCGCCTCTGATGCCCGAGTAGGCGGGCTCGATCCTGGCCGAGAACGACGAGGATTTTTCAGAGTGAAATCCTGAGATCACGCACTTCCGTCGGAAGGGAAGTAAAGCTGTTGGTCCCGTGTAGTCGTTTGCCGGCTACACGTTAAAGAACCCTTGCGAGGCAAAATTTGCGGCCCCTATAACGCCATCCTGAAATGACCATAGCAGTTGAAAAGGACGTTAATACCAAACAAACCAAACCAATCAACCTAACAACGAAAGGCTTCTTTAGAAATCAAATGCTTTCCTTTTCGTTCTCGAATGCTTTAAAATCCCACCGGTCCTGGGCATTTCGGTTGCCTGATTTGTTTTTTGTTTTTGTTTTTTCCTTCTGCTAGTGTTTTATAGGTAACTAGTAGAGCACCTGGCGCTGTCCGAGATAATTACACTTCTAGGTAAACAGAACCATCTCAAGAAGTTAATTCATAATGCCAAGTATGCCACTGCTAGTCTAAATAATTTTTTAGTCACTATCATAATTTAGATATACACTTAATGTTGTTGCAATTCTCACTCTTCTCTCGATGTTTGAAGCAAAACTTGGCCATTCATTACTGTGTGTTGTATAGCGGTCGCCAATTCTTCTATTTACATGCTTTCAATTTGCTCAATATAGCACGGAGCTAAAGGAGTGCTTCCTCTGTCGTCTTTCTACTCTTTCTCAATAGTCCGCTAATTCTCCATTATCTCCAGTATACTGAACATTTTTAAAGATTTTCATAAACTTGTTAAGTACTAAGAACTCTCAATTCTAAGAAAAGCCTTAATAACAGGAATTCTATGCATTGTTACAAATTGAAACTTATATATATTGCACAAACTTTTCCTTGCATTGTTGGTCATGAGATATACATTGTTGGTCCATGCAGTGTTTGTAAATTGCGTGTTGATACCTTTGTTGATAACTATTGTTACACAAACTTTGCCTTGCATTGTTGGTTATGAGATGTTTCTTAATAATATGCCCTACCATAGTTATGAATATATATTTATTATCGATAATTATTATTTTTTCGAAATCTGAGGTAGACAGTGACCTTACTCGTGCTTTGAAGGTCAGGTATTCAAATTTTCATCAAGATCGGAATAAAACTGTAGATTTGTATAAAATTCAAACAAACCAACAAACATACATCCTGCTTTATATATAGAGATAGATTTTTGTTAAGTTATTAAAGTTTATTTACTAATATGAAATATTCAACCAAGCAAACTGAATCGCTAAATATTCTAAAATATTTTTCTGGGCTTTGTGACAATTATTTCAAAAAATGAATTCTGAAAGTGTTCTGTGTGAAATAAAATAAGGCGATAATATTTATTGATATATGAATTTTACTTAACAAATTGATTTTATGGACACTATAAATTTTATGCAGCGTTTTGAAACTGCATTTTTAATTTTTCAAAATGCAACTTACATAATTAAAAATTCATTCTATGTAATTAAAAATACATTTTGCAGAAATAAAAGTGTATTTTGCAAAAAAGGTAAAAAATGTATATTCCGACATTAAAATTCATGTTGTAAAATACAAGTTTTTTGCGAATTCTTAAATGGAATCTTCAAATTTAAAAATGCTGTTTGAAAAATTAAAAAAGCAACTTATGAAATAAAACATCCTTTTTGCAAAGTAGAAAATGTATTTTAAAACTAAAAAATTGTAATTTGGTAAAAAAAATATTTGCGGAATTAAGAAAAAAAGAAATTGCCAAATAATAAAACTGTATTTGGCAAAATAAAAAAAAACTTCCAGTGGAATTCAAATTCAATTGAGCAAAAATGAGGTAGTAAAAGGGTGTGAAAAGTGGATAAAAAGAATAGAATGTTGGGAGGAATACTTCTAACACATTCTTGGGGTTTTAGCATCATCTAAAATCCTATTAACGACGGTACAGATGTAGGTATGTAATGTGTGTCACTCGCCATAATTAATGTAAGGATTGACCTAGATGCTTGTAATTTTGAACACACGTAGGCCCTATAAAGAGGACGGTGGGAAAAATATAGCGAATCCTCTAGGATGGTCCAAACATGTGTTTTTGCGATTTCCTCAAATGACTTCCTTTCATGTCTTTGGAGTTTTGATTGCGTTTGAGCAATTTGTGACGTCAGGGTGCGTTTGACGTCAGAATTTTATATCTTTTGAATAAAGAGACCTAGAGTCTTAAAATTTTGTACACCTCTAGGCCCTACACAAAGGACGGTGCGAAAAATATAGCGAATCCTCTAGAGTGGCCCAGGGCCCCTCAGAAGCTACTTTATTAATTTCATGGTTCCTTTTTTATCTTTTGAAAAAAGAGAGCCAGAGGGTGGAAATTTTGTACACCCCTATGCCCTGTGCAGAGGAAAGTGGGAAAAATATAGCGAATCCTCTAGGGTGGCCCAGGACCCCTCAGGAGCCACTTGTATGAATTGCATGGTTCTCTTTTTATCTTTTGAACCAAGAGGCCTAAAATCCTGAAATTTCGTAAATTTGTAGTGCGGGATTAAGAAAATAAAACCAGTATACAAGAAAAGTGATATAAGCCTCTAAGGCTCCGCCAGAGGTCCCGAGACCCCAAATACAATTAAAGCTATAACATTTGAACGGTATGACCTGACTAAGAAAATATAGCCAGTATACAAGAAATGTGATGTAGGCTTTTGGGGCCCCGCCAGAAGACCCCGAGGCCTAAAATACAATTCAAGTTATAAATTTTGATCGGAAAGGTCTAGAAACGAGAAATTTTGTATATTTTTGGTTTGGTACTAAAAATATAGCCAATATAGAAGGAAGCTGTTATAAGCCTCTAGGATTCCGCCAGAGGCCTCGAGGCACCAAATACAATTGAAGCTATAACATTTGAACGGAAAGGCCTAGGAACCAGAAATTTTGTAAATTCTTAGTGTGGTACAAAAAATTATTGCAAATATATAAAAAAAAAAGTAATGTAGGCCCCAGCAGAGTCCTAGAGGCCCCAAACTCAAGCAAAGCTACTACTTTTTAACGAAAAGGTCTAGAAATATGAAATTTTGTTTACTTATAGAAAATTACATAATATTTAGCTAATATACACTAAAAACTGGTATAAGCCTTTTGGGTCTCGACAGGGGCCCTGAAGCCCAAATTACAAATCAAGCTCTAACATTTGAATAATAAAAAGTTTTGTATTTTTACAGTGCGTTACTTAAAAATTATAGATAATATACAAGGAGACGATATATCTGGTATAGGCCTTTGGGCCCCGGTGGCCTCAAATAGAATTGAAGCTGTAACATTTTAACGGAAGGCCTAGTGACCTGAAATTTTGTTTAATCATAGTATGGTATTTAAAAATTTAGCTACTATTTATTAAAAATTGTATAAGTCACTTGGCAGGGGCCATGCAGACTCGACCTCAAATCAAGGTTTAAATTTTAAGCCAGAAGTCCAGAAACATGAATGTTTTTATATTTATAATGTGTTGCTTAAAATTTTCGCTATTGCATACTAAAACTGATCTAGTCCACTGAGGCCTCAGCAGGGGCGACGAGGCTCCAAATACAAATCAAGCTATAACTTTTCTACAAAAAGGCCTAAGAACCTAAAATTTTGATATTAATTTTTCTATGGAAAAATGGAACGAAAAATTCTGCGACCTGGGTTCGAACCAGGAACCTCGACTATTATGGCTGTTGCCTCCATTTCATCATTTTTGGAGATCATCTCCAGTCTATATTCATTTATTTATTAAAATTTTGTATTTGCGGGATCCTAGAGGCTTATAACCGCTATTGCTCGTAACATTTTGATGCTAAAACCCTTATATCGTTGGATAACGATGCCTTGATTAATTTTTTAATCCCCGCCTTTTCATGTTACTTATCGTCGACTTTTTACGTTCCACTTTCAGTTTCTACTTTAATCCCTTTTATTTATCCCATTTTTAATTCCGCTTTAATAGGCCAATTTCTTAAATGTAGGGAATAAAAATTGGGAATAAAAAGGGGATAGAAACTTGCAGAGAAAATAAAAAACAAAATATGGGATTATTAGTAGGAGATAAAAATTATGATAAAAAGCGAGGTTAAAAAGTGTAAGGATTTCCGGGGGGATAATAATGATGAATGTTGAATTTATAATTTAGATAATTTTGATAAAGACTGCGTCACCTAATTATGAATTTCACCAATTTATGATAATTTAGATAAAAAAAAATGTAGCCTGACATCAGGTTCGGCCAAGGGAAGTAAGAAATCAGAACACTCATGCAGATATAACAATTATAAATAGAATTTATTGGAACATTTAATAATGTATAAAACAAATAATTGATTGATAAAGGTAATTTGGAAATGGTTTGTCTAATTAAGGGAAAATTTAAAATACAACCACCAGTAATTGACAATAGAAAATGTCATCTTTTTCAGTATAGTGAATAATATGGATTTATATAAAATAACAATTTAGAATATTTGTTTTTAAATACACTATCTAGTCAAAAGTAATTGGACATTATTTCAGCGAAAGATTTCTCCCGAAATCAAATAGGGGACTAGCTACGATGTGAACCAAAAATATAATGTTTGGGATCACCCTGTAAGAAATAATGCTTGAAATACGTTGTAGCTTTAGCATATGATTATGAGGCATTTCTTATTTATTTGTTTTCATTTGTATAAGAATAGCACGTATATTCAAGGAGATATAAAGATTTTTAAAAAAATCGAAATGTTTTCGTAAGTTTTTTGTTTATAACATGCAGAGTTTTCAACTCAATGCAATGCCATTTTCAGTAAGGTTGACAAACTACAGTATAGACAACACCCTGCAATCAGAATATAAAAATACTTACTATTTGATGAAATATAAGCATTTTTACTAAATAATGTTTAACTACGCATGCGCAAGAGTTTCCAAAATGTCTTTTGCATAATGTTTGCATTTTCCCAATTCTGGTTCTACGACGATGATCGCCATAAATTAACCATTGTTGAATGCAGGCTACTAGATGGTCACTACAACGTATAGCATTAGATAACTCACTGACCAAGCCACTTCTCCTTATATTTTCAAGCGTAAGCAATTGATACTGATGACACTTACTAGTAATTGATTCATATTTAGATAGCTGGTAAGCCATTCGAAGGACACCTTTGTAAGCAACAGCTAGTCGATGTAAGTTACCTTTCTTAGTGCTACCCCAAAATACTACAGTATTATCAAGAATAGGACGTATCACTGTCAGCATAAACTGAGTCATGTCCTTGTGTGAAAAGAACGGCCAAATACGTTTTATTAAATACTTTTTCTTGTGGAGATAAAAATAATTAGATCAATCATGTTTTGAAACACAATTTAGAGTCAAACATGACTCCTAAGATCTTCATAGTATTTGGGTTTTGATCTTTCCTGGACGCTATAAAGATTGATGTTTTATTTTTATTAAGTTTAAGGCCTCTCCTGCTGAACCAAGTTTGGGGGGGAGGGTTCTAAAAATTAAGGCGTCGACTACTAAGGTCATTTTGCGCCTTTTACACAAGTTATATCTGTACGCAGCCCGGGACAAACACAAACATCCATGCCCACGGCGGGATTAGAACCCACGACCAGGCGGACTCGAGAACTAGAAAGCCTACGCACTAGCCCTCTCGGCCACCTGGCCGGCACCAAGTTTGGAGATAGGTAATATCTTGATCTACCTGAGTCACGGTTGCTTCATGGTCCTAAGGACGTGAAAAGAAAGTTGTCATAATAGTTGTAAGTTGTACTGATGGTCATAAATCTTTGAAGTAGCAAATGCGTACAATAAGAGGCCAATTGCAGACCCTTGAACGATTCTTCTGATTGATGGTTTCTTAATATCATGGGGTTGCTGTATTAGATTTACACGATTTGTAAAGTAATCTTTTACGAGATGAATATATGGTTCGACCACCCCAAAGGAGAGTAGATCTTGTTGTAACTGACTGCTGGAAATTGTATCAAAGGCCTTTGAAATATCAGTTTGTGCACATATAAATCTATGGTCTTGATCCTATGCCTCCGTAGCATGTACATGTACCTTTATCGGAATCCACAATACCTTACGACCATATTGCTGATATGGAATATTGGGCCACAAATATTTGACCAAGTCATTAAAAAACAGCTTTTCAATTATTTTCTTTAGAGGTGGTAAAGCTGTTATACGGCGGTAATTTGTTATTTGGTCAAAACTGCCAGATTTATATACCGGTACTATGCGTGAGTATTTAAGTTTTTGGGGAAATTTCTGTTGATTCATTATACATAAACAGAATTGACGGACTTCATCCAGGCCAAACTGATCCAATTGCTTAAAACCGCATGTAGGGATATCCGTAGTGACTTTTGAATCTAAATTAAACTTTCGCACTAATTGTTTTAGGTAATACCCTTGTGGTATGGTTGGACAAGGAAATTTTTCAATGATCAATATCGGGTCAACAATTACGTTTTTTAGGTATAGAAACTCCCGTAGAATTATTTATCTATTCGAGATAGAATTCTAACTTATCTGGTAGCTTATGATAACTCTTTGGGGTACAATGACGTACAATTCGCCAAATTTGAGGTGATCGGGCATTTACCTTGATGAAAGACTGTTTGGCTTGTCGTATAGCTTTCTTATAATTGTTGGTAGCGGCTTTGTATTCCTGTAAATTCACAGTAGTCCTGTTGGTTTGATAAGTCCTATACTTTTCAATTTTTAATTTCCAAAGAGTAAATTAATTCCAATCTAAACTGAATTCCTTTCAAAACTTTATAAAATTGTAAAATTCGAAATCCAATAAACAGATACTAACGCGAATAGTAACTAATTATTTAAATAATAAATTTTAATATATATTCTAAATTTGGATATTAATCGTTCCCAAAATCTTAAAATAGTAGAAGATAACAACTGGGGCCCAGATTCTCGGGTTCTATTCAATAAGAAACTCGAATGGATTGACAACTACAAGTATCTTAGCGTTATCATCGCCTCAAGACTCTTATGGAATCGTCACGTGACTTAAGCTCTGAAGAAGGCGAAGAGGGATAAGTACAGTCTAAGTACAGTTTATAGCTATCCTGGGTAGAAACAGCTCTCTCATCATCGACAATAAATTACTACTCTACAAGACAGTGATTCGGACCATCCTCCTCTATGGTATGTCTGCGTGGGCGACTATATGTATAAGCAGATGGAGTGAACTCCACTCGTTCCAGATGTTGGCCTGAGGACCATTGCCTAGCGTGGAAGGTAGACCGTACAAAAATCATTACATCCACTCGGATCTGAACATAACTCACGTTGGAAAGTGTGTCCAAGATCTCCTGCTGAACATGGTGCAAGGATGAAGAGCCATGACATTGACCTGGTGGCCAATCATTTCATTTGGAATTTCAATTAAATCACTATCAAAATTTTCAATTCTTGAAAAATTTCCAGAACCAATTTTAAGAAGCCACTCATTGAAATCGTCTTCATCTGCTTACGAAAGGTTTGTATAATGTTGCCATAAATTTGATGATTTGATGCATGCTTCAATAACTCCTGTGGCTGTTCCTCTTCTTTCAATTGTCGAAAATCTTCTCCAATGAATGTTACCTTATTTGCAAGTGGCTTGTCTCGTTTAGTCGGATCGTTTTGAACTCCATCTGTCCAGAAATTATCGATGCATCTCAGTCTGTGTTTTATTAACCTTGTTACTTCATCGATGATTATAATCAGCGCCGATGATTATAACTGTTCTACCGTTCTTCATGACTGTTGAAGCAATTCCAGTTGTAGGGCATGGGAAGACTTTGTCTCCATTTCCTTGGATGAAATTCATTAAAATTCTATAAAGATAGGTTTGTTGATATATAAAGTTGGAATGAGTCGTTCTGCTTCTCTGCTCTTTTTAGTTGGATTACAATTACTACATTAACAATACTAATATTTTACTCCTGAAATTTTCAAAAAAGGCTATTATTTTGCAATGAAAAACCTGATTAATACCATTTATACCTCGATAAATAGAGCTAATTAGAAGCTACATTTAAATCTTTTAGTCGAGATATATTAAAAACCTCCTTATTAATTGAAAAAATGTGAGGAATTTATCAAAAAATAGACTATCTTGACCAAATCTGAAATCATTTTTTTTTAACTTAAATGCATTGTAATTGTCTATTATCGACCTATAGAGCATTTTTGTTTCATCAAGATAACTCTTATGGTTTGGTCAGAAGTTAGGGGAAAGTCAATGATGACGAACAGAATAACGTTTTTATTTGGTAAGATTGAAATGAAATTGAAATTTTCAAAAAAAGGCTATAATTTTGCAATGAAAAATCTGATCGATACCATTTATACCTCGATGTATGGAGCTAATTAAAAGTTACATTTCACTATTTATTTTGTCGAGATATCTTAAAAAACCTCCTTTTAAATTGAAAAAATGTGAAGAATTTGGCATAAAATCGATTATTTTGACCAAGCCTGAAGTCAATATTTTTTGAACTTAAATGCATTTTAATTGTCTTTCATCGACCTATAGAGCATGTTTGTTTCATCAAGATAACTCTTATGGTTTGGTCAGAAGTGAGGGAAACTCAATGATGACGGACAGAATAACGTTTTTATTAAATTGATGTAAAACAATAATTCATATTTTTCCCAGATCGGTACTTTCACAAGAAATCTCGTTTAACAATCCTAGTTCACGTATCAATAACAGTACGGCGAGTAATTAGTGCGTTCATTTTCATTTTTCTGTCTTTATCAGTCTATTTTCGGCCTTTCGAAGGAATTATTAGAATTAAACGAGATTTGATCGAGAAAGTTTTTCGTTACTCTAAATTCTAAAGTTCAAAATTACGAATTGAAGTGATAAATGAATGAAGAATGGGGGAACTATTAGAACTTACAGAAAAGGGGGAGTGACTCGTGAGAGAAGGGGACGTCAAGGAGTCTATCATTCATACCGGAAGAAGGAAGGCTGGTTAGTAGCGGGTTCCAAGTTCTATCTTTCCCAGACCGCAGTACCAATTGTTTTTGTTCGTTGTTCTGAAATGCAAACTACACATCAGGCGAGTTGCGAGTTTCAACGTCGAGGGCATCGGAGGAAAATAAATTTTCCAGTGTGCTCTAACGTCGAAGTAAGTCGGGTAAGTATTCTTCTAATCTTTTCCCAATCTGTTTATAATGATGTATCCTAGGTTTTCCCTTTTTTTTTCTTAACTCCTTTTCCCCTGAGGATTTCTCTCGTCACGAATGACGTCGGGAACGTTCTTAAATCTCTACGTGGCGTTTTTTCTACACAGTTTTTAACAGCAATTTATTCGGGCACTGGGGCCATAAACAATAAAATTAAGATTTTCCATTGCAGCGTACTTGTCGACTTGTTCCAAAACGCCAACGTGGACCTCTCCTACTGGTTTCTAAAGCCAATCGTTAGATTCCGTTTCTATCGAGATCCGACCGACTTTCAACGAAAATCGTCACAAGACCGACCTCCTTTTCCACCCACTCTATATAGAGACGCCGTCGTCTCCGGAGTAGACGCCTAGACGAGTGCCACGACGCCCCAGGCCAGAAAATCCACATCTTTTCGACTTGAACGGGTTTTTCTTTCCGTGTGACATTTGTACTAGGGAATTCTCTTAAGTTTATTTATCACACATCTCGAAGGGCATCTCGAAAACTACACTACTGTTTATAAAAATCGCAACACCCTGATGGAATAGCCCAATCTGCATTAAATTTGGAGCATTTACATATCATGGGTCAGAAAAGAAACCATTAGATTTTCAGGTCAATACGATGCGTTTTATTGTCACATTAGTATCGGGTGACACCACCGCGGGATGCAATTACAACCTCTAAATGTCGTGGCATTGAGTCAAAACAAGCTCTGAATAAGGGCCTGAGGAATGTCCTGCCATGCTCTATCTACACGGGTATACAGTTCATCCACAGTTGCTGCTGTAGGAGTCTGACGAGCCAATCGATGAGCAACCCTGTCCCACACATGTTCGATTGGTGACATGTCTGGTGAACGAGCAGGCCAGGGGATCAAGGGCGTCTGATGTGCTTGGAAAAAGGCGAGGACATTTCTGGCCACATGCGGTCGGGCATTGTCCTGTTGGAATAGGCGCCTGGAAGGTTCTGCAGTAAGGGGATGACCTCGGGTTGCACAACTTCCCTGATGTACCGGTCACTGTTCAGATTGCCATGGATTCTGATCAAACCGGAACGGCCATGGTAACTGATTGCACCCTGAATTTTGTCCTGAATGACGCTGCAGGATGCATTCTGGAAGGTCGGGCTCGCCACGATGTCTTCTGACTCGTATCCTGCCGTCATGGTGCTGCAAGTTAAACCTTGACTCATCCGAAAACACAA
>JAHWFO010009298.1:1145170-1177460 GCA_023313115.1 Rhysida immarginata | reverse complement strand
TTTTTTTTTTTTTATTCAATTATATTTTTAAGTAATAAGAAAATAACAAAATACCTTTAAAAATGTTCATTAAAAAAACCTTTTAGAAAATGGACACCTAACTCATGCATCTTTTGCAATATATGAATACTTGCAAAACATTTATGAGCATGTAAAAAAAGAATGCAAATCTGAACATCTAACAACAGATTTCTTTCTCAAGCTCCCAGAGATCATGCATCTAATAATTAGCTGGACATCGTTATTTTGCAGCCGGGAGCCATGTTTCTTAAATCAGAAAAAATTAATTTATTAAACTGATATTAATTGAAGTAAAAAAAAAAGAAGTTAAATTTCTGTTTAAAACTATACAAAACTGCAAAAACACTATTTAGTTTAATCATTATACGTGATTTAAGTCATCCTACGTTTTATTACTTACTGCAATGATTAAGTATTACTTCTTAAATCAAAAATGTTGTTGGAATCCTTACATTTTCTGTAGTATAACTAGCGTGTCATCTGCTATTCAGGACTAGTCGAACCCGTAGCGCCCTCGGTGGCGCAAATATTCCAGGATAGAGATTCCTCCTCTGGTAAAATGATCTATCTCTATGATTGACATACAGCAATATATTGAAAATTGATGTGTACAGAATTTTATTCAACTGCAAGCGTAAGTTCCTGTATTTTTTTCATGGTATCATTTGGTACTGAAAACATGCGTCCTGTAGCTTTTGCTGCTGAAGGCATTGGTATTAAATCTAACAGATGCTTGTATGGAATCCAGCATGTATCTGGTTTCTCTGGCCAGTAGAAATTTTGGCAGGGGCCATGAGGATGAATAAATTGTATTTGAACATCACCTTTTCAAAACAGTTTTCTAAGGCAACTCCTAACCACCATTTCTTATCATACATGCAAGCAACATAAGAACCTTTAGAAATGTTATTAGGATATGAATTTTTGACCGGTTGCTTACCTACTGCAGATACTTCAACCTGATTCGATATGTTTATAGATACAATGGAAACTAAAAGCATAGATTTACTAATAGGAATAAATTTATGATATTCCCTGGTACCCTCAATTCTTACAGCAGAAACTAGTCTTTCAGAAAGCAATGCTCTTGTTTCTACTACATATTCTTCAGATGCAAAGAAAAACTTAATATTTTTAAAATTACCTGTGCAATAATGAAACAAGTCAAGTGGAGAAATTATCTGATCCTTGTAAGGACGTTGCAAGCTGGTTCTGTAAGTAGAATGTTGCTCCCTTATTCAATGCTTCATTCACCTAATAACACTATGTCTAAAAGTAACTAAATAATATTCAGAGGGTAAATAAAATCTAATACATGTCTTAAATAAATATTTATATAATATTCAATAAGTTTTGTTTTTTTACATCTTTTTTTATTAATGTTAAGTCTGCGAGAGGGGGAACACATGCATATGGTATAGAGAAAAACATGCATATACTATCAGCAGGATATCTCTTTATGCAAATAATAAACAAAAGTAAACTCTTTTCCTGTAAATAGCTAACACATCAGTAGCTGATTTAAAAAATAAAACAGTTTCTAGTGCTCCCCCCTTATGAGAAAAATGGCTGCCAAGATGGCCGAAATTCCATGTTTTTGCCCTATGGTTTGTCTTTAAGCTCAAATATTTCCAAGAAGGAGTGTTAAACCCAAGTAATTTATTGTGTAGCAATATATAGTGAACACCTGTACTCTATCAGAAAGTGAGTAAACCTTTGGTTTTATTTTCCTTTTTTTTGGAATTGATGTCTCGATTTTAGCAAAATCGGAAAAAATCAAATTTTGGTGGTTGCAACTTCTAAGAGTACTGTACCTTAACAGTTTTCATTATAAACATTGTAGTATTTTTTTCTGAATGCCTGGAATAACTAGTTTGCATAGATACCTAACACTTTCATACTGCATGAGTACAATTTTTAAGAAAAAAAAATTAAATAACATCAATTTCTTGGTATTTTGAGGAGGCAGACATACATTGAGGACCTGTATTTCTATAAATAAGTGGAGCAGGTAGCTAAAAATTTGGACTTTTTTCATGCCTCTGTGTCATCATTCTGTGTACCAAATTTAAAGAAAATCAGAGTCAGTCATGCAACCCTCATCAGGTGAGTTGGTATTGAATCACTCTCAGTTGCCGGTGACGCGGTTCACGCCGTATGCTCTAGGCCTCATCTGAGTAGCATCAAAACTACTATGTACAAAATTTTTTAATGGGAAAGGCTTTAATTAGGCGAAATATAGGTAAACTCCAATGGAACACAAACAAACGTACTTCATATACCCAAGGCTGGAAGACACAAAGATTTTTATCTTGGATTAGCTTGAACGTACTGGTGGGCTACGTTGTTCACGCCATGCATGAGCGCTAGACCTCTCCTCCCTAATTTATCCCTTCACAGTCTCCCCTAACTCCCTCTCATTCTTCATCCTGCCTGCTTCCTTGGAAGAAACGGCCTGCGTTATACATCAATTAAAGCCCTCCACTTCCCCCGATCCCTTAGGTATGCGCACTGACATTATAAAATCTACTTCTTCCTATTTCACTTTCTTTCTAACACATATTTTTAATAATTTCATTGAATCTGATACCTTTCCCCATCGTCTACGTCAAGCCAAAATTATCCCCATTTTCAAGAGCGGTGATTCGAAGGACCCCACCCGTAACTCCCACCCTTTTAGAACTGCTTTCACAAAAAATAGGTTAGATTCTACAATGGAGTTGTGTTTCTTACAATGGAGTTAGATGGTGGTCTCTTCTCCCTGATAGCCTTCACTCTCCCATGTCTTTTTCTACCTTTAAGAAGGAACTAAAAAAATATATCTTTTTTAACACACATATCATCAGGCCATTCTAAATCTTGTTGGATAACGTTCGACTTTTACTTTTACTTTTATTGTTTATGCTCTGCTCTGTTTAGTGTGTATTTTACAATATTACCACATTCGTTGTTCTGTTGTCCTTTATTGGAAAAAAAATGAAAAACTGTCTATGGCATGATATTAGATAATGTGAAAGTTATGTTCATTTCATAATTTATTACTGTATTTTAATTTTTTTTAATTTCGAATTTTAGTAGTAACTTTATAAAACGATATCACTATACAGCATGAATCTGTCTAAATATTATAGTGAATTTTATACCCATAAATAGTGGTAGACACTCATTTGTTATTTCTAATTAATGCAGATTCTCTTTCAATGTAAAAAAAGAAATACAATTCCATGTATAACTGGTACGCTTTTTCTGTATAATCCTTCTCGGGGACCTAACATGTCAGCCTTCAGCCATACAGGCCCCGACTAGGATACTTTTTTTCTATGTCCTTTTTCAATAAATAAATTATTATTATATTGACATAATTTTTAATTTATACTAGAGTTAAAAATAATAATAAGGTTTAGTTAGTTTACATAGAATAATACAGCCCCTCCATTACAAATTCTTATGAGCCGCCACTGGCTGGAAGACACGAAGATTTTTTAGCTTTGATTAGCTTGAATGCCGATCATAGTGGTGGGCGACGTTGTTCATGCCATACGCGCATGTTAGGCCTCGCCGGAACTGCCCAATAGCAACTGCGCGAAAATTTGTAACAGGAGAGATTTTAATTAGGCGAAAAAAACGATGAAACAGCTGGGCAATCCCCAATGGAGCACAGAAATACGTACTTCATATACCCTTGGCTGGAAGAACAAAAATATTTAGCAACCACAAAAGCGGGAGAAAATGCTACGGAAACGGCCAGAGAAATTCCGAAAAGGTTGGATCCTGCACCACAACAATGCACCCTGTCATGCAGCATTACAGGGATTCTTGACACAACGAAAAATCCCAGTGTTGCCCCAACCCCTGTACTCCAGTGGGAACGACGTGACCATGAGCGAATGCATGGAACAGCAATGACAGTGAAAGAAGTATAGCAATCAGCACCCTCGCATGAACACAAACTTGTGAGGCGGGAAACGAACATACACCTTATGACAAACCTTTTACAAGTAAAAATTAATCACAATTAGGGAGAAAAACAAGTCAGCAAGCACTCGACTTTGAGAGAACACACCCGAGAAACAACGTGGTGGCTAGCCAAAATCATGATGCTCGTGAAAGTAATCGTCACCATGTCGTGAGTTCTAGGGCACTGTAAAACGAATATACAGACTGCATTTAACCTTTAATAAGTAAAAACCATAAAATCAAGCTGTAAAACAAACCAACAATTACACGACTTTGAGAACGATTATACATGTCGACTGGTGGCAATCGCTGCTAAGTCAGAGTATGTGAAACCATAGCTTTAGGCCCACCGCAAATACGCTTTGTTGCACACGACATGGGTCGCTCCTTGGGCACTGCGCATGCGTCAGTGTCGGCTTCGCTCTATGTTGCTCCCTGTCGCCTGAGCGTGACCTCGTTTTTGCCCTTGGTCGCGTGCAATGGAAGAAGCTGGTTTTCAGGTGACGTCGCCTCTGCTGAGCTGAATTCAGTGGAAGTGACCAGTGACAACATCCTCGATGACTAATCAAAACAAAACATCAAATTCCTTCAAAGGGAAATCCACTGAAAAAATACAGCAGACGACAGAGAAATGACACATATTATTAATAATAATTATGCAGACACTGGATATGAGACATTTTGACACTCCATTGTTCCATTTTGCCTTAGTGACACTCCATTGTTCCATTTATTATAATTAGTGACATTCCATTATTATTATTATTATTATTATTATTATTATTATTATTATTATTATTATTTATTCGTGCTAAATTTGAGTTTATTTTCTTACTTAAAAAAAATATTCATTTCAAAACAGTTATTTAATTCACTGATTTTCTTTATTATCCAATTATTTATTAAGTATTTTTATATTTAAGTATTTTTTTAGTGTTGTTTTAATATTTTTGATAATAAAGAAATTCCAAATATTACTTGATTTTATGTTACTTAATGATGGCAAATACATTATATGATAAACTGATATCATTATGAATAAAAATATAAATAAATTCAGGTAATAGTATATATGATTCATACATCAGCCTGAGAAGCTAAACGTTCGTAAAATTCAACTTATTTGCAAGGGTTATACGGATTTATTATTACTATTGAAACAACACTATAAAAATATTAAAACAACCCTACAAAAATAATTAAATATGAAGGAACTTAGATAATATTAGAAAAAAAAAAATAAAAAAAAGATCGAGATAATTTTGTCTGTGGGCATAATTACAAAAAAAATAAGATCAGTGAATAACGGTTTCGAAATAAAAAGTAATAAAATGAACTGAAAATTAACACGAATAATAATAATAATAATAATAATAATCGACTACTATCAAAATATTCAAGACTACAAATACAAAACATTTATCTAAAAACAACAATAAAAAATATAGGCAATGCAAATTTATTTATTACATCATAATTTATTCATAAAATTAATGAAAAGCACAATAAATATTTGGTTTTAATACTTTCATAGTTGAATTTTGCATGTTAGCTTATATTTTCTAAGCAAATAAATTTTCTGTAATGTCTGCACCTGTTTTGTCTTCTGAATTAGTTATTAATTATGATTTAAAAAATGAGATATAAATAAAAACATTAGTTGAAAATAATAAAATACCATTACTAATATCAGTTCACAGGACCAAAGGCATGACTATTTCACAACGCATTTATACAAAATCTGTTATTTAAATAGTTATCATTTATACCATATAGGAGAAAGGACGGGTGAGCCAGTGACACTCCTGTATTTGCGGTGGAAACAAGCTAGCGACAAAGGGCGACAACTGACATCACAGTGTGACTTTGACGAATCCCCCACTGCAAGTGGCAACGGGCGACAAGCTGTCTCTAGCGACCAGGTTGTTCGTGACTTTTATGTGCGGCGAGCCTTAAACTGAACACTACATTTTACATTATAGGCGCAAAGCGTGCTAAACACATGTCTCGTATCCTAATACCTTAAGTGAACAGAAAAAGTTGTAGTTTTTATAAGAGAGAGAACGAAAACTTTTTTTAGAAGACAAGTTTAAGTAACACGTTGCAAACATGTATTGGCAATGTGAGAGGGAGAGAGAGGGGACGGTCATCTGAATTTCGTGAGGAGGGAATCAAAACAACGTATTTAATAACCTCGGCATGGAAAGGCTTTCACTGAAATACAACTTCTGTGAAGTTAAGCAACATCAGGCACGGCTAGTCACTGGATGGGCGACCATTAGTGACTCACGAACCCCCCCCCCCCCGGCTGCCATGATCATCATACAGCAGTTGTTAATCCAGAATGGGCTGACCGATAGATTCTGGGTAAATTAGGGAATGCTAATCTGGACTTTTATCATTAATTGCAAATGCAACACACAGAGCTATGTGCCTCAAATAAACTTAGAACGGTCAGAATTTGTAGCACCCAAACCCCCCTCCCAACTGCTAACAAATTCTTTCCCAGCCCAACGGACTGATGTACACCCCCATCTGTTTGGCTACAAGTTAAGACCCTATCCTCGATTAACTTGGCGATTTGTGGCAATTGAAGATTGTGCAGTTAACATAAATTAACCCTTGACTTAGTTGCAGAAATAAGCCATACGGGGTTGTGCATAACCTTTTGTTAGGGGGCTGCGACTTAAACCACAGCATTGTAGCACACTCTTATGACGCTTCGGCAGAGAGTAGTACATTGTGCGTCTATTGGTATCAAACAAATATGGCTGGTTTAATAAATGACAGTGAAGAGCAGCGTTTCATGGATAGAGTTCGTGCAAATGCATATCGAGAGGCAATGGAAGCAGGTGCGTCTTTTATTAATCGCAAATGGGTTGCGAACAAGGTAAACCGATCGGATAGATGGGTGACGGATAATTGGAAGAAAGGTTATGATAACTGCCTCACGAATTTGCTGAGGGTAGGCCCGAGAAATTATCACAGGAAAGCAAAAACATCATTGCTAATAACAGTGGCAAAAGACGTCGCAGCTGTGTCAACGTTGCACAAGAAATTAAAGCGAAGCGTGGAAAAACAATTTCTCGTTCAACGGTTCAAAGACATTGTCAGCGTGCAAACATCAAGCCATTCCATGTTATTCCAAAACCGATGAAGACCGCATTAAACATCGAAGACCGGCTCTGGTTTTGCGACTACCTGCGGGATTGGGTGGAAGACGACTTCATGCACCTTGCCCCGAGCGACGAGTTCTTTGTGTGGACTATGAGACGTCCGAATTATCAAAACGATAGAGTCTGGAGCTTATCGATTACAGATATTTCTGACAATGAACACTATCAAGAGCTGTCCAAGAAGCCTGACTGCATTGGCATCTTCGTGTGTTTCACCGCCAAGCGAATGATGTGGAGATTCAAGGAGCAGGGTGAGTCATGGAATGGTGATTATTTTCGGAATTTGCTAACAAATGATGTTTTTCCGTTTCTTCGAGATCCAAACAACACTATCGACCCGCATGAAGTTTGTTTTTTGCACGATAAGGCACCTTGCTTTAAGGCTAATGCAACACAGCAAATCCTAAGAGAAAGTGCTATCGATTTCTTCTCATCAAACGAATGGCCCGGTGCATCCCCTGACCTAAACGATGCTGAACATTTTTGAGCCGTGTTAAAAGACGCAGTGGAATCTTTAATGATTCAAGAACGTGGTGAAAATCGGTATTCTCGAGACCTTCTAATGGGACACCTGACATCTGTGCTGAAGGACATGGAGTACGATACTGCTCTGTTTGAGACACTCCTCCGCTCTACCCGAAATGGATGCGTGCTGTTCGAGAAGCAGGTGGTGGCCACACTAAATATTGATGTAATAAAAGCAGAAATAAATGTACTTTTTGATTATCAACCGAAGAACATTCCACTTAGTTTTGTTTATTTTCCAGACCCCTAGCAAAAGGTTATGCACAACCCTGTACATGTACTAAATATTAACTTACTTTTTTCAGCTCGTTTAAGGACGAGTGTCCCATAGCCATTAAAGTGCAGGCTAACGAAGATGAACTAAATTGGTTATTAAAACATTTGAAAATAAACATAACCACGTTCAAAGTCATATGTCTTAAAAATTGATACCCTATGTGAAGAAGATTTTGAACATTAGTTTGTTTTTTTGTTAAAGGCCTTAAATCGGGATGGCATCCTGTGGCTGACTCGGATGTGTCAGGTTGCTTGAATATCTGGCCAGGCCCCTAAGCAATGGCAGACAGGAATTGTGATCCCTATCTTCAAAAAGGGAGATCAGAGAGATTGCAACAACTATCGAGGCATCTCTTTGCTCAGCATTCCTGGGAAAGTGCACGCTAAGTGTATGGAGAAGAGAAGACGGGAAATAGTCGACTCCAAACTTTCGGGGTAGCAGTGTGGTTTCCGACCTGGCCGAAGCACGATGGATCACATCTTTCCTCTAAGGCAAATCTTTGAGAAATCCTAGGAATATGCAAAAGATGTCTACGCTTGCTTTGTGGACCTCGAAAAAGCATATGACAGAGTTCCTCGGGAGAAGCGCTGGCAAGTGATGCAAGAGTACGGAGTGGATGGGCAATTACTGGTTGCTATCAAGTCTCTGTATGAAAGCTCTGAGATGTGTGTCCGGATAAATGGCATTAAGTTAAGGCCGTTCACCATGGGTGTTGGAGTCCACCAAGGGTGCGTACTGTCGCCCCTCTTGTTCATTATATTTATGGACTGGGTAGACAGCAGCAGCCAAGGCAATGAGCGTGTTTGTGTGGGCGACTGCTTGGTGGAGAGGTTGTTCTTTGCTGACAACCTTGTCCTTTTTGGGTGTAATAGCAATAACCTTCAGCATGCACTAGACCGGTTTGCAGACAAATATGAAGAAGTTGGGATGAAGATCAGTGTGGCTAAGTCTGAGTTGCCGGACTCTCTAGCCATACATAATGCACATTTCTGCGATGTGCGTGGCAACCCACATCGCCCAATGCGTGCCCGGGAGAGCACAGTGCTATGAGGCGCCCAAGTCGTGGCCATTGCAGGCACCACCGTGCTAAGAGGCGCTCATTGCCTGCCCGGGAGAGCACAGAGCCATGTCGCACTAGGAGACGCCCAGGTCGGGGTTAATACAGGCACATTCCTCAACAGAGGTAAGGACAAAGCTCAAGAGATGTAGATGGGTCTCAAAATTCGAGTGCGTTCGATCGACGTGAAACTCATTGGACACACGCAGAATAGCAAGGCATTAAATCCCGCCAAGTATCGACGCGATCGGCTGTGGTCGGAATTTTTTAGTCGTCTTGTGTATCAGACACCGCCCAACAGTGACTTGACCCTCCCTGAGGCTGACGGGGGTAAGTCCTAAAGCCTGACCACCCTCTACTTAGACAATCACCCTATGCAAAAATTTTGAACATCAACAGTCCCAAAATAAACATGCTACTTTGAGAGAGATTTACCGATGAAGCAAAGTTCATGCCATGTTTGGTACATCGAGTGCTGCCTGCTGCCTCCACCACTACCGTACTTTGAAGTACCTACTTTTCTGTTCGGACCAAGTGTAGACAGTCGGTGCTATATATATAGGGAGCACCATTCAGAGCAAGAATAAAAAAAAACAAATGGCAAGACGATTTCTGGCCGAGTCGAGCTGCAGGTAGCCTGGGCAGCATTATGGGCGCTGTCCCACACTCGATCCAAATATAAATCAAAGTGCCCAAGCACAGGAATGCTCTGAACGACCCTGAGAATGGCTACTGGGGAGCTGGGGGTAATAAAAGGGTGGCACGCCCTAAAATTCTTAATACGAATATAAGGCAGAGTCGGATGCTACGGCAAGTCTGTTGTTGGTGGGCCGATTCGAGTTGCAGGGAGCTCTGGCGACCCTTAAAGCGCCTACCCGCACTCGAGTTCAAGCCAAAAAATAAAAACAAAATGGAGAAGTATGGAAAAACTGTGAAACGGACCCCGAGTCGGGCTGCAAGGAGCTCCTGGCAAGGTGAAAGGGTTCTTACCATACTTAGATTCTATCTGAGAGATCGTAAGAGTCAATAAGAACAAAGCTTGGATGGGGAAACTAGAGGAAAAAAATTCAGAAAGTCCAAGATTGAACAGTGCTCGGGCAAGGCAATATGACAAAATTTTTTTAAGTCCGACATTGAACAAACACAAATTATCCTTCCCATCAGCCTATTTATTGACCAAACACAAATTATTCAACGCGAGGCTACCGGCTACGAGTCGGGCAGACCCGTGGTTAAATTCTATAGCAGGCATTACGTAGAGAATCTTCCTATGAAAAAATTTCGAACATCAACAGTCCAAAAATAACATGCTATTTTCAGTGACATTTGCAGAGATTCACGTGCGATGCCGCGTTTGGTGTGTCGAATGTACTCACTGTATGTACCCGATCTCTCTATCTACTACTGTACTTTCAACTGCCTACTTATATTAGGACCAGGAGTAGACGGTCTGGTGCTATATATATATATATATTTATAGGGAGCATCGCTGAGGCGAGTGGAGAGATAAGGATCTTGAGAGACATGTTTTTAACGGAGTTGGAAGCTTCTGGCGGAAGAAAGCGTTGAAATGTGGCATAGATTTCGAGATTTCCCTTCAACTCGATCTCTGAATAAAAATGAGAACGCTGATCGTATCCCAATAACGAAGACGGTTCTGGTGCATAAAGGCCGTACGTTTCTGAGACCCGACTCCACCCTCGGCAGATCTTTTTCCTATGTATGGAAGCATTAGTTGAAAATCCACTGAGAGATGGGGAAGGTACCTGCGAAGCGACTGGAGAGACATGGGCCTAAAGAGACGTTGTTTGCACGGAATTGGAAGCTTCTGGCGGGATAATAGCATTGAAATAAGGCATGGATTTAGAGATATCCCTTCAACTCGAACTCTTAATACACCTGAGAACGCTGATCGTATCCCAATAATGAAGACGGTTTTGTAGCAGGAAGGCCGTACGTTTCTGAGACCCAACTCCACCCTCGGCGGACCTTTTACCCCACGGGCAAATCCTGGGATTCTCCCGGGAATAAACTGAAACAGGTTGAAACCCTTAAGCCCACATGATCCGATTTCGGAGTCTGGCAGCAGTCATATCTGTATGTAGGCTGCGACAGATTTGCGTGCTGGCTCCTAGGCTGGCTGCATTCCTCCCTTTGTTAAAACCTCGCAAACGGGTGCCTATCCCAATGACAGCATCGTTCTGGCCGTGCACGCGCACCTACGCTTTGCCTGGTGAAGTGCGTATGCGAGGGTGACGATTGCTAGTTTTCCCATAACGTGAGTGTTCCCTGCAGGCGACTGATGCAGAGATACCGTCTCGTTGCTCGTCTGTGGGAGAAGGTGGGTAAAGGGCTTTCACATGTGGATTCTGAAAGGTGCTTCTACCTTCCCGCGAGATTTTCACGTTTGGTAGGGCTATGCCCTACTGGTCGCTTGAAATTGGCACAGCAAAGTAGCTCGCCTTGAAGGGTTTACTGCCTTGGGTATCGCCCAGTAGGGAGAGAGGTTTGAAGAGCTCCAGTTGCAATACTGCCCAGGGATTCTGACTTTTCCCGCCAACAGAAGGGCGACTGCTTAAAACCCACCCACTTTTGACAAGCGAGGTGCATCTAGTGGAGAGACACTGGGTTGCAGGCATATTCTTTGGTGGGGAATTTCAGGCGTTCTTGCGCGGTAGCCCGCCAACGGAGCCACCCGGTTGTCATTTTTTCTCGGCATGAGTCCGAGAACGATTCCCTTGGCCAGTTGGAATCTTTATGAACCATATCGCATGATGACCCATGCAAAGCACTCGTGCTTTACCGACGGCTCAAGAATGAACGAGACATTTCTTATCACAACTCTGAGCAATGGATCACTCTGCTCGTAGATCGATGAAGAATGCAGCCAACTGCGTGAAGGTAAGGTGAATTCCAGGACACACTGAACATCGACATTTTGAACGCACATTGCAGCCCTGGGTTTCTCCCCGAGGCCATGCCTGTCTGAGAGTCGATAAAAAAGTTTTCGTGGGCTAAACTATCATTAGCCCTGCGCCCCACTGCAGAACATCTGCCGAGAGGTTAAAAGGCACCTGCGATTAAGATTTTTAAAAGATTGAGCAGCAGCCAGCTCTTTCCTGCAGTTACGTTAATTCTGCAGTCAAATGCACTATGGTGTGTTTCTGAAGGGGACGGCAGATGCGACTGTCTTGTAGCTTTTCTTTTCCGACCTCAGATCAGACGAGATAACCAGCTTAATTTAAGCAAATAAGTAAGCGGAGGAAAAGAAACTAACGAGGATTCTCCCAGTAACGGCGAGTGAACGGGGAAGAGCCCAGTGCCGAAACTCTCGTCTGTAATTGACGACGGGCAATCTGGCGTTTGGGAGGAGCCTCTCCCGGCAGATAGCGGAAGCCTAAGTCCTCCCTGAATGGGGCCACTGCCCATGGCGTGTGCAAGGCCCGTGTTGGCTTCTCGTGTCTGCCTGACGGTTCTCCCCTTGGAGTCGGGTTGCTTGGGAGTGCAGCCCTAAGCAGGTGGTAAACTCCACCGAAGGCTAAATAATTAAATAATTCCAGGAGACCAATAGCAAACAAGTACCATGAGGGAAAGCTGCAAAGAACTTTGAAGAGAGAGTTCAAGAGTACGTGAAACCATTCTGAGGCAAACGAGTGGGCCCTCGAAGGCCGAACGGGGGGATTCAATCCGTCCGCAAATTGTCGCGCTTCACAGATGTGTCTGAAAGAAACTGTACGTGATGGCATGGTGGTAGCAGGCGGGCGCACTTCCCCCTCAGTAGGGGCTGCAACCGTCAGGTTGCCCATAACAAGGTGGTCTTGCAGCAGGACAACGGCAGGTATCCGTTGCCGATGAGTTCTTTCCTCTCAGGGGAAAAACGTCAGTCGGAGTTATAGCCAGTCCCTGCTTTGGCCGCTGCCCGATCGAGGCATCGCGCATCCGCACTCGATGCACATTATTTCCACCCAGTAGGTCGAGCTGTTGGATCACTGGTGGTCGGGTGTTGCTGCACCCGTGGTGGCACTTGCGGTCGGCGGCGAGTAGGTCGGTAACCCACCCGACCCATCTTGAAACACGGACCAAGGTGTCTAACACGTGCGCGAGTCAAAGGGTTACTCACAAAGCTTTACGAAACCCTAAGGCACAATGAAAGTGAAAGTCAGGTGACGCACTGACCGAGACAGGATCGACCGGGTGAGGAAAGTTCTTCTTCCGTTTGCAGGTGCAATCTCCATGGGGGAGCTTGGCGGCGCACTGCCAGCATGTCTCAGCCGATAATCATAAGTGAATGATTAGAGGCCTTGGGGGCTGAAAGGACCTCAACCTATTCTCAAATTTTAAATGGGTGAGAAATCCGGTTTACTTGACTGAAGCTGGGCAGTTGGATGCGAGTGCCCAGTGAGCCATTTTTGGTAAGCAGAACTGGCACTGTGGGAGGAGCCAAACACTGGGTTACGGCGCCCGATGCAGACGCTCATTAGGCCCCCTGAAAGGTGTTGGTTGCTATAGACAGCAGCACAGTAGCCACGGACGTTGGAATCTGCAGAGGAATGTGTAACAACTCACCTGCCAAAGCAACAAGTCCTGAAAATAGATGGCGCTGCAGCGTCGAGCCCATACCCAGCTGCCGGGGCTAATAGATTTCTGTTGAATATGCCAGGCATAGGCCCGCCTAGAGCTGCTGCCAGTGCAGATCTTGGTGGTAGTAGCAAATACTCGAGTGAGAACCTTGGGGACTGAAGTGGAAAAGGGTTCCACGTGAAGAGCAGTTGAACATGGGTCAGTCAGCTCTAAGGAATAGGGAAAAACCCGCTTTGTGCAGAGGTGTCAGTAAGAAATTATGTACCTCGGTGTCCCAAAAGGGAATCGGGTTAACTTTCCCGAACCCGGATGCGGAGATCGGATCCTCTTGGGTCCGATGCGGTAACGCAAATGAACTCGGAGACGTCGGCGGTAGTCCTGGGAAGAGTTGTCTTTTCTTTGTAAGGGACGGACCCTCTGGAATCAGCTTGCCCGGAGAAAGGGATGTTGTTCCAGAAAGCACTGTGGCTCTTGCGGTGTCCGGAGCACTCCCGCTGGTCCTTCAAAGTCCGAGGGAGCGAACTAGATATTCACACTGGACCGTATCCATATCTGCAGCAGGTCTCCAAAGTGAACAGCCTCTAGTCGATAGAACAATGTAGGTAATGGAAGTCGGCAAGTCAGATTTGTAACTTTGGGATAAGGATTGGCTCTGAAAGCTGGGTCAGTCGGGCCAATATCGGAAGCAGTTACCTGCACAGCTGGACTGTGTTCATCCTGAGAAAGACCGGCGTGCACTTGTGTCAGGGTCTTATCGTGGAAAGTCGCGGGTGCTCACTCCGGCTGGCTAAACAGCTGACTCAGAACTCCCACGGACTGGGGTATCCGATTGTCTAATTAAAACAAAATATTGCGAATGCTGTCAGCCAGTGCTGATGCAATGTGATTTCTGCCCAGTGCTCTGAATGTCAAAGTGAAGAAATTCATTAAAGCGTGGGTAAACAGCTGGAGTAACTGACTCTCTTAAGGTAGCCAAAACATTCGTCATGTAATTAGTGATGTGCATTAATGGATTAACGAGATTCCTTTAGTGACTCCTTCCGAGATAAAAGATGCTATTACTTTTATAACATTAAAAAATGAGGCTCTAGATGTCCTCACAGGTTGCATTTCCCTAAGGTGTCGCTATCAACAACAACTACTAAGAAAATAAGGCTACCCTGGATTTGAGCTTCCTCTCATGACCATCGAGAGACCTCCACCTTGGAATTATCATTCTGTATTTAATTAATCTTGGCAGATACTTTCAAAAAGAAGCGACGTAGAAATTTACACTGATGGCTCGGGTGTATCAAACAATATTGGTGGAGCATTTGTGGTGTTCAAAGATAAGGAACATAGTCAGATTTTCATGCTGAGGTCCACATGTTCTGTGTTTCAGGCTGAGGTGCAAGCTATCATCAAAGCACTGAATTGGACAAAATTTAACAATACCGGTGAATATTTAAGTGTTACTATTTTTTTCTGATTCTGAATCGGCCCTCAAAGCAATTGCTAGTAATCACACCCAACCTAGACAATGTGTTCACGCAAGCAATCTCTTATCTGAGTTACCTAAAAACATAAAGGTGACACTTGCCTGAGTCAAAGCACATGCAGGTATACCAGGTAACGAACTCGCAGATAAGAAAGCAAAAATGGCTGCACTATCTTACCCATAAAATGTTTTACCTAATGTCTCTCCCTTTTTTAAAAGCTATAAAGGAGTAGTATTCAAAGAGGTTCTAAAAACCTGGCAAAGAGAATGGACAACTAGTTCAAAAGGCAGGATGGTATATGAATATATTGACACAGTCTCAACTACTATGTTAAATATAAGTCACTATACAACACAATTTTTACCTGGGCATGGTAAATTCTTAACATATCGTCAACGTTTTTGTTAGGGTTTTAAGCAGACAACGTGGGATTTGAAAGAATATAAGAGTCTACACTTGATGTTTGCCATTTTAGAAAGTGTGATTTTATTATTAATAATTATTACCAAAATGTATTGTAACAATTAAGGTTTCTCAACAAAATGCGCGTGAAACAATAAGTACGAGGAACGTAAAGTGTCTGTGTTAATAATACAGTTAAACAATCTCTAACACCCTCTCATAACACATGATTGTTATTAATTTATATAATGTTATATGAACATTAACATTTGAAATAAAAAAAAACTTAAAATTTTCTTAAACCTAACTTTTCAACAAGAATCATATGTTGAGATTTAAAACGTCCTTTTGTAAAGACATCCGCAATCATTTCTTTTGTAGGAAGATATGAAACAATAAGTTCACCACTCTTATAAATATTTCTCACAAAATGATGTCGCAAATCAATGTGCTTGCTTCTTCGATGAATGATGGGATTATGAACAAGTTCTCGTGCACTTTGATTATCACAATAAATAACAATAGCTTCATTGCCCTTTAAAATATTCAATTCTTGTAGGAGCTTTCTAAGATATATCATTTCTTTAGAAGCTTCACATAGAGCAACATATTCTGCCTCTGTGCTTGATAAGGCTATACATCGTTGTTTTTGAGATTCCCAAGTTATTGCAGCCCCACTTAAAACAAAACAATAACCAGTATAAGACATGCGATCATCCATGTCGGAAGCCCAACTGGCGTCAGCATATCCAATGAGTGGATTGATAGTCTTTTGGAAAAACAGTCCATAAGATTTAGTGCCTTGTAAAGAGTGCAGCACTCTTTTGGCAGCAATCCAGTGTTGTTTTCCTGGATTTGAATTGAACTGGCTTAGATAACTTACAGCAAAAGATATATCGGGTCTCGTTCCCACAGCCAAATACTTCAGAGACCCCACTAGCATTCTGTATGGAAGAGTCTTCATTTCTTCCACTTCATCATCACCAATAGGACATTCTTTCAGACTTAATTTGACATTATGTTCCATAGGCGCTCCGATGGATTTGCAAGAAGACATGTTAAATTTCTGGAGTATATCATTAGTGTACTTCCTTTGCAAGATAGCAATGTTATTACTGATGGGATCTTTATTGAATTCCAAGCCTTAACAGTAGTTAAGCTTGCCTAGATCCTTAATGTGGAATTCTTGCGATAAATTCTTTTTAAGTAGATCAAATTCAGAATGATCCCTGACAGCAAAGATCAAGTCATCCACTTAGATGGCTATAAAGATGATATGCTCATTATATCTTATGTGAAAGATGCATGGATTAGTTTTCAATGGAATCATTTTCATGTCTCGGAGTTATCGATCCAGTTTTTGATACCACTGCCGTCCGGCTTGCTTTAGACCATAGATAGCCTTTTGCAGATTGCAGGCAGGTGAATTGATGGTTTCTAGTTTTACTAGCATATTTTTAGCCTGATGTACAATTTTTGGATCACTCTCGTTGCTAACAATGTCTTTTAAGATTTCGTGAAGCATTTCGGGAATTTGCATATAAATTGTTTGATTGAGTTCCCCATGTAGATATGCAGTAATGACATCTGCTTGATTAACAGCCAATGTGATTAACAGCCAATGCGATTAACAAACATAAGGAACTCAGTCTTATTACAGGAGCGTAAGTTTCTTCATAATCAAGACCAAATCGTCGTGAGTAACCCTTGGCAACCAAACGAGCCTTTCTTCTCTCTAATGTACCATCAGCATTGTATTTGTCCCTTAGTACCAATCGGCAACCAATAGGAGTTTTTTCTTCTAGTTTGGGTTTAATTTTCTATGTATCATTTTCAATTAGTGATCGAAATTCATCCCTGATAGCTGACCTCCATTGATTGGCGTTTTTGCTAGAAAGAGCTTCATATAAGGAGACTTCGGCAGTAAAAGCATAGTGAATTTCATTTTCAATATCTTTGGATACTTTAGGGGGTTGATATTCTTTTCTGGGTCATCCCTTCATTCCAGTTTTAATTACTCGAGGTCGTCCTGGACCATGTTTTACGTCCTGTTCTCCTTGAACACGTTTATTTTCTAAGATTTGGTTCAGTTCCGCTTCTTTCTGATTGTTAGTATCAGTAATTTCATATTGGACTGATTTATTGACGTCAGCAATTGCTCTAGGTAATGGTGCTTTAACTTCAGAAGGAAAAAGTTTATCATTTTCGTTTAGTTCATTCAGGAATCAAACATCACAACTTTTCACGATTTTGCGCAATTCAGGATTCCACATATGGTAAACTTTTGACTTTGTGGAATAGCCAACAAGTATGCAACAAGTTGAACGGGGTTCGAATTTTCCTTTGTTCGGTAGTTTGTGGAGTACGTATCCCTTTGTTCAAAAAATTCTCAAATAAGAAACATTAGCTTTTCTTCCATAAAATATTTCATGAGGAATTGAATCTATGGCACTTGAAGGACAACGATTGTGCGTATATGCAGCAGTTGCGATAGCTTCTGCCCAAAATTCAGGTGGTTAGTTAGCGTCGATTAACATGCATCGAGCCATATCTAATAGTGTGAGGTTCATCCTTTCAGCAACCCCATTTTGTTGAGATGTGTAAACCACAGTTCTTTGTCTTAGTATTCCTCGACCTACAAGAAAATCGTCCAATAATGTACCACAATATTCGAGACCATTATCAGTACGTAATATTTTAACTTACTTATTAGTTTGATTTTCAATGCAATTGATATGTTTAATTGTGATCTCCTTCACTTCATCTTTTGTTTTTAAAAAGTATACTTCAGTCCAGCGTGATTTATCATCAATAAATGTAATGAAATATTTGGAACCACTAATAGATTTAGTACGCATGGGTCCACAAACGTCTGAGTGGACGAGCAGGTTTATTTCATTGCTCCTTGAGGTAGAAGGATGAAAAGGATTTGCCTTTTGCTTTCCCTGAATACATATTTTACAATCATTTAATTCACCAGAGAGCTTTGGAGGAAGACCAATCACCATGTTTTTGCTCGATAATCTGTGAAGATCAGACACATTCAGACGTTCAAAACGACGATGCCATAATCTTGTGGAATCGCCAGTTGCAGCTATACTTGCAGAGTCTTTTCTGATTGTCGTGTTGACTAAGTAAAGTTCTCCTGTCTTTTTGACTCTGAAGATGATTGACACATGTTGGTTTATGATTGTAGCTTCATCCCCGTAGAAATTTACAGTTTTTCCCTTTTTCATCATCTTGGACACAGACATAAGATTTGTATGAAGCTGAGGAACATATAGAACTTGTTCCAATCTTTCTTGTTGAAACGAATCACCATTTGGAATGTTGAGTAAAACAGTGCCTATTCCTTTTGCTTTTATGGATTTCTTGTTTGCAAGATGGACTTGATGATTATCTATAGGATGCAATGATGAAAAATATGATTTATTGCTACATAAGTGTGATGAAGAACCACTGTCTAGAATCCATATAACCTCCTCTGAATTCCGGAAAGTACGTCGAAAAAATGTATGAACACAATCAGCACTTGTATTTTCATTCACAAAACAAGAGGTATAACAATCTGAAAAATTATCCACAACTTTCTTGGAATTGATTTTCATAGAGAGAGCCTCATCAGATGAAACAGAAGAAGCTTGTGCCTTTTTTTCATCAGCTTTCTTCTTTCTACATTCAAAATCTCGATGTCCAAGTTTCTGACAATAAAAACACTTTCATTTCTTATGTGTTTTCTTGTTATTATTGCTACTATTATTATTTCTATCGTTTTTATAGTGGTTTCCCTTGTTGCTTTTATTAGCGGTATAAAGGGCTTCAGAATTAGGGTTTTTCTTTACCTTTTCTGGCTTCAATTTCTTCAAGAACTTTTATCCTTAAGGCATCCGGTTTAGGTATGTCATCTCTAGATTCAATTGCACATCTGAAGTTGTCAAAACTCGCAGGTAGAGAATAAAGTAATAATATGGACAGTACATCATCATCGAATTTAATGTTCATTTCTTTTAACTTGTCCACATGCTCAAAAAAGTTATTGATGCAATTCTTTATATCTTCATTGATTCTAGTGAACAGTACCTGTTTAAGTAATACAGCTTTTCTTGCAGGTCCATTGGAGCAGTAAACGCTTTCAAGCTTTTCCCATGTTTCCTTCGAATTTTGACAGTATTTAACATGATGCAATTCAGATGGGAAAATGGAGAGGACAGTGTCGGCTTTGGCCTTGCGATCCTGCTTGTCCCATAATTCCATGGCTGCTAGTTGTTGCTCAGCAGTTGGCCGTGCGATAGCTCCAGAGATATAGCCCCATTTGTCGTTCTTGATCAAAATGGCTTCCATCTGTAACTTCCATGTATCGTAATTGTCCTCGTCCAGTCTGTCAATTGCCACTGTAATACTTGCCATCGTTGGTTTCATTGAAGCAACCAATTATGAATTAATATCACAGTGGAAGCGTGACTGGAATCCATAACCTGTTACGGTTTTAAGCAGAGAACATGGAATTTGAAAGAATATATTATATAATATAAAGTGTTTTAGTAACAATTTTTCTAAAAATATAAAAAAGTAATAATTGATGTACATAATTTCAGTCTACAATGTGTAGTTCTGAAACAAGCATTTCTTCCTACTTTTAGTTGGTTATTCTTGGTTATTTTGTTTGATTGAAATTAAAAAAAAAAGTTTTTTCATTTACCCTTGGGTGTCCTGCCAATAAACTTCCTCTTTCAAAGCCTCATCCCTTTCTCCACTGGTTCTGCCTATGGATGCGGTGGGGACGCCCTCGGGTGTGTTTTTGTTTTTTCTTTTTGCCTTATGGTCCTTTGGACAGGGTGGGCAGGGGTTATTAACGTTTTCCCAGCCAGCTATTTTCTTGAGAAAATAATTCTTCTTACACAGGGATAGAAAATATTTTTTTAAAAATTCAATAACTGATATTTTGCTTTAAAATTTTATATCTTGAATATAATTGCTTTTAAATAGTAATTTTTCTGATCGATTAAAAGTAATGTTTTTGTGTAAACAATACATTAAAATGTATAATAACATTTTCTATTTGAAATACTTGGTTTTAATCCTTTTTTAAAAAATTACAAATGTAATAATTTCGAATTTGAAAATAGCCAAAATTTAGTGAAAAATCTTTTCTAAATAATGCAAAAAAAAAAATTTTAATATATCTATTTGCTTTTTTTAACGATTTTTTATATAACTGAATGTGCAATATTTTTACTTTTTTTAGAAGATATACGTAATTTGTTGTTAAATGGGTCACACCTGCATGACAATAGCCAGAAAATCACATAATAGGATTTTAATCTCTTTCTCAGCCAGCCCTTTGATAAAGCAATGATGTGGCCTTATCTAACTTCCTTGTATTCTGATAGGGAACAATCTCTAATGACGTCATCAAGAAACGATCTCCATAGCAATGGTTTTAATTTTTGTGAAATAACTTATGAATAAAATATAATTTACGAAAAAAATATTTAAAACATAAATAAAAGGAATCATTTTAATATAATTCAATAATTAAATGGTTCAACTGTGCCCTGGAATTTTTTAATAAATTCGAATTTTAAATGTTGCTAAGTTTCTCCATTCCAGATACACAAGCTTTCTAACATTTCGAATATTATTGATTATTAATAAATTTGGGGTATATAATTTATTTGCAATTATTTATGAACCTTTCAAGAATTCAACAAATGCAGTTTGAAGTTTTTATCGATAATATAAAATTTCTTAAAACCATTTTTTATAGTCATGATTTCACCCCCCCTCCTTTGACAACACCTGTGGAAAATCATTTTTTTATTATATTTTATCATTTAATTTTAAAATTTGAAGGGATATATTAGTAATAACGTGCATCTAAGAAAAACATAAAAAATGAGCAATTTATCTGTACTAGAATTTCAGTTTTATGCATTTAAATTTTGTAATGTGTTATATAGAACTGACATAGCTACTGCTGGCTTGATCAGGCCAGGTTCGCTGGGAAAAGGTTAACCATACAAAAGAATGTCCATTGCACAAGGACATGGTTATGGCTATTTGCTCTTTTGTGAACAAAATTAATGGCATTTTCTTATACTAGTGTTGTAACTTTCAATTTTCTATTACTTGCAGTTTTCCTGAAAGGTTGTTTGATTTCTAGTTAGTTTATAGTTTACCCTTGAGCGTCCTGTTTTGGTTTGCTTTTTGTAGTCTTTACTTTTCTCTTTGGTTCTGCCAATGGATAGGGTGGGGACGCCTTCTGCTGTGGTTTCGCTTTAAATTTTGCCCTATGGTCTTTTTGACTGGGTGGGCAGGGGACTTTTCCCCACATCAACAATGTCCCTATCTACTATCTAGCGAAACTACAGCCAAGGAAATGGGCTTGGCAGAGTCAGTGGGGAAAGAAGACCCTGTTGAGCTTGACCCTAGTCTGATACTGTGAAGAGACATGAGAGGTTAAGTGGGAGATGGCGTCCCTCGCTGACGGGGAACGTTAGTCGCCCATCAGATACCACTACCTTTCATTGTGTCTTTACTTACTTGGTGAGGTGGGAAGCGAGCGTTTCCGAGCGTTCATGCTTCTATCGCCAAGCCCTGGGGATGCCACGTCGACTCAAACTGGTGTTGGCTGTTCCTCCCGGGTGACCCACTCCAAGGATACTGCCAGGCGGGGAGTTTAACTGGGGTGACACATCTGTCAAACGGAAACCTCGCGTGGAGCAGAAAGGCAAAAGCTGGCTTGATCCTTATTTTCAGCATGAATACAGACCGCAAAAACGTGGCCTATCGATAATTTTGAATTTAAAAGTTTTAAGCAAGAGGTGTCAGAAAAGTTACCACAGGGATACTGGCTTGTGGTGGCCAAGCGTTCATAGCGACATCGCCTTTTGATTCTTTGATGTCGACTCTTCCTATGATTGCAAAGCAGAATTCGCCAAGCGTTGGATTGTTCACCCACTAACAGGGAACGTGAGCTGGGTTTAGACTGTCATCAGCCAGGTTAATTTTACCCTACTGAAAACCGGTCGTTGCGATAGTAATCTTGCTCAGTACGAGAGGAACTGCAGATTCAGATACATGGTTTTGTTCTTGGTCTAGTGGCCAGTGGTGCAAAGCTAACATCCATGGGATAATGGCTGAACGCCTCTAAGACAGAACCCCATCTAGGCACGGCAACGATAAGTGAGTGCCTCGAGCTGAGGGAGGTAGCGTTAGGCATGTAGGGTGAGATAGGGAAGTGAATCCCTGGCCCGCCGCCCGATGTTCACCTCTGCAAATGGCCGATCCAATTTCCCAGTTGGTCGAGTCGTTTATCCACCCGGGGTCGCGCCATGATCATTCGATCTCGTGTGCTCGAAGCGGAGGTGCCAAATCGTCCACAGACAACCTAAGTAATGGTCGGGGTGTCGTACTTAGTAGAGCAGGGATCACACTGCAATCTATTGATACTCATGCTTCAGACCAGGGGATTTGTCTGCAACAGACGGACCCATCCCCTGTCTTTCACAAACTTGGATGGCGACAATTTGCTTGTGCGAACAGCTGTCATTTACGGTTCGATCTGTAGTTTCCCCGCGACCGTGGATTTGCGGGGGAAGGCAAACAATGGACGAGCCATTTCTGTTTTCATATCTTTCGCTTGCCTACGATGGCCAGACATGTTCCGGCGGTTGGTCTTAACCTGTGTTGTCTTTACTCCGAAAAGGGAAGACCTTTGCTTGCTCGAGAATCGAACGCCTCTAGAGGAGGAGGGGACCAGCCAGTCAAATCGACCATCAGTAGCGGGCTTACTCTTCTGTCCTTCACAAACGGTTCCAATTTCCCGGGTGTTTGAGTCGTAATGCACCTGGGGTTGCGCCACAGTCATTCGATCGTGTGCGTTCGAAGTGGTCGGCGCTCCTATCTGCCTTCGGGCATGCCCCAGCTTCTTATGGGCAAACTAGAACGCCTTTAACCCTGAAACCAAACCATTTATTTTATGGAACTGGCAGCCGGCTCATCGTGCGAACAATGTACGAGAGCGTGTAGGCTGCTCCCTAGCCCGTTTTTCCTTTGTCGAACCCATTGAATCCGGAGTATCCCTTCAGTATTCGAGTGAGACTTGGCAGGGAAGCTTAATAAGCTCCTTGCCCAAGGTACTTCATCATGCTGATTTGCCAAATGATGAAGGTCGGATTACAATTTATTACAAGTTGACCCTACCCTACTGATACAAACTAAACGAAAGGTCGTTAAATGTAATTCCCACTTGAGGCCACTGCGGCGTGTTCCAATGAAAAACTGGTGTCCGAAATTACAAAATAAAAACTGGTCTCTGAGATTACAAAAAAATATCCGAGATCGCAAAAACAAATCTTAAATGCCCCATAGAGGGATGCGAATGGCGATCTAGTTTTTATGAGCATGCAAATCAGCACCTTCAGAGAGCACATAAGATTCACTCCTCTGAGCGCAGAAGGCAGCTCACCGTTGAAAGAAAAAAAGAACTTTTACTTGTAGGCCAGAGAGCATTTGACGACAATTTATTACAGCTGCCAGCAAAGGCAACGAACCTTGAAAGTATGGCTGAAAGGCCGGAAACACCTATGGCATGCTCCAATGCGAATTGAAGCTCAGAGAACTCATCTGATGGACTGGGAAGAAGTTGCCCATCGTAAAAGCCCTAGACACGCTTTGGGATCGGCGATTCCTCCCTTGCCATCTCCATACCTTGTTAAACAGCTGTGAAGTAGCAAGCTGACCTGAAGAAGGAGAACGTTTCTTTGGTTTTTATGCAGAAAACATTGAAGATACGAGCAAGTACTGGAAAACGAAGGTTGGCTTGGCCAGAACTATAATTGGATTTATATATGAAAAGGCGAGGCAGAAGATAGAACCCACTCGGGTGGACCTATGAACTGGGCCATCCTTTTTGACATTCGCAAGGTCGAGGATGGTGTCAAGTTATTTGATAAAGAACGAGTGATTCACTCGCAGATGGTGAAGAAATATATAATGGCTTTCACTGAATGCTTACCAACCCAGTTACAGAGAAATGAGGGGCTGACACACCCGAATTTCCGACTAAAAATCCAGCAGCTCGTAGAGTGCTTAAGACTGAGGGATAGAGCCAGAATTCACCGAGGAAGGAATGTGAGGCAAGAGAGGTTCTATCAGATGATCAGTGGAGAGTTCAATGAAGCGAAAGCTAAAGCTGCCGTTACTGCGGTGATGACAAGTCCTGAAGTTGTGACCACTGTCCGTAGCCTATTGTCGAAATTAGTCATGAAACCAAAAGAGCGCAACTACCTGATTGGCTTCTATGCTGCCTGTGTAACACTTGCTGAGGGCAAGAGGCCCAATGTTTTGTACAATTTAACCAGAAATGAGTTCCAAACAGCAACAAATGTGAGCTGATGGCGAGTCGCACTAGTTCAGCATCACAAGACCGAGAAGCAGGGAACCAGTGCGATCGTGATGGAGGGATTACTCGGTGACGTTCTTGCCTGGTTTGACCAGGACAGTGATAGACAAAACCCCCCAAGGAAACCAACTGACACCCTGTTGTTTAATTCGGAAGGGCGATCGCAGACACAGACCTCTGGGCAGCTGCAGTTGCTTCATGCGAGGCATGGACTACCGGAGATTGGATCCCATGATGCCCAAAGAATCCTGAACTCACTGAGGATCTTGTCTGGTTCCCCCGGCTCGTTTATACACCGGTACCTGAATCATTACCCCTCTATGGCTGCTCAATATTATCAAGCCGGGAACGTAACCTTCTATCAAAATGCGTACTGCAGAGTTAACGAGTTTTTGGACTTACCTCCGGAGATGGACGTAACTGCCTCTGAGGGTGCTTCGACCATTAGCCATGGAGAAGTGACGTCAGATGACAAACACGCCGAATCCGAAAACAGTGCTTTCGGATAATTATCTTTCTAATCTTTTGTTTTTACTAATTTATACTTGTAACTTAATTTGTGCAAATTTTCTTGCAAAAGACATGTGAACAAACGTACAGTGGAAACCTCAATTAGAAAACCTAAGCAGAATGTATGAGGAATGTGCCTGCCATGGCTCCTACCTGGGCACCTCCTAGGGCAGCATGCCTCTGTGCTCTCCCAGGCACCCAATGGATGTCACAACCAAGCCCAGTCCACCTCTTAACACAGCGAGCCATGTGCTCTGTTTTACCCTGCAAGGGCAAGGTGCATGGGGTCATTCACTAGCCAACGTGCTGTGAACAAACGTTTAAACAGGTAGGCGAATTAGGAAATAAAACGTAAGTCAGAATGCACGAGGAATGTGCCTGCCATGGCCCCGACCTGGGCATCTCCTTGGACAGCCCTGAGCCCAGGTGCTTGCTCTTAAGTGTGAAGGAAGGCAGGGTCCTTTCAAGACAGCCTGCTCAGTGCGTTCTCCATGTTAGGGCAGCCCCATTGAGATAGGTAGAGAAGTTCAAGTATCTCGAGATTGCATTCACGAGTGATGGGCGACAGGAAAAAGAATTGGATGCTCGGATCGGTGCAGCAAGCTGGCGAATTGTGGTAACGAAATGCGAGCTGGGAAACAAAGCCAAGCTCTCCATCTTCAAATCTATCTTTGGCCCCATTCTCACCTATGGTCATCAGTCTTGGGTAAATGACCGGAAGAGTGCGATCGCGGGTACAATCGGCCGAAATGAGATTTCTGAGAAGTGTGGCAGGTGTTACTCTACTAGATAGAGTGCACACCAGCACAATAAGGGAATCTTTAAATGTTGAGCTGCTACTTCTCTGCATTGAGAGATCTCAGTTGCGCTGATATGGCCACGCGATACGGATGGCGCAAACTGATCTTCCTAGATAGTTGTTACTTTCCAAGCCGGTGGTTAAGAAACCAAGGGGTCGGCCTAGAACCGGGTGGCTAGACTACATGGAGAATCTGGGTATTACCAGAGAGGACATGCGCCTGATGGCAGAAGATCGCGATCGCTGGGCTGCTGCCCCCGCAACCCTAACCGATAAGCGGGTTTGAAAAGTGAGTAAGTTTGGGTTTTTTTCAAACTTTATTGCAGGCAATATACAATCACCTACCGCGACAGTGACATTTGGATACAGAAGCAAGGGAGCTGGCTTCAAATTTAATCAAGATGCAAGTGAACAAAAAAATCTTACAAAGTGAACTCATGAAAAACCACTTTGTGGAGTCATACTGAAGAAGGCCACATTGTGACCGAAATGTATTCATATATGGTGTATTAAAATGTTCCTGTGGACAAGTGGAGTCTCCTTTCTCTCTCTCATGTCTTTCTCTCTCTCATGCACAACGTTGTAGTCACACTCAAAGATATACGTAATTTGTCTACACGGAAGTCCCCAGCTCATGAAATGTTGAAAGAGCTGGTTATTAAATATGAGGATAATCGTAATGTAGCAATGAACATTGTCCCAGATACTACAGGCGATTTGAAAGGTATATTTTATCAAGATGCAGAGATGAAATGTGTCCAAAAATGCTGTTTGTGCATGCTATTTATAAAATAAACGATGTTAGAATGCCTTTGCATGTTCTGTTAATAGAAGACAGCAACGGACAGAGTGAAATTGTTGGTTTCTTTCTACTTACGTCAGAAGTTAAAGATAGTATATCATACATGGCTAGCTTATTAAGCAGCATACTCCTACATGGGAAAAGATCCAAACTACAGTTTCTGATAAAGATTTTACTGAGCGTGATATATTACAAAAGCAGTTTCCACAAGCTCATTTACTTATTTGCATTTTTCACTGTCTACGATCAATGAGGCGAGAGATAACAACTGAAAATATGAATGTTTTAAAAGGAGAAAGATCACTTCGCCTTAATATTTTACAAAATATGGTCTATGCAAAAAATGAAGAGCATTATCAAACTTTGTATGAACAGTTATAGGCAACCAATCTTAGGAGTGTAACTGACTATTTTGCAACTAATTGGCACAATATCCACAATTCATCAAATAACTGTATAAATAACAGTATAGAGTCTATTAATCAAAAAATTACTCAGGTTGTAAAGTGATTGTCAAGACTTGATCGACTGTTTCAAGGTTTGGAAAATTTAATGATCACTTTACGCACAGAATGGGATCATACAGAAGTAGCTGTTTTCACCAAAAAATATGTAACTTCTCTTCTTTAAGTGAAGTTGAACAATCATTCCATGATTTATTTAATCCTTATGCTTGCAATCTAGTCGTGAAGAAATTACTGAAAAGAGATAAGGTTAAAATTATTTCATTTAATCAAAATCAGAATAATGCGATTGTAAGCTCGTCTGCAGGTGATGAGCTTACCAGGTTACTCTGTACTACCCCCGCACGCCCACTCAAGGGTCACTAAGGCCCAATTGACCTTAGGTGCAGGGACAGAGTATGGGTTGTTGTGAATTCAGTTATAGGGGCTAAAGTTATAGGGAACAAATGAGACAACTCTAAATTAAAAGAAAGCTTTTAATTATAAATAACCTTTAAAATAAATAGTACAAATCCCTTATAATAATAATAATAATAATAATATTGACTTACATTAATAAATTGAATGGGGCCCCTTAACTAAACACTATCAATTACACAGATATGTACAATGGTCCAATTAATCAATCCATTGACACCAAGAGAATTGCTCTCTGAACTAACATCCAGCAACCGTACAAATAGGCATGATCCGGGTATACTCACACCCATAGGATACATACAAAACTAGCCTTATACATTTGCTCTATATTGTAACCCGGGTACAATCCAGTGCGCGTTCGGCACACTGCTCAAAGGCCAACATCAAAAGGATGTTAATCAATCAGGTGCTCCATCCCTTCCCCCTAATCATCATATAATAACCCCTATCTGGGGCGACGTCCAGAACATGTCGAGTACCTCTTTTGTTCAACTGAGGAGAATTACTGTAACCTACCATTCCCATTAATACAGCCACACCATGCTGTCAACATCCCTTTTTCTCACCACATGCTCCAGGGGAAGGAGAGGGATAATATCCACATCCAATCACCCACCTCCAATAAGGAACAAAACAGCAATACTGACACAACTCAAACAGAGCTTATATGATCAGCAACCACACAGCCTAATTACTTATGCAGTGCTAGCTACGTCTGCACCTGACATGCAATACATCGACAAATGTGCAGCTTTATAGTAATTCCAGCTATACAAAGTGTGCAAACCTAAATACAACCATAATCAATTGTTCAAATTAAAACATTCTTTATGCAGTGACAGCAGGTGGGGCTTTCCTGCTACATGCAATAAACATAAATATTTTTTTTCCAATCGGCCGCTTCACGTTGTGGGTTCATGCGCGGACGCCTTTCCATATGCTGCCCACCGCGTCGGCATTCAAATCCTAGCAAGATTTATGGCCTGTTAAAATCAAAGGCCATCTTTTTGCAATACCCCATGCACATTAAGCATAATATCTAAGCGGGTATATAATAATTGTCTGATAAGTAATTCCATTGCGGATCGTCGGGCGTAAAAAAAAAATACAAAACAGTCTCACCATCCTGGAAATCCAAATTCCTTAAGTAGACAGTCTGGCCGCCATCACTCTTAACCAGAGCGAAATCATGTTCGTAAAGTTAATGATACGTAGAAATAATTGCCCAATGCAATTATTAACTAAATCACAACCAGGTAGCTATTGGATTAAAATATATAATGGCAATGTTGTCTTTGTAGACTCAATTAGAAACAGGCTATACATCAAATCCCAAGTATTTGTAAATCGAACAGAAAAACAAATATTAGACATATCACTGAACAAACACACTGCATTCGAATCTTAACATTCATGGCAGCCAAAACAACCACAGCTACCCCTTGCAAAACTTTCCTGCTCAAGCCCCAAATGCCTTAAAAAAACACTAATCATAAAACAATTAAACCTTGGTTTTACCATAAACGGCCATGGCCAGAACAGCTGCAGCCCATCGTGGAAATGACCACTGTAACAATGCCCTTGCCCATCAATGCAACAAATTGTTACAGCATCACGAATATAAAATAGCAACATATAAACAATAAAGAATCTCTCATTAATATACAATACTATTCCCCAACAACCAAAATAGCTAAAATATTAATAACACTAATTAAATTCATAAACTATGCAAATCAATACATTGCCCCCAAGCCCATGCAATAATTAAAACCCAGGACATGAGATGTCACACACGCCACCCCTTAACACCAATAACTACAAAGTTATCAACCTAATGCAAACCAAATAATCCATTTAATAATTAAAGTAGTACATGTGGTGTTACAGCATTATCGTTTAGCACGACTAAAGTACCTATAACCAACTCGAGGTCGATTTCTCAAATTGTAATGCCCACTTCTACCTTTGGAGACACCATCTACATTATCTATTACCGCCTCTGGTTCCCGTTCTCTTACTTCCACCACTGGTGCCCTCTGCTTTTCATGCAATCACACCCCTTGCCTGAGGATTTCATCCTCACTTTCATCCTCCTCCTCTTCATCTTCCCTTGCTGTTCTACTGGTCCTACCACTTGCTCTAATTTACAACCTTGAAGTTGGGACCTCCACTTGGGCTCCTCTGGTAAAATGCATGGCTTAAGTCTATCAATATGCACCATTATCAAATCCTGGTGTCTTCTACCTTCTATTCTAAAAGTGACATCGAAGACTTGTTCTACCACCCGAATAGGGCCTAAATATTTAAATGCAAATTTTTGCCTTTTGCCCCCTTTCCTTAACAACCATACTAGGCCACCCACTTGCATCTTCCGAATTCTTTTTCCTCGGTTAACCCGACTAAGTCTGACCTGCCTCCTATTTTTGTCAGCCTCCTGCACTTCCTGCCGAGCTCGCATAAGTTAAGTAATCAGCTCCGACTTATATTGCTGAATATCCCTCTCCTCCAGCACCGATTCCTCAGGGTCTTCTAACCATCCCTGTGGTGTTGCTGGATCGAACCTGTATAGGAGATATGCCGGGATTTCCCCTAAGGACTCATGTTGGTAAGTCCGCAGTGAGAATAGGGCAAACCCCAACATATCATCCCATACTTCCAGGTGATTATCACAGAGGGTTGTTATCGACTTGCAGAGCATCTTATTACATCGCTCTGCGAGTCCGTTCAATGTAGGTCGGTATGCCATGGTAAATTTGTGGTTAATACCAAGATCCACGCATACTTTCCTAAACACCCCCGAGGTAAAGTTAGGGCCGCGATCGCTAATTAATTGTCTGGGTATACCATACCGGCACACCACGGTCCTAAAGAAAACTTTAGCCACTGTCTCCATGGTTTAATCTGCCATGGCTTCTGCTTCAGTAAATCTCGTCAAAATATCTGTCATGACCAGCACATATCTTTGCCCCATACAGACTTCTACACTGGTCCTACCACATCAATTACCACTTTTTCAAATGGGAAACGGGCTGATATCCCCTGTTGCCACAGAGCTTTAGGCAGGTTTCCTTTTGTCCTCTGGCACGCTACACACGACCTAATGAATCTTATCACATCTTCCTGGATACCCGTCTCTTGGTCTTGTGTATGGTCTCTTGATATTGTGTATGGTAGTACTAACGCCCCGATGGCCACTCAACACATTAGAGTGCATATGCTCCAATATTACGGACTTTATGGCTGCTGGGACACATATTTTTGGCTGAGAATTGGGATATTTAGAGTTCTGCCACACAAGAAACCCCTTAATGATTCTAAACTTACCCCCTGCTCGTGATGGCTTCTAAAGCCATACTTATTTCTTGCAACCAGGGGTCGTCAGCCTGCTTGGCCTTGATTTCAGCTACCCAATCGCTATCATCCCGAGAAACCACGATGGCACTGGTACATTGCCGGGATAGCCAATCCGGCACAACATTGAGCTTCCCTGAGGTGTGCTCGTAAGACAACCGAAATTCTTCGAGCTGAAGAGCCCACCTCAACACCCTCTGATTGACATCCTTCATTTTTTGGATGAATACAAGAGGTTTATGGTCTGTTATGATCACCTAGGGAAGCCCAAAATAATGTGCCTAAAATAGGCCGTAGCCCGGACAATGGCCAGTGCCTCCTTTTCAATTACCACATAATTTAACTGGCTCCCTTCAATTTCTGGCTGAAAACAGCTATTGGCCTAAGCTCCCTGCAAACTTTCTGCTGCAATACAGCCCCTATAGCCTCAGCTGATGCATCAGTGGCTAGATAAAACATACTGTTATAGTCTGGTGCCACTAATAAGGGTGCACTGGTCAAAATTTGTTTGATTTTTCAAAAGCCTGTTGGCATTCCTGGCTTCACCAAAATCTGGCCCCTTTCCTAGTCAAATTTGTCATAGGAAGTAAGATGTCCGAAAGATTCGGTACAAAGGGGCGATAAAAATTAATTGAACCCACTATACTTCTTACTTCCGGCACATTATGAGGCTCACGTAACTTACTTATGGCAGTTACGTTGCCGGGATCTGGTTTAGAGCCATCAGCTGAAATTTCATGCCCAAAATAATGTACAGCTGGTAAACAAAATTGGTATTTGGATGGTTTAATAATTAGCCCCTTATCACAAAACCGACTAAATATCCAGCATAACACCTCGACATGTTCTTTAAACGTACAGGTTGAAATCAGAATATGGGTGCAGGGACAGAGTATGGGTTGTTGTGAATTCAGTTATAGGGGCTAAAGTTATAGGGAACAAATGAGACAACTCTAAATTAAAAGAAAGCTTTTAATTATAAATAACCTTTAAAATAAATAGTACAAATCCCTTATAATAATAATAATAATAATAATAATAATAATAATAATAATAATAAT
>JAHWFO010009298.1:1128773-1142251 GCA_023313115.1 Rhysida immarginata | reverse complement strand
TTGATGGGTTCAGTATTTAAGTTATGCTGAATTATCCAAGAAACTGCCATTCTAATTATCCAATTGTATTATTCAATTTATACTTGTTACATTAAATTTGTTTATTGTTACTTTATGCTTGCCTCTTATTGACCCTTAGTATAAGATAAACTCTTGATATTATTTATCAAGATATCACAACATGTTATTGAAATATTATCAAACCACTCCTTTTATTATATAATAATTATTTTGGTCATTTTAATTCACTTAATGTACTCTATGTAAATGAATATTTATTGAATTGTGTGTAGCTTTTTAAGCAAAATCACGAATGGATGATTTTAATAAATGAGACGTTACATGAATGACACAGAATGAATTTTGAAACTATTTTTAGTTTGTTTGCTAAAAAATCACAGTATGGAAGGTTTCAAACAAGTAATGCTAATTATTTCTCTATTTCACTATGTTGACATGGATTTTACCGCCTTACCACAGCATTAAAAATTAGCTCGCTCTCTCTCTCTCTCTCTAATGCAGGGCTGTCCAAGGTTTCTGTCCGTGTGCAGCGCCCGTGCACGCGGGTAATTTTCCTTCCCCCCCCCCTATTGCACATTACGTCGATCAGTTCCTTAAAGTCGAGTTGCTAATTATCAATTCGATACTGTAAAAAAAAACCGAGGCAGTTTTCCATTTTATTTCCTTCCTTTTATGTGACAATTTTCTCGATGTCAGGTAGAATTGTATTTTCTCTTTCCCGATAGGACACGATTGCATATTAAACATTTAGAATCCGTTTTCCATTGCCTTCCGCATGATTAGTAAGGGACAAATACAACATCCACGCCACAGCGGGATTCAAACCCGCGACCCGAGGATCTCGAGAACTACTGAAGCCTGCAGGGCCAGCAAAAGGAAAATAATAAAATAAAATAATGTGAAATAATAAAAAATAAATAATTTCAATATGAAAGGAATTGAATTTTTGAAGGCGTTTGCTGTGATGTCACACTTTTCATAATCCCCCCCCCCCTCTAAGAGTGTGACATATTTCTTGAACATCCCCTTTGCTATTCCAAAACAGTTGGCGTCACCTTAAATAATGGCAATAACACGATCATTTCATCTTTAATAGGTTCCAATGGGATAAAATACAAAAGAGTAAAATACACATGGTTTTTTGTTTTATTTACGTAAAACAGCAGGGATGCGGTCTTTCATCAGTTTGAAATCTGTTACTCTTTATTCTTAGTTCCAAGAGCATACTTCCGAATTCTCTGTTTCTTCGCAGTTTTATAATTGTTCTGCAACATGACCGCATTCAAGAATTAGGCGTTTTAACTCCGATGGATACTGTTCAGCTGCTTCCATGTCTGCTGATCGGACTTCACCAGAAATCGCCAGTTGACAGATGCCTTCACGTTTTTTCCATCGGGTAAACCAGCGGTTGCTTGCCTTAAAGTTGTTGAATTAGATAATCCGCGATGCTCGTCTAAAGATTTTTTCAGCTTTCGTTCATAGTTTCTCGCCAGATATTGGGGTTCCCATCGCTCTCTGCTGTGTGAACCACGTGAAGACTGAAGACTAACGTTGTTGGGTGACTTGCTCTCCTCATGTAAATACAGTAGACTCCCTGTTATAAGGGGTGAGGATAACAGAATCTGGATTTAAGAGCTGTTTTCTCCCTCACACTGTAAAATGACATAAAAAAGGGGGGGGGGGGAAATCGGGATGCAGCCATTGACCGCGACTTATTCGATTTCGCGACATAAGGAACCACGAAATACAGGGGCTGCACTGTATTAGGTACAAACAGAATTTTGAAAATCGGTTACCAAATAAAAAAGTTACAGCTATGGAGGCAATACTTTTCGATCGACCCTCGTAATGTTGCAACTGCTGCCCTGCAACGTGAACAGCAGAAGCGAGTATTTGAAACAAAATTCAAGAAGTCAGTACATGATGAAATTCACTGTACCTGATGTTTAGAGAGCATTTGTGTAGTCTCCAAAACGTTAACAATGATGTTGATTTGGTATCATCAAATGAATGTAAAATTTTCTCAGAACACTTAATAATTTTGAAACCATTTCTGAGCATTACTAATGAAATATCTTCAAAGAAAAAGACCACAGTTAGTAAAATAATACCAATTCTGGATCTTTTAGCAAACAGAAGAAAAGCTAACTTTTGGATCATGATAGAGAAAATGTTCCAGCTACAAAGTTGTAGAACGTCACCAGCTTAGTAGAAACACACTCTTTGCCTAAGAAACCAAATTCATAAAACGGGTCAGAACAGTCCATTATTTGCCACAATGGAAGCGAGTTCGTGTATAGTTTGTTCTACACGTGAATATTCCAATGTAAGGTGTCCAGACTCTTCTGACTAGGCTTACCAACTCTCAGACTGGCAATTCCGAGAGACGTATTCCAGTCGCGCTTATTCCTTTCTTGCTTGTTCCAGTCTGGCAAAGAAAGATAGCTGTTGTAAGGTTACAGACATCAGTTTATGCAAATTTTCAGATTGTAGAATCCCTGATTAGCTATCGGCTTACAAATATTCAATGTACCGTCTTTCCGAAATAGCGTTTGCAGTGAGTGATGCTCTTTTTATACAGTCTGAAAATTTGCATAAACTGATGTCTGTTAAAGCTCTAGATTAGGAAAGTACGGTAATACTTTTCCGCGCCGCCCGCAGCTGCTGATTGGTAGAACGGGAGTCACGTGAGTTTGTCAGCCATTGTCGGCCCAAACACAGCGATAGATACCATTGAAATGCATGTGGAGGATGCAGTTTAGATTAAATTTTTAATGAAATATCCGTTATTTCATCCAAAATTTTAATCCAAATAAGAAAAACTTCAGGCTCCTTCAATCTGTTGCTCCCTGGAGGTTAATAAAGTACTTAAAATATAATTTTCCACACAATTGTGGCACTAAAGAAAAATTACTGAAAAGTTTCATTACAAGTCGAATATAGTTTTTTTTTAAGAAAATACAATTCAATTAACAAGGTTAAACTGTCTGTGAAATGTGAAAGTAGGAGCATTAAAAAACTTGAAATAAAACTTTATTTTTAGTTTTTGTTTTTTTTGTTTTTTGTTTTTTTTTAGCGAAGTTAATTATCACTCATCGTTACTTCAATGTAACGTTTGAAATTGAATAACGAAATAAAATATAGAATGTTTTAACTAGAATAAGTTTTTGGTAGATTTTTCTCAACATTATAAACCTCCATAAATGAATAAATTAATAACTTTTAAAATAAGTTCTTTTTTTTGTGAATTTTATTTTATCAAGATATCATTTTTTTCCAATTTATAATTTTTGAAATTTTCTATCAAATTGATTTTATAAATTTTTTATCAAAATATAATTATCGAATAAATTTTTATATTTATATCAAAACTTCAATTTAGCAATTCCTATTTTGGTAAATTATATTTTGATACTTTTATAATTGTAATATTATTATTATAATAATTTAATAATATTTATAATTTAATAAAATTAAAATAAACTCTTAAATTGAACTTTTGATGTAAATATAAAAAATTAATTTGATAAAAGTTTATTAAATTATTTTTTAATAAAAATTTATAAATTTATATTTTGACGAATAAAATTACACGTAGCATGTATTTTAAAATTTATTAATTTATTCTTTTATTAACCCTTCATAATTGAGATGAAAAACTAAAAACTTACTCTAGTTATCGTTAAATCACCTCAACCTTATTATTTATATAAAGAAAATTTTAATTGAAAACAAAATTTGAAAGAAAATGAATAGTTACAAAATTTATTGATTGTCAGTTAAATTTCCAAACGATAATAATATGAAAAAATTTTTTAAAAAAATGCTTTTTAGCCGAATTTTAGAGTAAGCGTAACTCAATTGATAGGGCCAACAATGGCGGCGCGGAAAAAGTTTGCCGTACTTTTCTAACCTAGAGCTTTCATGTCTGTAACCTGACAACGCCATCTATTGGTCAAATACCGAACAATTCTAGCATTAATTTTTTTCCGGGGAAAAAAGTCGACTTCATTTCAATCGTTTCTCTACAAACAGAATTTTTTTTTTATCTGCATTCGTGTGCGAATTATTGAGTTTTAAAGATTTTCCTGACTTTTGGTTCACCCTGTATTTGTACAAAATCAAGAAACCTGCATCCAGAATTAATGTTTAATGACCAAACTGACTATAAAAAAGTTTATTGTAGTCTACAGTAATAGACAAATAGGTCATTAATTACAGTGATTTATAACAAACTTAAAGTTTTACCTTAGCTTGAAACATGAAAAGTATTTTTAAGAGCTGATTGGGCTAATAAAAATTATGGTTATTAATGTTGCTGTTTAGAATATCATTAAACTTCTGTAATAAATAAACAAAATGTAATTTGAGCTTTATGTCATTTTTGAACAACTTCAGAAAAATGATTGAGTAGATTTATAACCAGAAAAATATTAATAAGCAGGGCCGTAACCAGGACGTTATCTTGGGGAGGGGGGGCGATTTTCAAAAATTCCACTGAGTCGGACCTTTTTCCATAATGGGTTGGTCGTCGACCCCCCTCTTGGCATTCTTATTTTTTATGGAATACTGTATTGTCATAACTATTTGGGAAATTATCCGGGTTGTCCTCACCAGGAGTGGTAAATTGTTTAACCAGGGATTCGGCGATCAGTTGAGCTTTATCTTGATCACCCGTGACAGCATTGCCATTTGCGGTAAGCAGCCGCGGCAAGTTGATGGGTCTGTTTCCTTTTAGAGTCCTTACAGTACCCCAGAGCGAGTTGTCCTGGACTGACAGGGACTTTAGCTTTTCGCTCCATCTTTGATTTCGTAAAGATTTAACCTCATCCTGGACCTTGCGAGCTAGCTGTTGTATTTCGTCTTGAAGAAGGGAAGTCGTTTACGCTGCCATAACCTTCTATAGGAATTTCTTTCAAGTATGAGACGCCTTATGTAAGTAGGGAGGTCGAGATGTTCAAAACGCTTTCGATCAGTACTGGAAGTACTGGAAGCTGTAGCATCATTGATAACACGAGTAATAGAACTGATATTTGCATTGATATCCTCGTTGTCAATAACCTCCTTATATGGAATGCTGTTTTCTCTAAGGATATTCCTGAAGAGTTTCCAGTTTTGTTTGGAGCGAAGCCCAATCTTAACATCATGTTCAAGCCCTCAAAGATAAGCATCACTGGACGGTGGTCGTCGACTGTGAATATATTATAGGGCTTGAAGAATCCTTTAAGTTGCCATAGTCTACGAGTCCTGTTTCTTTCAGAAATTAGGCGTTGGATTCCAGGAGTGAGTTGGATTCGATGAAGAGGTTTATTCTTTGATGGATACTTACTAACTTCTATGGCACTGTTAATACATCTGGTGATGTCTTCAACACGTTGATTGATGTCCTCTGTACAGTAAGCAACGTCGGGATGGCAGCCATATTCCTTAAGAATATCTTTGTAGAGCTTCCAGTCTTGATGATGTATCAGTTCCTCTCGGAAATTTATGTCGACATTGTCAAAGTTCAACGCCACAGGCTTGTGGTCAGAAGAAAGGTCATCAATCGTGAAGATATTGTACGGTTTGAAGAAACCCTTCAAGAGCGAGATGTCCAAAACGTCACTACTAGGGGAGTGGTCGCAGTAGTAGGTGTCCTCCACAGGTCCAGCAGCGATGATATCATCTCTACCTTGTATGTACCTATAGAGAATCATGCCGTTGTAATTCTGCGTTCTGGAGTTCCAGCTTGGGTGTTTGGCATTTAGGTCACCAGCTAGGACGACTGGAGTGTCACCACTAAAGAGTTCATCAAGCTCACTAATGTCAAGATAAAGTTTAGGTGAATTGTAGAGCACCACGAACTTCACTACACCACAGGAGACGTCATTGATAATGATGGAGGCCGATTCCATACCTGCATAAGACTTGGAGACTAATTCTTGGTGTTGAATTCCCTTCTTAATGATGATCGCAGCGCCCCCAGAAGCACATCTTGCAGCATTTGAAGCCATCTTACGGTACCCACTATAGCCAGGTAGCTTGAAGTCTTGGCTTGGTTTGAGATGAGTTTCACAAAGGAAAGCAACGTCGATGTCTTGCTTTAACAGAAAATTGTGAAACTCGATACGCTTTCGGGGAATGCCCCTAGCGTTCCATATCACGCACCGAAGTTCACCTTTGTTGATTATAGTATAACGTTGTGCAGCCATACTAAAATTAGTTGGTCGTAAGGAGCCCACTCAACTGTGGGTAACTTTTGCCTAGATTAGAAAACAGAAAGATACGTCCTAATTGCTTATACATACCTGGTAGGTCGTTGATGTTGAGGCCTTTATCTTCCGGCGTAGACACAGCAGCAGCATAGGATTTGCCTACTGTCACTTTAGAACTAGGCATCCTTTGAACCTGGGGGTATTTTGGACATTTCGTGTAACTTGAAGTGTGCTGTCCACCACATCTGATGCACTTTGGGGGTCTTGTCCTTTGATCCTGGGGCAATCTCTTGACTGGTGCCCCTCAGCACATTTATTACAATGAGGATCTTCCGTGCAGCCCATGGATACGTGTCCGAAGCGCAGGCAGTTGTAGCACTGTAGTGGCTTCTTGTTCCCTCGAAAGGCCTCCACTGTTACTGCAAGCGGCCCAATACGTGTTATGTTTTTCAATGACTGGTTGTGTTCGGAGTTCGGGAGCAGAACCAAAACCATCGGCATATCAATGGATCCTTTGGCTTTCCTCAAGCGAATTAATTTTTCCGGGAAGTAGTTGGCTCTTTTTAGGTCTTCTTGGAAGTCATCGAGGTCATACGTAATATCCACATTACGTATCACGTATTTCAAGACCTTCTCCGACTTCAGTTGATGATGCTGAATTTTTAAAATATTTTGAGACTTAATTCCAGAGACTAACCTGTTGTGCGTTTCTTCGTCTTCACATTTAACTTTGACGGTTTCAGCTCTACCCGTATGAACGGTGATCTTTTCCACTGGAACATGCTTCTCGAGCTCAGTTAAAATCGTCTTAAACGGGACGCCATGAGTCCGCACGATAATCGGCGGTACATACCTCTTCGTGATTCTATGGTCTTCCTTAGCCGAGCCACCTTGTCCATTCTTCAAACTCCTTATTCTAGACGCGCTGACGACATCTTCGTTTACTCTGGAGACGGTCTTTAGGTTATCCATCCTCGTGCCTTTTCTGAATTTTTTATTAGTGACACCAATCCAGGGACTGTCATCCACTTCTTCATCAGTTCCGTCAGAGTGACTTCTCTTACAGCCACCATTTGTCGAACAGTCACTATTTTCTATTATATCCATAGACTCCATACTATTAGAAGAGGAAATAGTTGTTAAGACATTACTTACCTTGCTGTTATCAACTGGATTATCTTCCGTGGAGTTTCTTGCCTTCGGAGTCCCGGAGCATTTCCCAAAGGCTTCCTTAAGTTCACTTATCTTGTCAATAACATCTCTACGAGAGTCCTTAATTTCTTTATTGATACCTTCGAACTTCTCCTCAAAACTTTTGTGTAGGGATCCGACTTTTTCCTCCAGTGCACTATACTTAGCGTTTATTTCATCCCGGAGGGCTTCTAACATTTCGTTGAACACTAGGTCAAATGCAGCAAACCTAACATCCAAGCAGGCATCCCGGTAGGCCTTTTCGCAGGACACAGTTTGACCATCCGCCACTAGCAAATGCTCTTTAGCCGACTTCAACTTGGTTAATTTGGACGAAGCCATCATATATAAATGTATAGAACCAGGGGGGGGGGGGAGTAACCTCGCAGCTAAAGAAGCCGTCCTAAGGCCTGCCGCAAATACACTTCGTCGCGGCGACATGGGTCGCGCCATGGGCACTGCGCATGCGTTGGCGTCGCTCCTTGTCGCCCGAGCGTGACCTCGTTTTTGCCCTTGGTCGCCGGTGACGGAAAAAACTGGTTTTCAGGTGACGTCGCCTCTATTGAGCTGAATTCAATTGGAAGCGACAAGCGACCAGCGACAACATCGTCGATAGCCAATCAAAACAACTAATTCCTCCATAGGGGAAACCAGTGAAAAAATACGGTGGATGACAGAGAAATGATAGATATTGTTAAGAATAATTATGCAGAAACTGGATATGAAACATTTTGACACTCCATTGTTCCATTTTGCCATTATTATAATTGATGACACTCCATTATTATTATTATTATTATCATTATTATTATTATTATTATTATTATTATTATTATTCGTGTTAAATTTCAGTTTATTTTCTTACCTAAAAAATAATTTTTATTTCGAAACAGTTATCTATTTATTTATTATGTACTTTTATATTTAAGTAATTTTGTAGTGTTGTTTTAATATTTTTTATGATAAAGAAACTCTAAATATTCCTTGATTTTATGTTAATTTTTTCTTAATGTTTCATATCCAGTGATGTTTTAAACATTATATGATATAACTGATATTATAATGAATAATAGGTATTAAATAAAAATGAAAAATAAATAATAATTAACAAAATAATTAATAAATAATAAATAAAATCAAAATAAAACTAGAAATATAAAATAAAATAAAAAGCTGACGTTTCGGATAGAGAATTATCAAAGCAAAAAGGATAATTCTCTAAAATTAAAATTAATTAAAAGCAATTAAAATATTAGAGAATTATTCTGAAGTCTCAGGTTTTTTGTGTCTCGTCCTTCTCTTATAAATATACGTTCATATTATTATGAACAAATAAATTCATGTAATAGTATATATGATTCATCTTAAATTAGCCTGAGAAGCTAAACGTTCGTAAAATTCATCTTATTTGCAAGGGTATCGTAAAATACGGATTTATTATTTAAACAACACTATAAAAAATATTAAAACAACCCTACAAAAATACTTAAATATGAAAGAACTTAGATAATACTTAAATTACATCATAATTTATTCATAAAATTAATGAAAGGCACAATATTTGGTTTCAATATTTTCATAATTGAATTTTGGATGTTAGCTTATATTTTCTAAGCACCTGTATAGTCTGCACCTGTTTTGTTTTCTGAATTAGTTATTAATTATGATTTAAAAAAGGAGATATAAATAAAAACATTAGTTGAAAATAATTAAACCATTACTAACATCAGTTCACAGGACCAAAGGCATGAATATTTCACTATCGCATTTATTTATTTAAATAGTTATCATTATGTATATACCATAGGAGAAAAAACGGGTGAGCTGGCGACACTCTTGTATTTGCGGCGGGAAAGAGCTGGCGACAAGCGACAAAGAGCGACAACTGACGTCAGCAGTGTGACCTTGACGAACCCCCCACTGCAGGCGGCAACGAGCGACGAGCCGTCGATAGTGACCAGGTCGCTCCTAATTTTTATTTGCGGCGGGCCGTAGAAGGACGCACCTAGCTCAAGAAAAAATGAACAAGTCAGGTTTGCGAGAAAATTAATTCTACGCCAGTGACCCGCTCGTGAATGATTAGAATAATAATAGATGATATGAGAAAATGTCCTTAGTTAGGCTTGCGAGGAAATTAATCCCAACGCCAGGGACCCAGAAGGATAATGAGCGTCTTGATGTACTGGTTTACGGGAATATTAATTCCAACGCCAGGGACTAGCACATAAGACGTAACAGAAGGTGAACATCGCCCTGAAAAGGGCGCACCGTGAAATGAGAATAATGAAATGATACCAGAAAAGAGAGTATAGTAATACCTTGAAGAGCTAGTCCGTTTTGATCGTCCTGATCGTCCTCAGCCTAGGTTCCGTCCTCCTTGTTGATGATGATATGACAGGAAAGTATCACGAACACCATGTTTATATATACCCCAGACATACAAATAAAGCACCAATGGGAGGCCAGCGCCAATTCTCGAAACGTCATCACTGCTCTAATCTTCCATTGGTTCAATCGATTTTTATATCATTCACCATTTGTAAGTAATTTCACCGCGATTAAAAAACATACAAAAATTATTATTTATTGCTACTTTGGGAAATTTAGTGATTAAAATATTAATCACTAAAAAGTCAGTTTTGAAAAAAAAAAAGTCACTAAAAAAGTCACTAAAAAATATTAGTCACTGAAAAGTCACTTTTGGAAAAGAAAGTCACTAGATCTAGTGACAAAATCACTGACCTGGCAACACTGTTTAAGAGTAAAACCGTTACCAGACGACTACTACGCAAACACCAATGCTTTATGGGCCTTTTTTCAAACGAGAAAGCGCGAGATTATGGCCGCGCTCATGCTTGATCAAAAACGAGGCTGACTGGTGAAGCGCAGCTTGCTGCGAAGGAATGAATGCTCGACAATCGACAATCGAACAGAGTGACCAGATTGGGCGATAAACCACAAATTGGGCGCTTTTTAATGGCCATTTGCGCCTAAAATTTGATTTGTGCGCTTTGCGGTTTTTTTTGCGAATAAATCAAAAACATGCGACTTTTGGGCGAATCATAATGAATTTGGGCTATTTGTGCGTTTTTTGTTCAGATGGCGCTTCGGTAGCAGTATCAGTCATGAGATAAGTCTATAACTCATACGTCATACAGGCTGACGCGTAGCCAATGAGATAGACAGGCCCCGGCGCGGAAAAGTCACCTGACCATACTAGTCCGAGAAATAATGTAACCCTCATTGTTTTCATCTTGGATTTTAACAATTGATATTTTTTCGTTTGTTGGAAAGAATGAACGTTGGATTGTTGGCCGGACTACTATGATCAGGTGACTTTTCCGCGCCGGGCCTGTTTTTCTCGTTGGCTACGGGGTGACATCATATTATATTATCCAAGTCCACATATAATAAAAATATTACTGTAATATTGTCATATGCCGCCAATATGCGATCAAACAAAACAAACTGCTATACATTATATATAGGTGATCATGATCATGAATAGTCTATAGTATAATTAGTTTAGCACCATACTCGTAGAAAACCACAAGATAATTTTAATTTTTTTAATTTCTTTTAATTTTTTAAGTGAAACGTTGTATTTATTTTTGGGCGATAATTTTGGGCGTTTTACAAATATTTTGGGCGCTTTTTGGCGTAATTTTTGCCAAACGAGGGCGCTTTTTAACGAGAGGTATCTGGTCACCCTGCAATCGAACAGTGAAGTGAAAAGAAAGACGCGAGTGGTCCAGGAGCCAAGCTCACTTTGTACGCTCGCCCAAAGAGTAAACCAGAGGAGGTACAAGAAGCCTGATGAACCTCTTAAGTCCTCCAGAGAAGAAGTCCCCAGAAGGGACGAGAGTCAGATTGTAGATTGACGAATAGAGTCCCCAAAAATCAGCAGGATCTAAAAGATCCAATAGTTGGGGAAAGCGGCCTTGTTAACGTCATCAAAGCAGACATCCAGGATATGACGCGGTCTTCAAAACCTGAGGGGATTCTTTATAACGAGTGGGTGTCCAGAATACCAGAAACCAGGGTGTTTTCATGATTCTCCATCTTGGGTAGCATGTTTTTCATAAGTGTCTGGACAAAGGTGCCTATGTGGGTCATCCCCAAATCGTCATAGATAGAGTGGTTGTTGGCAACTCTTCTGTCAAGTTGGGCAATGGATCGGAGAGCAACATTTTGGAAGGTTTGGAGATCCTTCCACCTAGATTTGCAAATAGAAGCCCAAGCAGGCATTCCATGAAGCAAAATAGTACGAATCACAACCTTGTATATCCAGAGTTTGTTATCTACACCAAGAGCGCTGTTTCGCCCCAGAAGTGCAATCAAAACGAACTTCGCTTTCTTTGCCTTGTTGAGCGCATATTGGACTTGGTCGTTCCAGTTTAGTTTGGAGTCGATCATGACACCAAGATATTTATAGCTTTTTACCCACTCAAGTTTCTTGCCTCAATACGAAGAGGGGCTTTGGAGGGTTTCTGCATTTGCGAGTGATAAACATGACCTTGCACTTTTTGACATTCAGCTTTAATCGCCACTTAGTAAACCAGCTCTCGCACTGATGTAAAGCTTTTTGTAGTCGAGTGATGATATGTGCTGGGTTTCGTGCCCAGGTCATAATGGAACCGTCGTCAGCAAACATGTAAAGATTACACTTTGCAAACTTGGGTAAATCATGGATAAAGAAGTTGAATAAGGCTGGCCCCAAGACAGAGCCTTGGGGTACACCAGCATTAACATCGCAAGGTTCAGACAAGGAGTCCCCAACCTTAACACGAAAAGTTCTCTTTGACAGGAAGGAGCGAACCAGAGCAATTAGATCGTCAGGGAACCCGTAGGTAATCATTTTGTAAATGAGCCCATCATGCCAGACTTGGTCAAAGGTCTTTTGGACATCGAGGAAAACGAGACCACCAAACATAGAGAGGTTGAGAGGACCGTTTAAATCAGCAGCGAGCCTCCATAACTGAAGCTGACAAGAGTGGCCTGGACGGAAGCCAAATTGCTCACTACGAATGAGGTTGTTTACCTTGCAGTACTCATTGAACCTCTTGAGTATAATGCGCTCAAAGACCTTCGAAAGCATGGGCAACAAGCTAATGGACCTATAACTTGTGGGAAGAGCAGGATCCAGTCCAGGTTTAGGAATGGTGATGATGACTGAGTCCTTCCAGGCACTAGGGAAATGGCCGCTAAGCCAGCAGTCATTCATGACCTTAGTGTTGATGCATATAACACTGGGAGGCAAATTCTTGAGAGCACTGTTGGTAATGGTGTCGATGCCGGCTGCCTTTTTGCTTTTCAGGCGCTTTATGATGTCCAATATCTCAGAGGTGCCAATGACATCAAGAGAGCCAAGAGCGCGCTGCGTGTGGCCATACCTATCACACACGTCCTTGACCTCACGAGTGATATTAACCAGATCATCCTCTTTGGGCGTAGAGAATTGGCTCATCAGTGAATCGGCGATAATTTGTGGTTTGTCCTGGTCATTGCTAACGAAATCGCCACCCTCTGTAAGCAGAGGAGGGAGAACAATAGTCCTGTTGCTTTTAAGGGCCCTGACCATACTCCAGAGAGAGTTATCCTGGACGGACAGACTTTTAACTTTGTCGTTCCATCTTTGATTCCTTAAATCCTTAATCTGATCACTTACCTTGCGGGATAGCCGGTTGTACTTCGTCTTGAAGTGGAGAAACCTGGTACGCTGCCAAAGTCTTCTGAAGTGGTTTTTTTCGTGTATGAGTTGCCTGATGGAGGGAGGAAGTTCCAGATGGTCTGGCCGCTTGCAATCCACCGGAGTAGCACTAGCATCTTGATGGAGTGAGTGACCTTTTTGATATTTTCGTCAATGTCACTGCTGGTGACGGGATCCTAATAGGAAATTTTACTGTCGTTCATAAGTTCTCTAAAAAATGTCCAGTCCTGCTTGTAACGAAGATTTATTCTCAGGTCGATATTTATCCCCTCAAAATTTAGTGCAACTGGTAGGTGATCAGATGATAAGGCATTTACTGTAAAAATATTGTAGGGTTTGAAAAACCCCTTGAGAACAGCAAT